>JAPKLW010000663.1:220041-289866 GCA_026898455.1 Plectranthus barbatus
TATTCAAGTACTCTTTCAATTCCAACCGAACAAATAAAGGAATAACACATATAAAAAATACTCACTTCTTATAACACATATCAATAATATCTAAAAGTACAATTTCTTGCAAAAATCAGACATTCAGGTGTACTTTTTTAAAACAAATATGAATTTTGAATATAAATCTAATTATTATATTATTATTTTTTTATTTTTTCTCCCCATTTGATTTAAAAAATAAAATGTAAACTTAAAGAAAATAAGTGTCCGATTCAGACCGGAACAAACCAAATATAAAAAAAAATTAATTTTTTTTTTATATTTGGTCAGTTCCGGAACAGACCCAATACAAATTTTTTTATATTTGGTCTGTTTCGGGTCTGATCCTGGTCTGATCCAATTTTTAATTTTTTTTTACGAAAAATTGATTTTTCAAAAAAATTCTAATTCAATTATTTTATTAAAAATCGGAATATTTCCAGTATTTTAAATGATAAAGCTAAGAAAATTTAAATAAAAAATCATTGTTGTTTGAAAAAAATACACTGACATATCACTTTAACTGAAAAATGTATTTTTGGGTATTTTTTATATGTGTTATAAAAAATAAATATTTTTGATATGTGTATTAGTCTAAATAGGTATTTTAAAATTTTCTCTCATTTAGATATCTAAGTGAATATGAATTAAGTCAGTTGCAAGTTATTAGGAGTGATTGAAAAAAATAATTTAAATCAAATTGGAATCAGTCGTGCTCGAGCTTTAGAATTTAAAAAAACTGAATTGGTTCGCTCAAGCTTGTAATTAAGTTTAGGATTGCGCCTATTATTGAACTTAATATAATTCAAATTTTATTTTTAAATTTATTATTTAATTACAAAAAAAAAATTATTAAAAATTAAAAAAATAAAATCGAGCTTGATAAAGTCAAGTCAAATTTGAAGAATTTAACAACAATTCCAGCTCAAACTCGAGTCCATAGTTTTTATCGAGTTGAAGCCTAGCAACATTCAATTCGACTATGCATCTGATCGCCCGAGATAATTCGATCTCAAAGTATAATACAAAATCTAATCTATAACACGTCAATCATGAGGATATACTAATTTAAAATTGGGAAGGTCTTGGGTTAGGCAGGCCTAAACTATTTAGGCGGGTTTTATCCATTAACCTAAGTCTAAACCCATATAATATACCCTAATTGAGATTAATAAACCCTATTTGGGATGGGTTAACCCATTTGGGTAGGATAAAACCCGCCTAAACCGTTTAGGCCTGCCTAACGCAAGTTTTTGCCTTTAAAATTATTATGTCTAATATTTGGATTGAAGAATGTAGAACATGCTAGCATTACAAAAATAAGTGTTCTCGTTTGTGATGAATATGGAATGCATGAACTTTATTAAAGTTGTAAGAATAAGATAAAATACTCTCTATCAACGAAAACGCAATAATAATAATAATAATACTCCTAAACTCAGAAATTACTGAATGATTCAAATAAAGAATTCAGAATTCAATTCCCTAATATTTTGGAATTCTTCATAACTTTCCATTAATAAGGGTTCCATTCCCCTTCCCCAAAACAATTTTTTTTAAAAAAATTTCATGTCATTTAAAATTAATTTTCATTTATTAATTCCATTATTTTTCCCCAAATTTGATAAGTAGATTTCCAATTGTTTTCATAATTCATAATTTTTCATTTAAGGAAATTTATTACTACTATTTAGGATTTTAATTAAACTCTCTTGTCGCTTTTAACAGTTATTATCCATTCAAGGTTAAATAACTGTTCTTCTTTTTCTTTTTTTATAAATAAAATCTGGAAATTTTGAATAGGTAGATAAATAATAATTCTTTATTTTCTTATTTACCAAACTCTATGTTTTTTATTTATTTTTTGTTTTATTATATTTGTTGTTATTCTTATTTATTATTTTATAATTTTTAATTCAATGCATTTATAAACTTATAAACTTAACCAGCCAAATTTCGGAATTGGGAATAATTTATAAACCCATCCTATAAACAAAACAACTTTATTAGAACGGTTAAATTTATTACCGATTTCATCTAGAATTCGAGTATGGTGGGGGCTTAACTATAATTTCATGAAATTGATACTATATAATTTTATTTTTTCGAAAAAATATATATGTATAAAAATAAAGAAAATTAAAACTTCGTGGGAGTAGCCGACCCCGACAGCTCAATACTGGTGCCGCCCCTATACTTTTATACCTATACATCTATATATCTATATATATATATATTATACTAAAGGAGTTCCAGAAAACTCCCTCCAAATTTTTTGAAAAGCGTGCACAAATAAAAAAATATTAAATAAATTAATGTTATTTGTACAATTATTACTTCATGGTTGGAACATGTTAATCTATATAATATATTGAAAAATATGCATGTTGAAATAAAATGATTCTTTATTGAAAATATATTAGAAATTATTTAATTTTAAAATTGTTAAAACTTTACATTAATTGAATCATTTAGCAAATAAACTTTAGAGTTTCTAAATTGCAAAAGTTATTTGAAATGAAAAACAAAACAACATGTTTGCAATATAGTTTGAATATCATAATTCTCATTTTATTATTTTAATTTTGGATTAATATTATTTTGAGAAATTCGTGCATTTTAATTCATAATATCTATTTATTTTTACAAATATAACCTAATAACTATAATTTTATAAATGTTAGACATTAAGTTGGTAAAATGAACAAATTTAGAAATTACACCATAATTTTCGGTGGAAGATATTAAATTAGTAATACAGACAAATATTATAAGTTAAAATATAATTTGTGAGCACTATATTATTTTTGTAAAGTTGGCAAATGTTAGTAGTGTAAATGCAAATACTTTTATTTTGGGTATAATTTTGAATAAATATTATATGTGATGAAAGTTTATTAGAAAAAGTTTATTGTTTTTCATGTATTTTATATAATATCTATTTAATATTATTTTAATCAAACTACTATAATATTTTCTATGTGGTCATTTATATACAATAGAAATATAAATTATTATTCAATAAAGTAAATAATATTATGATATTTTTGAATAAATCATTTATATATTATTTCGAAGAATATTTGTTCGCGCAACGCGCGGGTGTAGTATTATATAGTACCCCTAACGGAAATGAATGCTCAATTAAATAAGTCAAAATAAAACATAAACGGAGATATCAATACAATATCATTTTCAAAAGAAACTTGAAATTATATAAAAGAATGAGTAAGTGAAGAAAGAAAGAAAATTTTTCATGAAATAAAATTTGGCAGCAATAACGTGTGATTAAGGGAATCAATTGCTTGCAGGAAAAAAACATATTTGTTTGACTACAAAAAGAGAAGGTGCGATCTTAATAGAGTTGAATTTTGCTGCTTAAAATCTGAAGTCAGTCAAGTCTCACGACTTTTTTGCAACCTACACACGATTTGTACGTGTGTGGAAATCTATGTATTGAATATAGGCTAACATTTACTATTGATTTGTTACAATTCTGAACCTTTTTTTTTCTTTTTCAAATTTGATGTCTCACGTTTGATAGTCTATATATCTTTATATTCTCGACTTAATTAATCATTCACTTTGATTTTAATTTATGCCTTTTTGGTTTATTTATTTTTACAGTGTTATTTTTTGTTGACGATGGCTAGCACAAGAATCACTAAAAAAAAAGAAAAATTGCCTTTATGCAACTTCACAATAGTAACATTTGTGACGGATTGCGTCCGTCGCAAAAACATCCATTGCCAATTCTTTTGCGACAGAAAATAAATTTAATTTCTATTTTTGGACAAATTTAGCTTATTTAGCTGACTGCATTTGTATGTTTTATTAAATAAATATTCTTTTAAAAAATAATAAATTAGCGACATAAATTTTCGGTTGCTAAATTTGGCGACAAAATATTCCGTCGCTAATATGTAGTTAAATTTAAAATATACATTCCGTCGCTTAATAATGACTCATTTTTCTCCGTCACTATATGGTCGCAAAATCTAGATTTTCTTGTAGTGAAATGTTTTGTGGTTTAAATTTTAATTTTATTTCTTTTACAATAATATCTAAGAAACACACTAATTTTTAATTAAAACTAAGTCACAACACAAACCATTTTACTTATTTTCAATGTTAGAGACTTTTTAAAATTAGAGTATACTATTTTAAATAGGGAGGGATATTCCAACACAATTCTAACTCATTAACAATTGATCATAAACAAAGTATATATTTATTTACTCCCATATATTCAATTTTCTTCCTTGCTAAAAATCTATGTTCCGTACAGGTCTTTTTAGTCGAGATCTCTTGGTTGATTATCTCTCTTTCTTCCTCTTTCTCGAAAATCATATATTTCAAATAATTTCATATAAATTCCATTATTGGCGTTTCATTTATAAATATTGATATTGACTATCTTAACATTACTTTCAATCAATTTTGGTTGAGTTGATGTCAATTATTAGAAATAATATTAGTCTACAATTTGCTTGTGACAAAAACAAATGGCGTCTAGCAGAGCAGTCCATCAAATAAGTATTAATTTATATATAAGTAAAACCTTAAAAACAAATAGATGTGTTTTGACTTGTATATTTTTTATATTATTGTAACACTTTGATGATTAATTAATTTACAAATGGTTTAATACGTTAGTTACACATGATTAAATTAATCTGCGAATAATCTGGATCGAGGCCTAATAATTATTAAATACGCGTGCAACACAAACTTATTTTTTAATTTATAGAATAAATGTACGTGGAATTGCAGCTCAGCGATTACTAAGTTAATAATTATTCCAGGTATATTTAATTTTAAAATAATATTTTATTTTGTATTATTATTATGATAAATAATCGAGCATTGGCAAATCATAGTTAAATAAATAAATATGTTGACATCATGATACTGCTGCTGCCTCCGGGTTTGTTGCCTCCAAATTAAAAATCCTTCAGTGTGTTCGATTTTTAATGGTAGTTTAATATATTGCATTTATTGAAGAAAAATAAAAAGTTAATATCAAACAGATTGAAATATAATCGCACATTGATGCATATATGATGAAAAGTAAAATATTATTATTAGAATGTTAATTTAGTAAAAAATCTGGGATAATATGATCAAACCAAATTAAGAAGTTGGCTAGGGTTAAAATTTTTTGTCTCATAAAATTTAGTTTAAATAATTCGATATTTGATAGGGTTGGATCCAAAACATATAGGGTTGACCCAAATTCTTATCTTAAATATACTACCAAAACTTACTTCTAATATTTAAATCATATTATTTAATTATATTGTTGCAATTAATTCAAAGAATGTTTAATAAATAATCAAATATTTAATATTTTTTTTCTTCTTAAAACTGAAACATATACGCACTTACACGATATTTTCTCTCTAAAAGCATCAAAATTTATGTTTTCCATGTCAATAACACCAACTCGATCATTCCCACGCTCTTAATTCTAAGATATAATGTTATTTTGTACCCTTGTCAACCATTTAGAGTATTTTAACTAAAAAAGGAAAATATTTGAATAAAATTCAATAATATAAATGTATTGAGATAAATTTCAAAATTGATGTATTTAGTTTTTTTTAAATATAAAATAAATCTCAAATCATTAATTTATCTTGCTCAAAATTAGTTTGTGTGGAGTTGAATGCATTTTTTTGTGCATGAGTTTTTGAGCAGCAGCTTTTCGAGTAGAAGGCAGGGAAGTGTTGAAGCTTGGGAAAGTCGTGTTTTACTAATAAACACGCATTTTGTGAATATTCTGATTAAGTGAGAAGCCCACGTGTCCACATGTGATAGGCTGAGTTTAGAATAATAGTTTTTCTGTTTTATCTGATTCCTAATCTGTTTTGGGAAAAAACAATTCGAGCTCCTTTCATGGTGAGAGAGAGAGATTCAGTTTTCAGAGATGAATTCATGAGTGAATTCTGAGAGTTGAGAGACACATTCTTTTGTAATTCGAAGCTTGGCTAATAAAATTCTCATACGACCTCCCGTGGATGTAGGCGTTAGTGCCGAACCACGTAAATCTTTTCTTGTTTGTGTTCTTGAGTGTGTGTTCGGCATCGACAGTTTGGCATTTTAAATGATCTCGACGTATCGCGTTGAGTATCATGCAGTACGGAAACTATTACTTATACTGAAAATTTTCTATAATTTTAATTATTAATAATAAAAAAGGCAATGAGTAGTTTTGATAAACACGTAATAAATAGTTTTCAAGGGGTGTTAATTGGATTGGGTTTAGGTTGGCAGGCCGGATTACAATGTGATAGTAATGCATTATATGTTGTTAGAAATTTTCTTATTTTGTTTTGGTGGGTCAAAGTATAGAAGCCATTTTAGTAAATCTTTAGATTAAGTTCCAGTTTGGTCTTAAAATGTAAAGTCCTGTAAGGTCTTACTTATTGAGTTGTATAAGCAGGAGTTGAATCAAAGACAAATTGAGGAATCAGTATGGGATGCGCTAAAGGCTCAAACAGACTGGAGCTCAGTATGGAACTGACCAGTCCGGGTCTTAGAGAAACTGACGAGTTAGGAACTACAAATGGAACTGACCGATCTCGGACTAATCAGTCTAGGACTCACCAGTCCAGGATACCAAACATACTTAATTTCAGTCACGACGCATAGAGACAAGAAGAATTTGTCTGAGAAATGGTATTGACAAAGATCAAACTTTAAGGATTGAAGATTCCTTAAAGTCTGCAAACTTAGGCTTCAGTCTAAGATTCCTAGGATTGGTCAATCTGGATTCCTCGAATTGACCAAATACTGTCGTTGTGACAAAAGGTGAACAGTTGCCGTTGCGGTTAGATAAAGCGGGAAAAGTACTGTATCTTCTGGAAAAACACCTACCTACCCGTCGATCACTACAGTGAATAGAGACTCCCGATTGGACGACATCCAATCTGTCGCTAACGACTATAAAGATTCAAATCTCAAGACCTCTGCCTATAATAGCAGATGACTTCAACCGAATGATATATCGAACTTGCAATTTTGAAAGAGCCGAAACTCTATCAAATTCATGACTCAATCGTTCGAGGCATTCCAGCTTTCCGTGTGTCACTTCTGTGAACACGAGTGTAAAATCTCGAGGCTAGTTAAGATAATTAATTGCTTAATTATTTAAATAAAGTATTTTCTTCTCAAATTTGTGCAATAAATTATTTTATTGCTAGCAAAGTGTACTTAGATTTGCAATTTGAGTTCGAGAAGTCGATTTCCTAAATCGAGCTAAGTAAATGCACGGAATAATTTTTGGTTGAGTACAAATTGATTGAACTAATTTTCGAAAATCTGTGGAGGAAGTTACTAATTTTTGAAGATTAAAAGGGGTTATCCTAAATATTTGGGAAATGGATTTATTGGAAATGGAATATTGGATTTATTGGAAAAAAAGGGGGATTTATGCATGGTGTGAGGAGGTGTCAACATTTCGTGTTAATTTGTTGACACCTCAAACCTCATTTTTGGAATTATGCAAGGGAGAAATACAAAAAGGGTGGAAATACTTGGAAAATAGGATAATTTCTCTCATTTCTCTCTCCCTCACCGTCAACTCCAGCCCCAAACCCTTATCGCTGCCCACCTTTCCGGCAAGATCCCAGCCGCCTCAGACCATCTCCGGCCATGCCACCACCTCCATCATGTAGATCTCTCTTCAAGCTTTCTATAGAGCCAAAGCAGAGGTCAAGACGTCGAGAATCGAGGGAGAAACGGAAGAGAGAAGGGAGGTCGTCGGAAAGTTGTAAGATTCAATTTCCAGATTTATATCTCGTTAAATCGTGAATATCTTGAGCCATAACTTGTATATTCGTATTCCTTATATTATAGGGAACATTTTGGGACCTTAAGCATCGAGATTAACCGCAGGAAAAGCGCACCGCCGCCGCGAGAAGAGAGGATTTCGGTGAGCTTCCACCACCTTGTTTTTCTTTCTTTTTTTGAAGTTTGAAGCATGTATTTGTGTTCCCCTAGAGTCTAGGATCTTGTTTATATGTTTGCATGTGGGTTTGGGTGGTTAGATCAGAGGAAATCGGAGGTTGTAGGGTTGAAATCGCAGGACGCGAGGAGGAAGACGACGCGTCCCGAACGGGACAGAAGCATCTCGTTCGGGACAGGCCTCGACCGAGGCAATCAGGCAGCAGGAACATCCATCCCGAGCGGGATGGATGTGTCCCATTCGGGACAGGCTGCGGCCTTGTGAAAATTTTGGGTTTCTTGAGCCGTTTTCGATTCGTTTCAAGTTATTTTCAATCCATGAGTTTGATATATGATTAAAAGGACATATTTTTTTTTTGAGGGCAAAACACACCACATTCCATTCAATTCAATTACATATCGTACATGATAACTTCCTCAAGATATCTAGGAATGTAATTGATACAGAGACAGTTAGGTCCTTTAGCAACGGTGTGGGCAACCTGATTCGCTTCCCTCCGGATATGGTGAAATTCGGGGTTGGCAATCTCTTTAGCGACTTCTTGAATATCCTTGACAATAACATCTTCATACGGACTACTCAGCGTCTTTTTGTTGATGTATTGTATAAGTTGGAGGCTATCGCTTTCAATGTAGTCCACTCTCTTGTCATGTTGTTTCGCCTTTGTCATAGCAAAACGCATTGCGATTCCTTCAAGGAGCACACTACTTCCCTGCGCTAGACACTTGTCCCGACAGATTAGTTGAGGTCTTCCTTCTTCATCCCGAATCACGCAAGCCATTCCAATCTCCCTTTCGTTCAAAACAGCGACATCAACATTCATCTTAAGCCTTCCCTTCGGAGGTTTTTCCCATTTCTGCGGATTCCTTGACTGCTTGTTCGTCTGCTTTGGTTCCCTTATCTCCTCCAAATCACTCCATTGAATCCAAGCTTTCTGTGTGATGGTGTGCGGGTCAGATCTCTTTTTTTCAAATTCCCATCTGTTTCTTGCTTTCCAAATCTCCCATGCAGTAGCGAGCAAGATTAAAGCAATAAAGATTTCTGAATCCCATTCCCCCTTCCAATTTTGCTACTGTGAGTTTATCCCACGCAATCCAATGAATCCTCTGTTCGTTTTGATTAGCAGACCAAAAGAAGTTTGCAATAAGCTTTTCCATTTCTTGGCAGAGAGTCTTTGGGATCAAGAAACAGTTCATGACATAGGTAGGGATAGCTTGAATAACTGCTTTAATAAGAATTTCCTTTCCTGCTTGAGAAAGTGTTCTATCAGCCCAACCACTCAGTTTCATCTTCATTTTATCTAAAATACCAGTGAAGGCTTCTTTCTTCTTTGCTGTAATGATGCTAGGTATCCCCAAATACCTCCCATTTTTTGACATCTCCTTAACTTGTAGCTCATTTAACAACTGGACTTTAGTGGCCTCATTCACATTTGGTGACAGCAGAATTTCAGATTTCTCCAGGTTGATCTTTTGGCCAGAGTATGCTTGAAAACACTCGATCACCTCCTTTAAAGCAATGACTTCCTGCATTGTCGCTCGGGCAAAGAGGATTGAATCATCTGCAAAGAGAAGGTGAGTTATAACTGGAGCTCTTCTTGCCACCTTAACCCCGTGGATTTTCCCGTGTTGTTCTGCCTGTTTAATAAGCACCGAAAGAAGTTCTGTACAGAAAAGAAAGAGGAATGGTGACAAAGGATCGCCTTGCCGAAGTCCTCTAGAAGGGTGAAACTTTTCAGTAACATCTCCATTGATAAGAATTGAATAAGAAACAGTTGAGACACAGTTCATCACAAGGGATATCCACTTAGAGTGGAAGCCAAGTTTAAGCAGCATTTTCTCAAGAAAATTCCAATCCACCCTATCAAAAGCTTTACTGAGATCCAACTTTACAGCCATGAAACCTTTCTTTCCTTTTTTCATCTTATTCATCGAGTGAAAAGATTCAAAAGCAATTATTGCATTGTCCGTGATTAGCCTTCCAGGGACAAAAGCACTTTGATTTTCTGAAATAATACTAGGTAAGAACTTCTTCAAACGATTAGCAATCACTTTAGAGATGACTCTGGTGATTACATTTGATAAGCTGATAGGTCTAAAGTCCGCGGGAAACAAGGGTTGCTTAGTTTTAGGAATAAGAGTGATAAAAGTGTGGTTCAGATAGGAGAGATTCCTACCATTGTTAAGAACATCAAGGACATCGAAAAGAAAATCTTTTTTAACACAGTTCCAGAAAATTTGAAAAAAAGAAGGAGGCATACCGTCAGGTCCCGGAGCTTTATTTGGGTGCATTTGTTTGAGTGCCTCGAAAACCTCTCATTCGGTGTAGTCCTTGATGAGTTCTTTGTTCGTCTCCTCATTCACTCTACACTCAATGGCATCCCAAAAAGTTCCATCATCGATTCCTTCTTCCTTTCTGAAGATCTGCTCAAAGTGATCTTTGAAGACGTCCTTAATCAACTCATGTTTCGAAACTCTACTCCCATTATTGTTTATCACTTCCCGAATGGTATTCTTCCTTCTCCGGTTGGAAGCCTTTCGATGGAAAAATGCAGTGTTTCTATCCCCGTCTTTGATCCAGAGTGTTTTACTTCTTTGCAGCCACATTACTTCTTCTCTCTTTAAGATATCCATCAGCTCATGTTCCAACTGAATCCTTTCCTCCTTATTATTATCATTTATCTCTTCATGGTCTAGCATACCCAATTTTTCATACAACACTTCTTTTTGTTTGCGGATATTTCCAAAAGTCTCCTTTTCCCAATTCATTAATCCTCTAGCATGCTCTTTAAGCTTATCATTCATGTCTGCAGGGGTGTTTAAGCTCTTCCAATTATTTTCACAATAACTTGGGAACTCAGGGTGATGCATCCATGCATTCTCAAATCTGAAAATTTTCTTTTTCGCCTCCTGCTTGTGCTCCTCTTGATCAGCTGTAATAAGAATGGGGTTATGATCTGATTTGATCCTCGGTAAGTGTTGAACTTTTGAGAATGGATACAAACATCTCCATTCTTCTGAAGCCATAGCTCGATCAAGCCGACAAGCTACGTGTTGGTTTCCCACCCTCCCATTAGTCCAGGTGAAGGCACTGCCTTTGAAGCCCAAGTCGTCAATCTCGCAATCCCTGGAAGCCTCCCTAAACTCCCTCATGTCAGACTCAAATTTATCCTTACCTCCTTTTTTCTCTTTACTATACATGACCTCATTAAAATCCCCAATGTATAGGCTCTCCTTTAAACTCTTCTCATGAATTTTCCTCATCAAATTCCAAGTTCTCTTCTTATTTGGAGCATCAGGCCACCCGTAAATGGCATTACAGTCCCATTTTTGCTTGTTCTCCTCACTCACCCTAGCAGCAATATGATGGCTGGAGTACGAGATGATCTCAATTTCTATCTGATCATTCCAAAGGAGAGCTAATCCACCTCTTCTACCCGGACTATCTTTATCACAACTAATAGCCAAACAACCTTTAAGTCCTAGATTTCTCACGTTCACCCTCCTCATCTCACCCTCACTCAACTTTGTTTCCATAAGAAAAATCATATCAGGTTTATTCTTGTTCAGGAACTTTTTCATAATTTGAACTGTCTCCGGGTTCCCAAGCCCGCGACAGTTCCAGCTGAGGATTTTCATTGTTCTCGGCAGGGCTGCAAGGCAGCCTCTGCCATTTTTACTTTGTTACTCTCCACTTTACTCCTTTTCAGAACCACCCCCCACGCATCATCGATATCCATATACTCCTCCTTTCTTTTCCCTGTGCAACTGTCATTCCTGGCTTCTTTGTTTTCTTTCTTATCTCGCATCCTTGTCCAAGTTTTCTATTTTTCTTTAGTCTTATTTGCGCTCTCAATTCCCTGGTTGATGGTATTATCTCTGATTCCGAGGTTTTGGTTCAAGCTTCTTTGGTTAAGCATTTCCAGGATATCACTAGTCGGTGTGTAGTTAATACTTGGGGGAGGGTCTGAAGGTGAAGAATTTGTATTTTTTTGGATCTCGCTGGTCATAGAGCAAGGATGTGCCTGAACCAGTTTACTCACTTCCTGTATTTTCACCTTCTGCTTTTCTTCTTTTCTTTCCCCAATACTTCCAGGTTCCCTTTTGTGATCTTTCATGTTTTCCTCATAAACTCTTTCCTTCTTCACTTCCTCTGCCACACCAATTTTACTCATCCCACTTTCAATATGTTGCAGCATTTTCTCTCCCTTTTCCACTCCTTCTCCATTGCTTCCCACCTTGAAACTATCTATTCCCACCATAGGAGTTTCCTCCCTACTAAAGAGATCCTTTCTTATCCTCTCTTTTTCCTTTTCTCCATCCTTGCCAAACGTGATAATTTGTTTTGTCGGGGAAGATCTAATCCAGTCACCATATGGCAATATTTTTTCGTTCCCCTGAATTTTCTCAAGTTGTTCTTCCTCTATTTCATCACACTCTTTATAGTTATGTCCCATCTTTCCACACCAATAACATAGAGTTGGCAATCTTTCATATGTCACTGGAATCCACAATGGTTCACCGTTTCCAATCCGTATCTTGGTGCCCTTCCTTAAGCTCTTATTTAGATCTAACCTTACTTTAATTCTCACGCTCCTGGTCAATCCTTGATTTGAATTTTTATCCACCGCTTCCACTACCCCAAACCTGCTACCAATCGATATGACTGTGCTCTCATCTCGAGCCCTGATTGGTAAATCATAGAACCTTATCCAACATGATGCTGAATCGAGACTTATTGCTGAAGGCTGCAATTCTTCTGTAATTTCTTTTAAGACCAAGATGTGTTTATTGAAGTGCCATGGGGTCATTGATAGAACTCTCCCCATATCTCTTTTACACTGAAACCTAAAGGAGAATAGGTTTTCTCCTATTTCAGCACATATTAGCTCCTTCTTGGGATTCCAGATCTTTTTCATCGTCTCCATCAATGCCTTACTGTTAAAAGCTTTTCTTGTCCAAAGTTTCCCCAGAAGACACCAGTCCCGAGCATGTTCACTTGGTCTGCTCACTTCCTCTATACATAACACTTCCTCTTCCTCCTGCGCCATACCCCCTCCAGAAGAGAATCTCGACGGAGCCTTTATTGGGATGCCACTACGTGCAACAATGAGAAAACTAGAAGATAAAGAAGAAAACACCAAAGCACTACACCGTCAGAGAGAAAGAAAAGAAACACCAGTAGGGGATAAAAGACAAGAATAAATCAAAAAACAGGGTTGAGGGGAGAGATGAAAAGACAACAAAACGAGAAATTTGAACAGACAATACCGGGAATAAGGAAAAATAGAAAGAGTTTACAAAGTGAAAGGAGTCAGACGAAACGACACAACAGAAACCAAAAAAGTAACTAACGAAGAATATGAACATTCACATGCATGGCAGAGCAAAACAAACTGCGGGAAAGAGAAGAAAAAAAAACAACGACAAAAGCAAGATAAAGCTAAGTTAATCACGACGCTATTAAGTGTAAACCAAATGTTGGAATATGAGATGGAAGTTAAAATTAGATTTAACATGTTAAATGGAGATTGAGGATTATTAGTCAAAGGTTGAAACATGTTAGTTGAAAATTGAAACATGTGTTGGTTATTGAATTTAGATGAGGTGGGTTGTTTGTTCGGATTGCATGAAAGTGTGAAGGTATGTTAGTATTAAAGTCGAATATGAGTTTGGATTGTGAAGTGTTTGTAGGTAGTTGTCGAGTTAGATCGTCTGTCTTAATTTATCTGTCCTAATTAGTTGTGTTCGATGATTGCTGAAGGTGGGAGATAAGGAGGGAAGTTCAGTCAGCTCAATTAATGGGAAAAACATCTACTGCTTTCAAGTTTAACACCAGGTGGGAACTATTTTCCGTATAAAACCAAAATGCGTTTGTTTTCTAAAGCATGTGTAAAAATGTTTTGTTTTAACCGAATGCTATGCATAAAATATTTTGTGTTGCATATCTGTTCCTCTAGTTGATTCCCATCAACAGAGAGATTGATTAAGAGATAAGAACCAAGACCTAATTGGTACTTGCGCTAATCTTAATAATCTATGAATTGAAAGGTTAGCAAACCTAACATCTAAGGCTAGCAAACCTTATGATGAGATATATGAAATGAAAGGTTAGCAAACCTAACATCTAAGACTAGCAAACCTTATGATGAATTATGAACTAAATCGATCGTGTCTCAAGCTGTGTGATATTGAGACCTTGTGCACAAAATTTGGTGACAGTGGGTAGAGGGGTTCGTCCCTTCCCAGCTGCTCATCGTAACTTGGAAGTGGGCCAACTTCCAGTTACACAACGTTAAAACAGATATGTTAACATTGTAGTTAGATCCAGCGAATGAAAATGTTTTGGATAACATGGTTGCTTTCAATAAAGCCCCATGTTTGTCTGTGTGTGTTGCATAACATTCATACTTATAAACTGTATTTTTTGGGCATGTTTTCACGGGGTACGAAAGTACTCAGCCCCTCGTGTTATTTCTAAAACGCGCAGGTTGAAGAGCAGGGATGGAAGGGCAAGGGTGTAAAGACGACGAAGGATAATGTATAGATTTTGAAGGTCCTGTAATGCGCATCTTCATATGCATATTACCATCACGCTTGCACCCACTGCACCGTGCTCTGAAATAACTTCCTTCCCGTTTGTTTAAATCTTTTGTAGAACAACTATTTCTGACTTCTTTTATCTTATGTTGTTTAACAGTTTGAACTGATGAATGTGGTTTAAGTTAATCTTTCAATATCGTTTAATCTTCCGTTGTTTTGATTTAATTACTGTTTGAAAATCGTCAACCACGACTGTAATACGCCTCGAAGTTGGGAAGGCTAATTGGGGGCGTTACAACGAGACTTAGAGCAACCGTTCTTGAGTTATTTCCTTGGTAATCTTTATCTCAAGTAAGATTGCAGTAGTCAAGTACATCTGATACTTTGACTCTCACGGGCATTCTGCCGCAAGCTAACAAATTCAAGGAAACTATAAACACCTCATTCCGGGGACGAGGAGGTTGCGTGGTGTACCCACACTCCGAAGAGCTGCGAAGTGAAGGACGAGCGAAGGACCAAGTTAGTGAACTTGTGGACTGAAAGACGAGACATTCTTCAGCAAACGATAGATTATAGGAGCACCTTATGTAATCTGAGACTTAGTGAATTTTCAGACTTCTGTCTGAAGAGTGAATGTAGGATAATTAATAAGATCAAAATTAACAGTTGATACTTTATCCGGTTTTAATTAAATCGATTTTATTGACACATAATTTCATTTAATCATACCAGTTAACTTGTAATTGCGTGATAGGTTGCTTCTGTTGGATCAAAATGACTGAAAATTGGTGGACTAAGAGTGGTTGAGCCCAAAACAAAATTATTACACGAATACGAATTCTACGTTTGGTCCAAAGTCGTCGTTTATTATGTTTACTTTAATTTTCATTTTGCATTGGCATAAAGAAATAGATTGAAACAGACTTGCTAATATGCCATCCTAATTAAGTATCCTTTGTTATGATAGAAATACGAAAATAATTATGCAGACATAATAAACTAGAAAATTTTGGTTATACAGTTTGTAAAGGATAATTATAACCGAAGAGCTAACAGATCAAAAATATTTATTAATTTGTGGATATTTACTAAAGATTTAGTGATTAGAATTAAAACAACAAATTAGCACATTTTGAGGATGGAATCGTAATAAATTCAGGCCCTAGAAACTGGATAGGAAATAATAAAAAACACTATAATATTATCGAAATTAAGTGAAAATGATGAAACGAAAGAGAACAAATAAAATATTATCTCTTATTTTCCAAAAAAATAAAATTATCTCTTTTCATCCACAAAGGTAATCGTGTAAAGAAGAAATAGTAGAACGAACTAGGGGTGTACACGGTCCGATTTGAAAGTTGAAGTATGGATCAAACCAAATAATACGATTTGAAAAATTTTCAAACCAAACCGGCACAATTAATTTTTAAACCAAACCAAATAAAGTGGTTTGGTTCGGCTGGTTTAACGGTTTGGAACATGACTTTAACAAGCAAAGTCAAAACATAAAAAAAATAAAAAATTCTTTTTTAGCAATAATTTATTTGAGAAATTAAACAAAAACAAATAATGATTTTCATCACCAAAGTACATGACAATCATAATAGAAACAAACAATTTATGACATCAAATATTATAGTTCATATCTCATTCTCAAACATAATAGTTCGTAAGAGGTCAAATTATTACGATGCGAAAATGGTGAAGCCGACTGACACTTGAATGAAATTGTGAGATTGTAATAATTAAAAGTTTAGGGTTTATTTTAGATTTCAATAAATAAATAAAAATGTAGGTGAATAATAAAAATTATATGATTTTGTACAGTATAGGATTCAAACTTATTCCTAGAAGATAATAAGGGTAAAGAGAAAAAAATTATATGATGTTGCACTATATAAGATTCAAACTTGTAACTTACTAACTTCTAAAATCCAAAATATAGCTTAGAACCACTACACTAAATATACTACATTAATTTTTTTTAGTACAATATATAATTAAATATTTATTAGAACTATAAACGGTCTGATCCGGTTCAAACGGCCGGTTTCTCTACTCAAACCATGGATCAAACGAAATAATACGGTTTGAAATTTACGGTCCGGCCGACCGACTCATTCACTTGCTAAACCGGCCAACCAGCCAAATCATTTCGGTACGATCAATTTGGACAAACCGTGTACACCCCTAGATTGAACCATCAGTTGGGCAGCATTTCAGCATAGCAAATGAGGGCGTGTGAATGAAAATATATTTTTAAAAATAATGAGCTCTCCCTGTTCATAGACTATAGGGACCAAAATATGTGATAAAAATCCTAAACCTAGCCGTAACCTCTTGCACGATTTTAGGGGAAGTTACAACTGCCGGACAAGATTCTCACGCATTCCTTGGAACTGCTTGGCTTTGACCTTTGGTGCGACCTCGTTAGAGTTGACCTCCTCTGTTCTCTTTGCTGAGCTACCCCTCAAATAGGGGTGAGAATATGCTGGACTAGGTTGAACTTTGATCTCGTAGGCCTGAGCTTGGTATAATTTTAAGAGTCCTGAGATCGGCATGTTATCCATAGTAGACCTTTTTATGCGCCTAAGCATGCCCTTTTCAATACAATATGCTTGATTTTTAGCCCATATAAGACCTATCTAAGCCTACTTGAAATTTTTAATTTATATTTTGATTTTTAAATTATAAATATATTATGTAATTTCAATAGCAAATATATTTAATAATTTATATGAATACATTATTTAGTAACAAATAACTTATTCAATATATTTTTAATAATAAATTATAAAAATATTTTTAATTCTAGATAATAACTATATGTGATTAATTATAAAATATATGATTATTTAAATGAGTCAGCTTATTAGGTTTAGTAGGCATATATTTTCAAGCATGTGCCCGGACCTATTTAACTAAATAAACGTTCTAAATAGCTTAAGTCTAGACTGACCCGACTTATGATAGACTACGCCGAAAACCCTTGCTGGATAGCAGGGCACAACCTATTCCCACTCTTACCCACACAATGTTGGGTGAATTAATCCTTGACTAAGTCGTAGGTCTCAATCCTTCTTTTCTATTTAATGGGCTTGGAGGAGTCCAATTAGGTCTCAGCCCCAACAGCACACATTTAGGACAATTCCACTAATTACATGATGAGCAAAAGAAAGAGAAAAAAAAAAAAAAAAAACCTAAAGAGGGTATAAGAGTAAAATTCGATCAAAGATCCAAACGTGAATAGAAATCGCAACCTTAATTATTAGGGAAGGTCTCAGGTTAGGTACTTCTAAATGGTTTATGCGGGTTATATCCATTAACCAAGTCAAACCTATCTAATATATTCTAATTAGGGATTAATAAATCCTATTTGGGATGAGTGAACCCATTTGGGTATGGATAAAACTCGTCTAAACCGTTTAGGCGTGTCTAAACAAGTTTTTGCCTAATTATTATGTTTTCAGGAACTATCTAATATAAACTTTATCTTCAAATTCACCCTACTGCTAGTGCTTGGAGCGTCCGATCCATTGAATTTAGTTTTTTTGTGGTTGTTGTATAATATATATTAAAGAAACTATAATAATTTCCCTATTTAACTAATGAAGCATCAATATCATGAATCAAAAACATATTTATAAAGAAGGTATTCTTTTGAAAATCTCTAAAATATATTGATAGCCACAAATACAAGTATATAGAAATATCAGATTCTATGTTAAATATTCCCGGCTCAATAAAAAATATTTTCTTATTCAATATATCATTATTCTTTATTGATTTTATTATGCTTAAAATAATATATATACATATATATATATATATATATATTAATTCTAATATAACTTTAAATTAAATTGTAAAGTGCTAAATAAAAAATCTCAGCCATCAATCTATTTGACTTAAATTTATTCATATTTAAGTAATTTTTTAATACCCGCTCTATTATTTGATTTCTTTATATATAAATATATATTTCGATGACAAATTGAATTGCAAAATATTATTTGTGCATAATACGCTAGTGTTTAAAAGTAATAGTAAACGAGTGAGTTGGCATTTTGTGAATATGATTGTAAATACAACAAAAGAACCACGATGGCTGATTTTATTTACACATTAAATTCCAAAATCTTGGGCCCAAGCAAATCCTCAGCATTAGCCATTAGTAAAAGAGATGAAACAAAGTATAAAAATATAGCACTAAAAAAGTGAACTCTTTTTAATTGGTTTTGTATTTTTATTTTATATATAAGACAATGTAACCTTTTTACCTTCAATTTTAAAGAATAAAGTTTATGCTACAATCCAAATATATAGGATTAAAACAATGATTTCCTTACCTGGATCTCTTATACATAAATAAAAGGGGAAAAAAATTAGTTAGAGGAATTGTTTTTTCATTTTTAATTAGGTTGCCCACTAATTATATTTTCTTTATTCTTCCCCTATCAAGATTAGCAGAATTGTCTTCGCTATGATCCAAATGCTGATGTGCTGGTATAGTTCAATGAGAATATATTGGCATGAGGATGTTAATTAGCCCAATGTCTGTAGGTTGGTCCGATTAAATTGAGTTAAAATGTGAATTATGATCAAAATGTTTTAGCCAAAAAAACTTAGTCCGAATAACTCAGGTATGATAATTATGTTTTAATTTATTTAAGTATATTTAAATCAAACAATTTTTAATACATAATTAAGTTCTTAAAATAAAAGATAATATATTTTTAACATTTAAATTGATAAATTTGTGAAGTTTGATATGTGGTTAAGAGAATAAATATTACAAACATGTTTTATCATTTAGAAGATTAAAAGAGAGACAAAAATATTTAATAACATGAAAAAAATCTAAAAAAATAAATAAAAAGAATTTGTAAATTCATTGATTCGAGTATTCAATGAACTAGCTCGAAAACTAAAGATTTTTGTTAGCGTCAAGACTTTTTGACTCGAAAAAATTTCAACCCAAATTGTTCAGACCAAATAATTCTGTAACTCGATAGGACTGACCTAAAATGCGATGAGCTAGCACAATTGACTTCTCTAATTGGTAGTCTAGTTTATTCTAATTAAATTAATTTTGCTAAGACGCTTATAGGGTTCACCCACCAAATATGTCGAATAATAGTGCATTACTTTGTAATAAAAGTGAAGAAAATTGCATATTTGTGTATAAATAAATATATGGTGGTGCTTTTGTTGATTTGACCAAAATTATTTTATTTTTCAAAGTGATGACTAAACAGTTTTTAGTATTCTTGATTTACAATTCTTAAGTTATCACATAATTTATAATAGTCGCGGATACTGTTAAATTATAACACCTTTATTCTAACCTTTAATCAGTATATTGAATAATAGTTTTCTCAAAAAATTGTGATCCTTTGTTTAGTTAACCAATGAAATGAAGTTGGCAGCAAACTCCAACTAATTAATTAGAGCCACCCTTTTGAAAGTTTTTAAGTTCAAATATTAATTAGACGGGCAGAAAGAACAGGTGAGTAGACAACCACTAATGAATTGAAAGTGGGGTTTTAGTTATTGAACATTTTTGGACAATATGTAGTAGCAAAGTTAATTCCGATTTAATTTTTCAAACTGAATATAAATTTATTAATATCAAGACACACATAGCAACTAGTATATATAGCTTAACTTCTGATTATTCCCTCTCATCTTCATATAGAAAAACTCCTAAGATACTCAACTACATCTACATTCTACAATGAGTTTGTGGAAGTTGTACTTATGTTTTATTTTGTTGTCAACAATGTTGGTGAGTTTTGAGGCCCGGCCCTACAAAAGAGAGATCACACATTCTTTTCAGGCAATGTTTCGTAAAAAGATTCTTCTCGAACGCGGTCGAAACAGGGTTTTGAGGTCGAGTCCCGGGGGACCCGATCCACAACACCACTTTGGTATCCCAAGGGTCCCATGATCAAGTCTCAGTTCTATTATCTCTTCAAAGACATTTCAGTGATGGATATCCTATATGTAAGGATTTCTGAATAAAATCCTAATATGAGATCAATCCTCTCTTCTATCCTTTACTCAAAAAATAAGTTTCGATTCGATCATTTAAAGTATTCAAGAAGACTATGAGCATCTAGGAAGCCCTAGCCAGTTAGGCTTGCTTCCTCTTCTATTTTCAGTTTCAGTATCCAATTTTCATCATTTCTAGAATCATTTATGAGATGTACTCCCTCCGTCCCGCTACAATTGTCGCGTTCCATTTTGGCACATTAATTTCGGAGCTAATGTTTAGTAGCTAATTGTGGTTAATAATAAAATTGGCAATCATAATTAACTTGTTTAAGACTTAAATAAGGTAATTATGATTGTCACTTTTATTATTAACTACAATTAACTACTAAACACTAGCTCCGAAATTAATGTGCCAAAATGAAAAGCGACAATTGTAGCGGGACGGAGGGAGTATTGGTTTTGTATAAATAGTATGTAATTTATGTAAGAGATGTTTGAGTTTTCACTTAGAATATGCTTTTTGAATATTTTTAATGGATATTTAATCTGAATTCTCAATAATTCATCTTTGTTGTTGATAACTTAAATGATCAGTATTAATTATATTTTGAGTTTCACTCTACATAATTCACACATTACAAATTAGCAAAAAGGTGAAATTGGAATTGTAAAATGAACACAACCGTATTCCTTAATATTCTTACATGTTATACTAAAGTAATGTAAACTAAAATTTAATGATGAGAATAATGCTTCTATATATAATAAATAAGATTTGTGTTGTAGCTATATAGTGTGTGTATGTTGACATGTATGGGGATTGAAAGTTAAAGCACTTTTTATTTGAAAATAGATCGAAACTAGTATATTTTAATTATATATAAAGTAGGGATTAAAAGTCGGCCTCCAGATATATGTAAACAAATAAATACTTATCTTTCATAATCAAACTCTTCCACTGAGTAATACATTGCTACCTATATCAGTAGGTTCTAGAAACTTCACTTAGCTTGTTATTTCAATCGTTCATTTTTTTTTCGTTGTGCTAATTTTATGGTCTATCTTATTAGTATAAAATATTTTGATTGTATAATTCAATTAATTTGCTATGTTGGAACAATCAAATTCTAAAATTTAACATCGTTGAGGTTCGAATCGAAATGTCTCGAGGCTCTTAGGATCTTGATGAAACAACAACAATAAATGCGTATTCGGGAATTAAATGCGCAATAAATATGTTGAAAGAATTCGAGTAAAGCATATATAATAAATGAGTTTATTATACGAGAAATAAAATTGTTAGAGTAATAAGAGCGTGTGAAAAAAGTAATCTGAGTTTTGTGCAGGGACCCTCCTTTCATAGGTGAAGGAGGGGCCTGTTTACAAGGGTTTAGGGTCGCACGATCCGGCCCACGGTCGATAACGACCCCGATTTTTTGGAACAGCCTCCGGAAATCTCGGGGTTGGTTAGGGTTAGCGTTGTATCCTCTCAACGGCTCTTTTCTCTTGGATCGGTGTTGAGGCTATTGTCGGGTTCGATGTACAGGCCGCCCCTGGGGTCGATATAGAGGGCCACTCCTGGGGTTGATATAGACCCCGAACCCAACACCTTGATTGAGGTAGGTTGCTCCTGTGACTGTTGGACTTGTTGACTGGTGATTGTTTTTTGTGGGTCGATTATGTTCTTGGTGGGCTTCTGATCGTTTGGATTAGGCCGTTGGGCTAGGACTCAATAATAGCCCCTTTGGCTCCGGCGCGTCCCCGTGGGACGGGTCAGAGCCAAATTCCGTGATATCGCTTTTCCTCGAAGTGCGGAGTCTTAGGGGGCCTCCCTAAGGGCCCTGGATGCGTTCTCGGGGGTTTGATGATCCTTTATGAATGTTTGAGTGGCCCGGGGCTGGCTTGATTCATACGGTTGCCCCCGGGGGGCACTTGTGTACATACAGTTTCGAGTAGCTTCAAAAATTTGTCTCAAAGGCCATTGCATGGTTTTGAAATTCATGCGGGTTGATCTTCCCCTGGAGGTGTTCTCTTGCGTGAGGGTGGTCCCTCAGGCATGCACTTCGATAACTTCGGGGTGTTCATGGGCCAATCCTTAGAAATTTAGGACTATCTAGGGTGACCGGAAGACTCTGTCATGCCCTAGCATCAGTTGCGGTCGGACAAGCTTCATAGAGTTAGAATTTTGAGAGTTGCTCGATGGGACCCATAGGGGTTGGTTCGACGAGACTTGTAGGGGTTGGTTCGACGAGACCCATAGGGGTCGGTTTGATGAGACCCATAGGGGTCGGGTAGACTCCAACGCTATTTTGAATTTTGCTTAACTGACTTTGCTGCCCAATGGGTGGCATTTCTGTAATTTTGTGCAACTTCGGGGGCAGTTTCTGGAATTCCAACAATTTCATCCTTAAATACCTCTAGGCCCTTCATTTCCTCTTCCTTTCTCTCTCGAATCTCCAACTGTGATTTTCGGTCATCCTCTGCCCTCCAAATCTCGCGACTCAATCCTTTCGTCTGTTCAATTCCATCTTCGTTGGTGGTGGTTGTCCGCGCTCATTGTCCATTGTCGTGGTGCTCAATCCCGATTCATCGAAGGTAACTCTTTCTTTGGTTCTTTTACTTTCTTGTTTTCTTTTTCCCCTCATCCTTTCTTTTCAATCTTACTTCCCTTCTCTCTATTTTCTTTTTGTGTTTTTGTGGCGTAACCCAGAGCTGATTTCGAGGTGGCCATGTGCCTGAGACGGACTGATTTATTGGTTGAGGAGGATGGTGTGGGTTGAGAAGGATGACTTTGTGGGTTGAAAAGTATGGATTTACGGGTTGCCGATTTTCTTGACGTTTGGAGTCTTCTTTTATGAGGTTTTTTATGTTTTCAGTGTTTAGGATTGACTAAGATGTCGTCAGATTCTATGAGTGGGTCAGTGGGTAGTAGGAGGCTCGTGGATATCAATGTTCTGGAGTCCTCCGAGGCAACCGTTTCTGGGTCGATTCATGCCGGGGGTTCGAGGTCGACTTCTGGTGATGGTTTGCAGGGGTCCCATTGATTTTAGGCAGGGTTCGACACGGACCCTGATGTACTAGAATCGACCTCGAATTCTTTCCACGCGCTAGAGGTCGATGACCGATCTGAAGATGATGAAATTATCGAGGACGACCCCGTCCGCATTGCGGTTCCCATACTACTGCCGATCATGCTCAAAAATTGGTGAACGCTGTGGCGTGCGGGAAGTGAACTTCTCGATTCTGAGGGTTGATCAACGCTGTTGCGCCCCTGAAATGGGGTTTGTGTTGTTCTACTTTGCGGTTGTAAAGAACGGGATCGGGTTGCCAGTTCTCCCTGGTTTTGTGCGGTTCTACGGTCGTAGGGTCTTGCCCCATTTCTGTTAGCCCCAGTTAGGTGGTGCCACATGTTGGGTACTCTTCTCACATTCTACGATTTCGGGCTCAGTCTTTCCAAGCTCATGGAATGGCTGACATGTACAGGTTGGGTCGGTTTTGCGAAGGTTACTACTATTTCACGAAGTGGAATGGCCGCCGCCCAATTTTCATCAACGACTGTCCGAGAATATGCCGGGGGTGGAAGAATCAATGGGTTTGGCCGTTGATGGACCATAATGATCCTGAATTTCTGGATGTTGGAGGACCCCCTATAAGTTAGTCTTGGGTTTAGGGTCGTGTTCGATGTTGGCACGGGGTCAACATTGAACTCGACCTTGCTTTTATTTTATGCTTGTTTAGTCTCTTCCGTACTTACATTTTATTTTCTTATTTCTGCTGCAGGGTTTTTCTAGACACGACTTACTTCTGAGGAACATGGCCATGTTGACATTATCTTTGAGCGGAAGAATAGGGATTTTTGAGCCATCCGAGGTAAGAGAAGCATCTGCGCCACACATTGGTTGAATGCCAAAGGAAAGAAAGAAAAACTTCCCGCCGAGGTTTCAGGAGTTACCCAGACTGCTCTCCTCGCTGCCATGAAAGCTAAGAAGCACGACAGGGAGTCCGAACTAGCTTCGGGGACGACATCGACCCCTACTGATGGAGCCTCAACTTCAAAGAAACACACTACTAATCAGCCCTGGCGGTCGTCGGGGTTGTAGAAGGAATCCGAGGACAAGTCTACTAAGGCGTTGCAGCCCCCACCTCCTCCATTCCAACCATCGCCGCCGAAAGAGAGGACTAGGGATCGACACCGTCGTGGGAGGTGGGTGGTCGATTCCGATCCCGAGGGGGATGATATCCCCAACCGTACTCTGCTGACTTTGGTGTCGAACCCAACAACGGGTTCGACATCAAGGCTGGAGGACATGATCACCGAGTCAATCAAGGCTAAAGTTGGTCGGAGGTGCCCGGGGTCTGATTTGGGCGTCATCAATCGTCCGGACTCGCCACCCTGTGTACTAACGGCTGATTCGAGTCTACTTGAGATTCAACATGCTGAGCAGTGCCTTGAGCATGTTGTAACTGACCCCCAGGAGCAGTCTGTCGATCCCCCGGTGCCTCCGCATACTGACATTGACTCCCAGGCAGCCTTAAAGTCGGGCCCTCAACCGAACTTTGAAGCTGTACCCAAGCTGGAAGGGTTCGACACCGAGGCCTCTAACATGCTGACCGAGATGAACCCAGATGCCACTGGTCCGACCCGTACTTCTTTTTTGTATTCTCTCTTGTATTTTGCTGTACGCGTACTTTGACTTTTGTTGTTTTCATTTGTACTTTCTATGACGATTCTTGCGATTTTATCAATTTAAGTTCCCTTGTTTCATAGCTTGTTGTTTTGAGTGCAACTTTAACATTCGTCAGCTTGATAAGTTTGTCAATTGATACCGCGTGTATGTTGGACCTCCTGCAAGATGTAGTCGTACGTAGATCAGGGTGGGCGATGCCTAGCTCAAGTCAGTAATGCTTCAATAAAGATTATAAAAAATATAAAGATGAAATGATCAATACAAACAATAAAATAAATGTATCTAGTAATGCCTAGTGAAAATATTTTTTCAAGTGCTTAATATTCCAATTGTTGTTGATCTCCCTTCCGTCCATGGTTTCCAGTCGATATGCTCTGTGTCCTACAATGTCGATTATTTTGTAGGGACCTTCCCTTGTTGGGGCGAGTTTTTCGGCATTAATTTCCTTTGTATTGAGGAAAACTCTCCTTGGGACCAAGTCGCCGGTGCGCAGTGTTCGTAGCTTGAGATTTTTGTTGAAGAACCTTTCCACTTGTTGGGTTCTCTGACTCATTTTTTGTGCGGCATCGTTTGTGGTCTCTTCCAGTAGTTCCAAATTCGTGAGGGTGGCTCTCCGGTTGTTTTCTTAGTCGATGTGTTCGATCCTCCATCTATTGGCTTGGATTTCTATGGACACGAAGAATTTTGCCCCGTAAGCTAATAAGAACGGGGTAGCCCCGGTGGTTGTCCGATGTGTGGTTCTCTGACCTAAGTATGGCAGGGGGCTCGTCGACCCATTTCAATTTATGAGCTGCCAATCTCTTCTTTATGGTGTTCATTATGGTCTTTTTAGTCGACTCCGCTAGACCGTTGGCTTGGGGGTACCTAGGCGTCGTGAAAGTTAGCTTTATGCCGTATTTATCACAGAACATCTGTAGCCTCTCATTTGCAAATTGCAACCCATTGTCGGTTCTGATTTCTTTTAGGATGCCAAATCAAAAAAGTATATGCTTCCACAAGAATTTGATGACCTCGAGATCCCTCGTTTGACCTAGGAATTTGCCTTCGACCCATTTAGTGAAGTAATATGTGGCCATTATTATGTACTTCTTTTGACCAGTCCCTCTTGGGAGTTTCCCGACGAGGTCTATCCCCCAAATCATAAATGGCCAGGGCGTTACTATCGGATATAGTGGTATGGCATTTCTTTGTGAGATGACTTCGAACCATTGACATATGTCGCAGTTTTTGACATACTCAGTTGCGTCCTTCTTGAGTGTTAGCCAGTAGAACCCAACGGTGATAGTCTTATATGCGAGAGATCTTCCTCCGAAGTGATTTCTGCATTCGCCCTCGTAAATCTCAGAGAGCACATGATTCGCACGTTGTGGGCCCACACACTTTAAAAGGGGGCCCTCTATGGTGCGACAGTATAGAGCGTTGCCTACGATTGTATACCGAGCTGCTTGTTTTTCCCACTTGATAGCTTCTAGACATCGTCTGGCTTGTTGACCCCGCAGATGCTATCGATTATGGGGGTTATCCAGCTGTTTACGCCGCTGTTGGATTCTATCGGGGCGACCTTATTTGGTTCTTGCGTTAAAGGTTCCTCGACCCATGTGATGGATATTGGCCTCCCCTTTGGGCTGGAGCTTGTCGTTGCTAGGTTGGCCAGTGCGTCTGCTTGGGAATTCTCTCTACGCGAGATGTGATGGAGGTTCCACTCTTTGAGTCTCTGTATGAGTTGTTTTGCTAGGGCGCAATAAGGATGTAGTCTGGTTTCCTTGATTTGATAGTTACCAGCTAGCTGGTTCACGACTAATTGAGAGTCGCTTTTGGCTCTTATTCTACGAGCACCGAGTTCTGCTTCTAAGCGCAGGCCGTGTATGAGTGCTTCGTACTTGGCTTCATTGTTTGTTGCTTCAAAATTGAGTTTAATCGCACTTTAGAGCGCTTGACCATGTGGATCGATTAGCCTGAGACCTGCACCGTTGCCATAGATATTGCTGGCTCCGTCGACTTTTAAGGTCTAGGCTTCGGTGTCGACACAACTTCCTATTAGTGCTATCTTCTCCTTTTTGGCTTCTATCTGTAAGTTGGTAGTGAATTCTGCTATGAAGTCCGCAAGGATTTGCGACTTCATGGCCGTTCTGGGTTCGTACTGATGTCATAGCCTCTGACTTCTACCGCCCATTTAAGAAGACGTCCTGACAGGTCTGGTTTTGAAAAAATGGCTATAATTAGGTAGGTTGAGATTACTTTCACCTGATGAGCTTCGAAGTACGACCTCAACTTTCTGGTTGTCATCACGAAGGCTAGGGCCAATTTCTCAAGTGCTGTGTGCCGGGTTTTGGCATCTAATAGGGACTTGCTGGCATAGTGCACGGGGTACTGACGCCCTTTGTTTTCCCTAACTAGCACGACACCAAGGGCGTGGTCTGACACGACTAAGTAAAGTAGGAGAACCTCGCTTTCTTGAGGTTTAGATAGTAATGGTGGGTTGGTCAGATAAAGCTTCAATTCTTCCAGTGCTTTGGATCATTCCTCGGTCCCCTCGAACCGCGTCCCTTTTCTGAGGATCTGAAAGAAAGGGTGAGTCTTCTCCGAATACTTGGAAACAAATAAGCTCAAAGTGGCTAGTCACCTAGTTAACCTTTGTACTTCTTTAGGGGAGTTAGGGTGTCCGATGTCTAGGATTGTCATTATTTTGGTTGGGTCGGCCTCTATTCCCCTTTTTGTGATGATATGACCTAGAAATTTTCCTGACGATACCCCAAAAGAACATTTTGTCGGGTTGAGCTTCATGTTGTATTGCTCCAAGATTTCGAAGGCCTCACTGAGATGTGTTACGTGATCTACGACTTTAAGTGATTTCACGAGCATGTCGACAATGTACACTTCCATGGTCTTCCCGATCTTCTCTTTGAACATTTTGTTCACCAAGTGTTGATAAGTGGATCCAGCGTTTTTTAGCCCGAATGGCATAACCTTGTAGCAGAAGATACCGCAATTGGTCATAAATTCCATCTTTTATTGATTATCCAAGTGCATTGGAATTTGATTATAGCGTGAGAAGGCGTCCATGAATCTTAGAATCTCATGTCCCGAGGTTGCGTTCATGATGGCGTCTATATGCGGCAATGGGTAAGGATCTTTGGGACATGCTTTGTTTAGATCCGTGAAGTCGACATAGACCCTATTTTTCCTGCTTTTTTTTCTTGAACACTACTACATTGGCCAGCTATGTAGGGTACTGGGTTTTGCATACCGAGCCGACATCGAGCAACTTTTAAATCTCCTCGTTGATTGCTTTATTTTTTTTCGAGGAAAATTTCTTTCTTTTCTGTTGCACGAGCCTACAATTTGGGTCTACTTATAGTTTATGTGTCATGATGGGCGGATCGATCCCTATCATGTCAAGATGAGACCATGCAAACACGTGAAGTTTGCTTTTGAGGAACAAATGATGGAAGAGCGCAAGTTTGCTTCGAGTTTGGCTCTGATGAACGTTTTATGCGTTGGGTCCTGTGGATCAATTTTGACCTCTTCTAGATCTTCTCCTTTTAATTTGGCAGTGCGAGGTTCTCGGCTTCGGCGATGCTCTTGGGTGCATATTGTTTTGAAGCTAACGTAATAGCACTCCCGAGATGCATTCTGATCTCCCCGAATTATGTGGATCCCACAGAGAGTGGGGAATTTCAGCAGCTAATGGTAGGTGGAAGGTATGACCTTTATTTCATAGATCCACAGCCTTCCTAAGATGGTGTTATAAGCCGACGTCGCATCCACTACTAGGAACTTCACATCCACACTCATGCCTCCGCAATAGGTGGGATAGGTGATCTCCCTGAGGGTTTTTTTGATCCTCCCCATTGAAATCGTAGAGCATTGTGGTCACGGAGACCATATTACTGATAGGGACCTGCATTTCTCTGAGAGCCTTGAGGAATAAGATGTTGGCAGAACTACCTTTATCTACAAGGAGCCACTTCACTTGGCAGTTAGAGATGATCATGGTAACAACCAGAACATGGTGGTGCAGGTGTTCTAGTTCCGGGGCATCGTTGTTGAAAAACTCGATGGTCTCATGGTTGACTTTGTGGCGGGCGAGTCCGAATTCGTCATTAAGAAGTCTTCAGGCTCGTTTGGCTGATGATCACGATACCTTGCTTATCTCAGATACCCCAGTATTTGAATGTACTGTTCTCTCAGGTTTAGGGGATTTTTCTGGCGATGGGTCTTTGCGTTGGTCCTTGGTCTGTTTCCCGCGGGTCTTTGTGTTGGTCCTCAGATCCCGCGTGCTTCAAGATTTCTATGACCTCTAGTCGCAAGGCTTGGCATTCACTGGTTAGATGCCCGTGATCCTCGTAGAACTCACAAAACTTTTTGGGATCTTGAGATCGTGGATCCGACTTCATCTTCCTCGGCCATCGTATGGCTCCCCCTAAGTCTTTTAGGACCGTGTTCACCAAGCAGGTGGCGTCTAGGCATACGTTGTAGGGTACGTGCTCTCGCCTCACATTGTCGACCCAGCCCCTACTATAGGGATGCTTTCGGTTTGACCTCCGCTCGTACGTTTTGAGGTACCTGTCGACCCTTGGTTGCTCGCGATAGGAGCTGGTTTGGGGTCGAGCCCCTACCTTGTTAGTTCGGTTGGTATTGGCGAGCTTGGCAACTTGCTCTTTGTTCTTTCTGGCGATGCAATTCGGCTCGTCTTCCTCGCATTTAATTTAAGCCCAAGCTTTGTTGAGAACTGTGTCCATGTCACTGCTAGTGATGGAGCCCAAGTAGCAGCTGTGAGAGACGATCCAGTCTACATTCCGAGTGGGCCGATGACTAGAGCTCGAGCAAGGACTTTGAGGGCTGGATTGAGTTTGTTGATTAAAGATATTTGGGCTGCAAATATTTCCAAGGATTCGATGGTGGTGGAAGAATTAAACGAAGACCCAAAAGTTATTAATTTAATTATGTGTAATTATTGAGCTTAGTTTAATTTTTGGGCCAACATGTTTAGGCCTTATTTAATTAAATTTTGAATTTAATTTGGGTTTTAATTTTCGAGTTAGTTACCTCATTAGTTTAGGATTTGAGTTGCCTATATATAGGCTTTGTTATTGAACAATTTATTCAGTTTTCAGATTTTAATAAAATTGTGAGGTTTTCTCCTTTAATTTCTGAAGGCTCAATTTTCGAAATTCTATATTATCCATAGGGTTTCAATCTCGACTAATCAATCGGACAGTCATATCCGTTGGTGTCTTCGACTATATCCTTCGTTGTTGGATCAATTCACTTCTTGGGCCGTAGGAGATTTCAATATGGACTACAGTACTTGAAGGTTTTCGAATCCAAAGGTGTTGGATCCTTCCATCGTTTCAATTTCAGCTTGCTTCTGCGTCGTGTCTGACTCGAATCGTTTGAGTTTCTAGGTTGTGATCTAAACCTTCCGGCGAGGATCGTATCAGCAAGGGTACGTGGTCAATTCCCAATACAAGGAGTCGGCGTCGAGGCTATTCCGAAAAGCGTATATGGCGGTCTGTGGAGGGCAATGTGGCACCTCTATGAGTTCTTAGTTAAAATGTCTAACATAGGACCTGAAAGTTTCGCCTTTCCTTTGCCTGATGATGTTGAGGTCGTTGGGGTGTTTTCCGACCCTTTTGCTATTTGAGTATTACCTCCAGAAAGCCTGGTGGAGCTTGGAGAAGGAGGTGATCGACCTCTTCGATAAGTTTACAAACCATTATAGTGTAGGACCCGACAAACTTGAGACAAAGTTTTTACACATACATGCCTCCCTGATAGCGCTCGGTACTGATGTGGTTAGCATCTTCTGTTTGTAGAGAGCTATATGGCCCTCGGGGTCAGTAGTCCTGTCGTAAAGAGTGAAGGTTGGTGGAGCGAACCTTGTTGGGTGTCTGCGTCCGTGATCACAGCCGTGAACAGGGAATCTGCGTAGCTATCGCGAGCGATAGTCAGTTCGGGTGGTAGGACCCTGAGGATCTTGGCCAATATCAATTCAAAGAGGGCGAGCCAAGCCTCTAGTTGTCTCTCGTACCCACCAGGTCGGGGGTCGGTTGTGCGGGGAGTCCTCCATCCATTTTTGGTTAGGGCATCGTTGTCATCGACACCCTCCATATCGACCCCGTAGTCATATGGTGGGGGTCTATCCCTTGCAGCCGAGGACTCCGTCCTCTTAGTTCGAGGTCAACCCCCAGGGGCCTGGCTTTGCTGGTGCAGTTCCTGGTTCTCCCTCCGAAGTGTGTGATTAGTCGCATGGAGGGCCTCAATTCTTGCGTTCATGGCTCTATGGCTTGCCTGCATTTGCTCGTGTAGTCGAGCCATGGTAGGGTCAATTGCGACCCTTAGATCCACAATCGAGGTCATCGTTTGGCTGGTTGTGGGAGCTTGGAGCGGGGGGACCCCGGTGCGGGGTCTCGTTTACCATGCGAGCCAGATCTGCAATCGAAGTAATGTTGATGCCTCCGGTCGCAGCCCTAGTAGACGTGGGTGGTTGGATCCTTTCGAGCCCATGTCTGGTTTGTTGCGCTCCTGCCATAGTGTTAGATATTTATCCCAGGAGCCCCACGGTGGGCGCCAAAATGTTGAGGTTCGAATTGAAATGTCTCAAGGCTCTTAGGATCTTGATGAAACAACAGCAATAAACGTGTATTTGAGAATTAAATGCGCAATAAATATGCTCAAAGAATTCGAGCAAAGCAGATATAATAAATGAGTTTTTTTATATGAGAAATGAATTCGACAGAGTAATGACTAGCTTCTAGCGTGTGAAAAAAGTGATCTGAATCTTTTGCAGGGACCCTCTTTTTATAGGTGAAGGAAGGGCCTGTTTACAAGGGTTTTGGGCCGCACGATCCGGCCCACAGTCGATAACGACCCCAATTTTTTCAGAACGGCCTCCGGAAATCCCAGGGTTGGTTGAGGTTAGCGCTGTATCCTCTCAATGACTCTTTTCTCCTGGGCTGGTGTTGAGGCTGTTGTCGGGGTTGATGTAGAGGCCGCCCCTGAGGTCGATATAGAGGCCGCCCCTGAGGTCGATATAGACCCCGAACCCGACACCTTAACCAAGGTAGGTTGCTCCTGTGACTGTTGGACTTGCTGACTGGTGATTGCTTTTCGTGGGCCGATTATGTGCGTGGTGGGCTTCTAATCGTTTGGATCTGAGCCATAGGGCCAGGACTCAACAAACTTTAACTTTTAAAATATTTATAAATACGCCCATAGAAGATACTTGTGTATAACTAATATTTGTATGCAACATATTCCATATTTTAGAAGTTGCTTAAATATCCTCCCCACATCACAATATTATATTTAAGGAATCCGATATGATCAGATTAAGTGATTAAAAATATGTTAGAAAGTATTCCTATCTATTGATATATTTTGATTTGTCAAATAATGTATAAAAACTATTAGTTTAGAGTGTCTTTAGATTAGCTCTAGTTTGTGCAAAACATGTAAAGTCCTATATAGCATACCAGTTGTAATAGAGCTGATAAAGACAAATTAGAAATCCTCCAGTTTGGTCTTGCAAGGTGATAGAAGAAACTGACAACAATCCTTGTACCAGTTTGGAGAATTCGCTCGAAGAAAACTGGTTGACGTCACCAACATGAAACTAGCCAGTTTCACAAATGCCTATCTCTTAAACAAAGAGAACAAGTCACAAGGAATCCTCTTAAAGTCCAGACTTTAAGAATGGAAATCACTTAAAGTTTGAAGATCCTGGTGTTGGACCAGTTTTGATTCCTCGGACCGACTAGAAGAGCTGTTTTGACACATTGCATGATATTAACATCCAATGTCAGAAAATTATGGGCATGGTGCAGAGTTTCTAGAAAAGCAACTTGTCCTTCGTAGAAGAGAGGTGTCTGATTGGACTTTATCCAAAACGTCTCTCAACGGCTAAAATATCAAATCTCTCACACTCCATCTACAAAAAGATGAAGTGTTCCCCGATGAGAGGTTACGACTTACGAAGATCGAATATTACGAGTCGGTCTACTGAAACATTGAATATTCAAAGGTGCTCCAAGGCTTACGTTCGAGGCTATTCCATAGCTTACCATGTGCCATCTTGGACACAAGACTTGTTGCTATCTAAACACAAGTTATTTCTTTGGTGTTCTTACTCTCCAAGTAAGAACACAACAATCACATCTTTTCTCCAATCGGTGATTCTCACGAGCGTCTAGCCAAAAGAATTGGCAGTTCTGAGAAGAACCTTAAAGTTCCCAAGTTCCAAAAGCGGAGGTTGTATTGTGTGCCCACACTTTAAATCTGCGAGGCGGAGAAAACAACAACCTCTGTGAGTGAGCAAGTTGACTGCTAGATGCTGGCATTCATCAGCTTGCAGTAGATCGTGAGAACCTTTGTATTCCAAAACCTAGTGTATTCCAGACTAAATGTCTGAAGATAGGATGTGGGGCTCTTGTGTCCGAACTTCTATAAATCCTTGTGCATTTACTGCTTCATTTACTTTCTTATGAGGATTTAAAACTCAACATTATGTAATTGTTGAAGCACACTTGAAACCTAAACTAATTTTCAAACTCGCTAATCTTAAGTTTTAAAAAACACAAACTTGTGATAACAACTAGTTTGTGAGTGCAAGTTTACGTATAAAATCTCCTTTGCGTGTATTAAAACTCTGATCTCGGGACCAACAAGTGATATCAAAGCCGGTTGGTCTTTACAGACTAGCTACTGTGAATCGCTTAGGACCAGATTCATATTTCCTTCTGCATCGATCGATTCTGCGCGTTCTCACGGTTTTGGCCATAACTTCAGCTCCCAAACTCCGATTGACCTGATCCCAGTGGAATTGGAAAGCTAATTCAAATTTCTTTTGATCGACATGCTCCATTAGCTTAAATTACAAGTGTGGAAGAATTTGTGACTGTTTCGTTGAACATCCACTACTTTCGGTACAGAGTTTTGGTGAATTCAACCTCAAACCTGCAAAAATACACCACTACAAGCGCAATACCCTCCTAGAGTGATTCATGCAATAAAACACCTAAAATAAATGAAAATAAAATTAAAAACAAAGATAAATCAAACCAATAATGAGTGAAAATATGAACTTGATAACCTCATATTTGTACTCACTTATCCATGTTTTTCTCCATTGTTTCAGTACAATTAGTTTATGTTTTTAGTTATTTCTGTGCATGAGTCTATTTTAGAGGATGTTATCCTCTCGATGGTGAGTTTTGCAGGTATTTAGGGCTAAAAAGAGGTCAAATGATGAAAACAGCCGTGAAGAACAGAGTTGCTACTTCCATTGACACACGGGAAGTCGACCAAGTTGGAAGACTTGCCAAAAACCTGAAGCATTACCTCTGTGTCAATCAACGTGGTGCATGTCAATCGACACAGAGATCGGATGTTGATCGAAGGCAAGGCAGAGGAAGGGCTCAACATGCATGCAGGCATGTCGATCGACACCCCCGGTGTCGAACGACATGGAGGACAGAAGAGTTGGATCAAAATGCTGCATGTGTGTCGATTGACACCCCCAGTGTCGATCGACATGAAGGCTGGACAAAGGGAAGTCGACACAGAAGCCCGAGAAGGAATTTTGGCTTGTTTTGGCAATTTTTGTTATTTTAGCTCAATACCCAGTTTAGATGTTTTGGCTCCTCTATAAATACTCTACTCATTAATGCACGAAAATTGTTCTTTAATATACTTAGAATATTGTGGCATTGAAATTTTTACAAGACATTGAAGGTTCCTCTTCAATTGTTGAGGTAATTAATAATATGTTTTCTTTATTCCCAGTCATGATTTATGGCTAGAAACCTTAGCAGGTTCTAGGGCTTTTGATATTCTTTTCTAATACATGTTTGAATGAAATCAACTCGATAGCTTGGTTTAATTCCTTGTGATTAATTAATTGAATCTAGATTTAAAAAAGGATTGAGAGATGAATTTGAATCTAGGTTTATAGTTATCATTTGAAGGACCGAGAAGTGAAAATTGGTAATAGGAAAAAGGAATTAAATATACTTGTTTTCTATCTCAAAAGGAAGAATCATGTGTAGAAATTAATTAGATAATTATTGAGATTGACTAAGTTTGTGTTCTTGAGACCGACAAGAGATAGTCACAACTTTGTAATCTAGGGTTTAATTGTCTGCCCAAGGAGTTTAATCCATCAAAATCTGATTTATCCCAATTGCTGAGTTGATGAATTTGCATGTTGAAGTTTAGAATATCTGCCCTAAGATCTGTATCTTTAATTATTTGTTTTCAAAACCCTTTACTTTCTCGCATTGTTATCTTTCAATTCCAAAACCAAATCCAGTTTTTAAGTTCCTCAAACTTCTATGTTCTAAGAACTATAGCTAGTACTCGAGATATTTCGTTGCACAGTTCCTATGGGATCGACTACCTTAGGGTGTAAAAATTTATTTGCTCGCTATTTTCGCAGCTTATCACAACTCATCAAGGTCTGTTGGTCCCGGTTTATCAGAGTTTAAACACGTTTCAATACGCAGCGGAAATAAAGTAAAGTTAATTGATTTCTTTGCACGCTACTAGCACACAGCTGACAACTGGCACCTGGTCAGCTGGTGCTGGTTACTAAGTATGCAGCTGACAGCTGGTCAGCTGGTGAAATAATACTTAGAATATTTTAGCCAAGTTTGCACAATTATATCAGTTTCAGAACATACACCAGCACTTGAGTGCTGGGTTTTAAATCAGAATGTAAAGCAGAAAACTGATAAATGACAAAAGGATTTATAGTGGTTCGATCAATCGATCTACGTCCACTCTCCAGTCGAAGCACTAGAAATATCACTATGAGCAATCGGTTACAGGTTGCCTACGATCTATCTCTAGCTGGTGAATGCCTTGTCCACCAGTTCACTAGATCAACCGCTCCCGGTCCTGGTTTCCTCTTCAGCTCTCTTCTGCTGATGGAGTGCGAGCACGTCACTTCAACCTCCACAGCGATTTGGGTGTTTAGTTCTCCCTAGAACGTATCTTCTCAATACGGCAAACAGCCCGTGATAACTCAAGTGCTGGCTGGCACAAGAGCTGCTGTGAACTTCCTCGGAAGAGAAAGAGCACCAAAGAGATCAGTAACTTACAAGCTGGAAGCTTGAAGTCTCGTGTTTGATAAATCAACACACGGATAGCCTTTAGAAAGGCCTCGAAAGTGTTCTGCTTGCTTGCAATAAAGTTTCAGACTTTCGGTAGTTGAGCGAGGGAGAAGAGTATTGAATGTTGATGGATCCGAGGTATTTATAGACGCGGGATCCCATTCAAATCTCCTAGCCGTTTGGACACATCCGGAAAAGGTCTCTGTCCTCGCATGTCCTTCTGACGGCGGCAGGTATGTTTTTCCGGAAAGTGCCATACTTTTGTCCGCTTTATCTGACATTGATCTCTTTATGTCAGAACGGCACTATTCGTCAGTACGAGGAATCGAGACTGGTGTCTCGTAACTGATGGACTTTAAGGTATCCTCCTTAAAGTCATACCCTGTCAGTTAATTCCTCGACGAATCTTCTTTTTGTCTCTACGACTCTGGGAGAGAGAATCTGGAATTCTGCTGGTAACATCTGACTGGTAGATCATACTGGTGATCTTGTGCTGGCAGTCTCTGCTGGTGACTTGCCCTGGCATCATCAAAGTCTACCAAATCTCTAGATGTTAACTCTTCTCGAAATCTCCCATAACTGGTGAAATCACCGCTGGTGAATAGTGTAAGGAACACGCATTCTCCTGGTAAGGTTTGTCAGCCGCCTGCTGATGAAACCCTTCCCAACTGGTGAACAGTAGCCAGTCATATGCACTTCTCACCGCTGGTGAACAGTGTCAGCGTGTCTTTGTCAGCCGCTTGCTGATGAGACTTTTCCCAACTGGTGAACAGTAGCCAGTGGTAAGCTCTTCTCATGCTGGTGAACAGTGTCAGCATGAGTTTTGATCAGCTGCGACTTACAACTCAAAAGCCTAAACAGGACTTTACATTTGAGACTAGAGCTATGTAGAGACAACTGACGCTGGTAGGACTTAGGATTTGATCCACCAAAACTATAATCTAAACAATTAAGCTACTGGGAAAGAAAACCTTAGACAGATTTCCCAACAAGGTCTACCATAGTGCTCAAAAGTATACATCCAGAAATGGTTGAAGGTATCGAGCGTGGACAGATCAGGATCCTAAATGCCAACAACTATCTCGGCGGAGATGATGAACCATAAATGGTCGAGAAGCCGTATGATGAATGGACACAAGAGGAGAAAATGCGTACATAATTGGATTTCTTAGCTCACGATCTAATCCTATCCGCACTTCCAGAAGTGTTGGAGAAAGAAGTGATGTTGTTCAACAGCGCTAATAAAGTTTGGGACTACCTTGGCAGTTTATGCCAAGAGACCGAGGGAGTAAGCTTCAAGTTTGTGTTGACAAATATGAATTCTTTCATATGCTTCTAGGAGAGCGCGTCAAAGTCATGTAAGCCAGATTTAACACAATCTTGAGAAAGCTTAAGGCGTTAGATAGAGTATACTCAACAACAGATCTTAATGCTAAGATTCTGTCTAAGATGCCGAAGGAGGACTAGTTCATTAAGACAACCAGTTTGAAAGAGAAAGATCTTTAAAAGATCTCCCCAAAGGAGTTGTTTTCCTAACTCCAGTCACACAAATGGGATACTCAAATGGTCAACAAGAATGAAGCCATTCGTGTCGCTAGCTCACCAAGCAAGCATGTCAAAGATGCCGCATATTTCCTCAAGAAGGACAACAAATGGAGGCCAAAGAAGTCATTCCATACTAACAGACGTGCAGATCAATCATGTGTGATGAAAGAGGCACCTACAACCTTAACCTCCTACAAGAAAGAAAGAGAGAGCTCTATATGAAAGAGCTTGAAGAACAAATGAGGAGACTTTCCAAGCTCCTGGAGAAAGCAAACGACAAGACGAAGACTACTCAGCTCGAGGACAAAAGATTCGTTAAGAGGACCCCCAGATCCTGCTTTGAGTGCAACTCTCGCGATGACCTCAATTTCGAATGTCTACAAGTGTACAAGGGGGAGAGAAAGACTCAAGAAAATCTCCGAGCAAAGAACCTCAAGAGCCGTAGTAGAGGTGATGTTGTCAAGGATGGAGGTTCCTGACATACCCAACAACGATGATAGATATTTCGCATTGGATGAAAAGTTGGAGGAAGAGGTGCTGCTCGTATACATGACAACAATTGGAGAGGGGAATGATGATGCAGTAGAATCCGAGCAAGTACTTGCTGCAGTTGGTGATGAGGTAACTAACTTCTTACAAAATTCTATACATTCTGCATACATATGAGAGGATTCTTAATCGTATTGCTTTGTTTCAGAAGATGTTTCCCTCGATCGTCTCTCAAAGGAATTTTCAAAATTTTATGAGTTCAAAAATATTTTAGCTGGTGAAAATCCCTTGTTGAAAGTCCAAGTTTCAGTTTTGATCGATGAGATTAAAAAATCGTGGTCCGCCAGCGAGAACTGACAAAACTTAGAATAGAACACTCCAACCTTTTGAATGACTTTGAACATGTAAAAAAGGAGTGCGGAGTTTTAAAGGAGAGAAACCTTAACCAGGAACAATGTATATGCTCATTTAGAAAAAGCTCAAGAGAATTAGATGAAGTACTTATGGCTCAAAGAGACCCATCAGATAAAGCGGGTCTAGTTTTTGTTGAAAATAATTTAAGCAATCCTTCATCTAGCACTATAAAATCTAAAATTTGCTTCATAAAAGAAAATTCCAGTGATCATTCTTGGTTGAATGGCAAGGGGATAGCGAAAAACATCCCACCTCATGCTGGAAATGCTAAATGTTGGTTTACCAACAACCGCAAACTAGGCACCTAACAAACTGGGTAAAAGAAAGTTCAGACTAAGAAACTAGTGAAGCGATTAGTTCCCACTGCAAGGAAACCAATTTCATCTACCAGTTTGCCTAAGCAACATATTTCATTTGCAAGGACGACGAATAACTAACCTGGTTATGGCTATAACCAGAGTCCCATCTCATACAGTTATACTAAGTATGAGAGTAGGATCATACCAAGTAGGGAACAACTACTTGAGGCTTGAGCCCAATCATTTCTCGATTTTAAGGGCTATGAAGGCTGACCATGCCTATCGGCTTCAAAGACAAAAGAATGTCTGTATTCTCGATAGTAGGTGCTCTACTCATATGACTAAAGAATAAGATATTCTCTCAGATCTCATAATGATAAGAAGACCACTGATCGTGTTTATTGACAACTCTAAGGGACGAGTTATTGGAAAGGGATGCGTGGAACAAAATGTAATCATCATCAAGAATGTATCCTTAATCACCAACTTGAAGCATAACCTATTAAACATTAGTCAACTTAGTGAGAGTATGTCGTTTCCTTTTCCGAATCAGGATGCCAGATCAGAGATCAAAGCTGACATTGAAGCCAGACAGAGGGAGATGGCTGAAATCTTGGCTAGGTAATCCAAAGGTAAGGATAAGGCCATGGAGCAGCCTGGGGGAAAGGATGTCTTTGACCCTTTCTGGTCCAAGCCACCCACCCGAGTGACGCTTAAAGAAACAACTTGTGAGCAACCCAAAGGGTTCACGGTGATGATGCCTGATGAAGCTTTTGATAGGCTATTGAATCAGCTGCTCCCAGCTCCTATGGAGAAGGAGATTTCACCAAGAAAGGTAGAAGTTTTGGTGGATAGAGATTTGGATGTTGCGAAAGAACCATCCGCGCAAGGAGAGGCTGTAACTTCTATGTATTTTGATACAGTGGAAGAACTACCCGCGCAAGGGGAGGCTAGTACTTCAATGAATGTTAATGAAGAACAGGCGACCATCTCGGATAAATTGGCAGAGCTAGTAGTAATCGGAACTGGCATGGTTTAAGAAGCACTAGATGCACAAAAGGAAGCTGGCACCTTCAAAGCCGGTGAAGATAGGGCGACCAACCTTGGAAATCTTGCAAAATAAAAACTGGTGAAGCGGAATTAGTTCAATCTGCTGATGATGCTTCAATGACTCCTGATCATGATTACTCTGATGAGGATGATGCAGAAGCCTTGGATATTAACGAAGAAACAAATTTTGAGGAAGATCTTAAGAGCATATGGAGGATCCACCCATGGGATAAGAGGGACAAAGTCAATTCTCTGACTCACTGCTCTTTTTCAATATAATGGATTCCCATGATAGGGCCACATGCAAGTTTTTCAGCAAATCGGATCAAGAATTGGTGCCCACCAATCTTGGAGATGGATGACAACAATCAAGATCTTCTTCCCTGGTTTGTGTCCATCTCTCAGCGGGTTGAATAAAAAATCACCTAGGAAATTGACAGTACCTATGGGATTGTTGAAGGAGATGACTCAAAGGAAAGCACTGTGTTGAGAAGTGAGTTCAGACGATGGAGGAGGTTCAACATCTATACCTAAGAACTTAATCAAGAAGATAAGGAGATAATGAAGGCCAGACTCAGGCTCCCCTTTTGGAGATAAGAAGAATTTGCAAGGCTGCTTGAGATCGCTCAGAGGCTGAAAGATCAATAGTTAAAGTGAGCATATATTCTATTGCTTCTCTCATATTCTTCTTATATCTGAACTTTTCAAATCTCTAAATGATATTGAACAAAGTTTGATGATAATCACCTTTTGTTTGAACTTGATTTATTTTATTTCACCCTATATTTTTAATCGAGAAATATCTCTCTTGTTGAGGTGGAAGATCCATTGGGCATGCTGTATGTTAATGATGAAAGTTTTTTAGTATTAGATCTTATTAGAATATCCTTTGCAAACTCGAAACAAAGCATTTACCAACTTAGTGGTGGTTTTGACAACATCATAAAAATGGAAATTGTTAAGAAGTATTCCTACATATTGATATGTTTTGATGTGTCAATCAATATATAGAAACCACCAGTTTAAAGTGTCTCTAGATTAGCTCTAGTTTGTGCAACACATGTAAAGTCCTGTATGCTGGGTTTTGTATACTGAAAATATTTATTATAATGTGTATACATTTGGCTTATCTCATATCTATTCAACAAGCATATTTGCGAGAACAATGGCATCTTCTTATCTCGTTGATAGGGAGATCATACGGCGTGTAGGAGATCGCAGAAGATCTTATGGATCGTTTGACCTAGCGAGATATAAATATTGTTATCACAACCGAGACAACATTGAGATTAGTCTGTCGGTGTAGGCTGCAGCATAGTCGGATAGAAGTGAGTTGTTTTGATTACTTGATATGCTGGTACATGCGGTTGCGTATTGATTGTACCACAATGATATGTGTTCTTCTGTCTGACTAAAGAAGAAAAAAGATCTCGTTACTTGGTTGAGTCTGAATTCTAATGAAGGTTCAGAAGTATACATAGGCTGTATGTCACTTTGACTTGTCATGCTATAGATCCTGATTAACGTTCTCGTATATCTGCATTTTGGGTGACATCAATTTGTGTAGAATGTTCTGATGATTGGAGTTAGATTACCATATTCGAGTATTAGGATTGGCACATTCACTAAAGAGCTCACTAAGGTTCGTCATGCTGCAGTCCTGCAGGTTGATTAAGTTCAAGCACAAATGACAATGTTTGAGTGGTACTACTCAGGATAATAAGATATTAATTAATTATGTGAAGCTTGCCAGAAGCTCTAATTAATTAATGAATGTCTAGTAACCTTAAATAATTCCAAGTCGATGCAACCCGTTCTCATAACGTGGTAATAAATGGGTAGGTCAGTATTAATTATCTCGTGGAATGAATTAATATTAATTAATTAATTATATCCTGGGTTGTGGACATGAGAATTAATTAATTAATTAATAGGCCCACTTTACTATTTGCATCAGGTCCCAGGTCTAGCCTAATAAATTGCTTAAGAGGAGCCTATTAGGGTTTTAACCTTAGTATTATAAATAGCCCGATCTCTCCTAAGGTTTCAAAAAGTTAAGTCACAACAAATGAAACCCAAGAGAGGAGAGAGAGAGAGAGAGAGAGAGAGAGAGAGGGTGGCGCCTACTGCAGTGGGAAAGAAGAAATTCGACTCCGTCTCGTGCGGCTCAATCTTGTGGTAACCTCACGAGTAATAGGATTGGAAAAACAAAGGGATACATATCTGAAGACCTGATCTAGAGAACATGATTTTCTAATCTTTCTTTCAATTGAATCTTGAATTAAATAGTAAAATTTTTAATTCCGTTTCTGCATTTTCAAATTGTACGCGTGGTGGCATCAGATTCAGATTCAACGTGATTCGGATTCAGACCATATAGATCTAAAGGTAACCCTAAAACCATCACATTAAATTCATAGGAGCATGCATAAGATTTTTTTATCAAATGGTAATTATTTTCAATATCCATGAATAATCCGACTTATTTGGATTTTATGATTTGATTGACGACAATGAAAATCCCTACACTATATAGGAAAGTAATTGTGATGTAATAGAGCTGATCAAGACAAACTGGAAATCCTCTAGTTTGGTCTCATAAGGTGAAAGAAGAAACTGGCTACAATCCTTGTACCAGTTTGGAGAATTCGCATGAAGAAACCTAACAGACGTCACCAGCATGAAACTGGCCAGTTTCACTCACGCCTACCACTCTCGCGCACAGAGACAAAGAGAACAAGCCTGGAGGAATCCTTTTAAAGTCCATGATTTAAGAATGGAGACCACAAGTCTGAATATCTTGGTGTTGGACCAGTTTCGATACCTCAGACTGACTAGAAGAATCGTTATGACACACTACATAATGTCAATATCCTGTGTCAGAAAAAAGGAGCAGGTGCAGAGTTTCTGGAAAAGCATCCTATCCTTTGCAGAGAAGAGGCGTCTGATTTGACTTCATAAAAAATGTCTCTCAACGGCTACAATTTCAAACCTCTCACGCTCCATCTATAAATAGACGAAGTGTTCCCAGATGAGAGGTAATGATTTATGAAGATCGAATATTATGAGTTGATCTACTGAAACAACAAACATTCTAAAGTGCTATAAAATTTCATACATTCAAGGCTATTCCATAGCTTACCGTGTGCCATCTTGGATAGGTACATGTTTTTATCTAAGCACATGTTATTTCTTTGGTGTTCTTACTTCCCATGTAAGAACACAACAATCATATATTTTTTTTCCAACCTGTGATTCTCACCGGCGTCTAGCCAAAAAGATCGACTCTGAGAAGAACCTTAAAGTTTCCAAGTTCCAGAGACGAAGGCAGCGTGGTGTGCCCACACTTTGGATCTACGAGGCGGAGGAAGCAACGACCTATGTGAGTGAGCAAGTCGACTGGTGGACGCTGGCATTCATTAGCTTGCGGTAGATCGTAAGAACCCCTATTTTCCAAAACCTAGAGTATTCCAGACTAATGATTTAAAGAGAGGACATAGGGATATTGTGTCTGAACCTCTATAAATCCTTGTGCATTTATTGCTTTATTTACTTACTCGTAAGAATTTAAAATTCAACACTAACTAAGTGTTGAAGTATATTTGAAACCTTAACTAATTTTCAAACACTCTAATCCTAAATTTTTCAGAAACACAAACAGGTGAGTAACAACGTTTTTGTGAGTGCAACTTTATGTGTTAAATTTTATACACGTATATTAAAACTCTGATCTTGGGACTACAAAATACAATTTCGATCAATGGTGGTATAAGCTAATGGTACCCTTCCCCTTCTAAGTAAATGAGAGACCTATAATCGAGTGCACCTCTATTTAATTAGGGGTGTAATTGAATAGAGTCGTGTTGAGCAGTATCTTGCTCGAGTTTGCTTCATTTATTTTCAAGTCCAGCTTTAAGTTTTGTTATCGAACAGGAAGTTCACAAATTTATTCGAGTCTAAACGAACTTTCTAAATTTGAATTAAAAGAAATAATTATTATACCAAATATAATACTATATTCATACTAAAATTCCAATTTTCTTTTAAATACAAAGATTTATCAACTTTGTTACTCTTAAATAGTAAAAATGTTTATTTTATAAAGTAAATAATTATATATTTCATACTAATTTTAGCTAGTGAACTTGCTTATGAGTTGAATACTATAAAGTCCATGTTTCGTTCGTTTAATAAACGATCTTTAATCAAACCAACAGTTTTGTTCATTAGAACGCTAATCTCAATATCTGATTGTCTATATCTATATGTTCCTGATACTCTTTCTATAATAGTTTTAGAGTTGGTCTCTTGAGAGACGGTTTTACCATTTTTTTTATTGTGAGACGGACTTAATACATCATTTCAATAAGTTAAATACATCATTTCATTTTTTAAAATTACATTATTTGCAATAAAAGAATACATTATTTGCAATAAAGAAATACATCATTTCATTAAATTCGTCTCACAATAAAAATGATGAGACCGTCTCATCTGAGAATTTGTCATAGTTTTAATTGATCACATAGCTCCGAGAATAATGAAGAATTCTTTTATTAATACATCTATTGCATTTTATTTATGTAACTCTTAAAACCCCGAACATATAGTTACATTCATATATATACTTCACCCCGTCATATTAAATTAATATTCGGATTGAATTGAAGGCACATTAACATTATATAATCCAAAGAAAATATAGTTGACATTAATGCAACGGGGTTGGCATAGTTTTAAGAAAAGATTTAAGGCGTGACACATAAATATATTTCTTACATACACAACAACCCACGAACTACATATATTTCAATATTTTCCGCTGTTTTTAATTTGTGCGGACAAAATATTGAGGTGGGTGTGCACTACAAGGTGATAAGATTTTATTTTTATAAATAATTCTTGTTGTACGATTAGACTAAATTATTCTTTCTTTACCTTTTCAACCATAATAACAGTTTTTTTTAAAGAATCATAATTTATTTTAATTAATTTTGACTCTTCATAGGTTCCAATCCATGTATTGTTTGTCGCAGAGACAATTTGTGTGTATGGGGCGGTTCGGGCGGAAAAAAGGTGTCGAAGGAATCTTTTTATTTAATAGTTTATGAATACATGAAGAAAATATTCTTACCTATTATTAGAAATTTAGAATATATCATGAATGCTTTCATGTGGAGTGACGTGGGATCCTGATCCCTGAAGGTTTTTTTTTTTAATATTTAATATTATAAATAATTAATATTGTCGATAGAACTGCGCAAAAAAAAACAAAAAAATATTCTTGATAGAATTAAAATAATAAATATATAAAGCATCTGGTATAATTTCATTTATTTTTGGATCTTATCTACGTCTATAACTAAATAAATTTAGTCAACTAACTGAAATATGGACACATAATTACAGGAAGTTATAAAATGTACTCCCTCCGTCCCTTGGCATTAGTCTCATATTCCTTTTTCGTCCGTCCTAACTTATTAGTCTCATTTCCTAAAATGGAAAAAAATCTCCTCATACCAATAAAATATTAATTCCACTACACTCACAAACAATGGTTACTGTGCCAAAATCAAATGGGACTAATGCCAAGGGATGGAGGGAGTATTATAGAAAGTGGAAATATATGAAAATAGCCATTTATATTACCCAAAAACTCTAAATAATCATTATTATGTACATCTTAAAAAAATAGTCAAAATAATGTTAACATTTACAAATATCCTTACTATTTAACCTAATATTTGCAAGGTTTTGAATTTTACCAATCATTATTACTACTCGAATATATTTTTTTAATTATATTTATAAAAAATTGGACAATAAATTTTTGGAATCAGATTTATAAAAAATATAACAATAAGATTTGCAGTCGGAAATAAAAAATTTTAATCACAAAGTCATTCTCATTTGCGATTAATTAAGCTTACGATCCATAAAAATTGAGATTTCATTTGTGGGTGTAAATAAATTTGAGATTTCATTTATGAATTGCAATTTTATAAAAATACTTAGAAAATTAATTTTTAATATAATTAAAATATGGAAATATTTATCTCGCTGCATATATTGAATATTTGCTACATTGTTTGTGATTTACTTTCTTTAGAAGAACATTCTTTTTTTAAAAAAAAAAAATATCTTGTTTCATATATAACAATAATTCTACAAACAAATCCTGCAATCTGTTTGCAACCATATTCAAAATAAATCTATCTACTTTAAATTGCATTTAGCACTCATTTTAATAATAATAAAAAAATATAAATTCATATTCAAAAAATCGGATTAAACCATCATAAATTTAAAAAAATACCAAATATAAATCACAAAAAAATACATATGGGATCCCATTATTTAATGTAATTCTATAAGAACCAACACATTTAAGAAAAATGACAGAATATATATTTTATTTGACTTGTATTAACATGTCTATAAAGTAAGGGTATTAAGGTAAAAATGACTATTCTTTGAATGTGTACATAAAAGTGGCTATTTAAGGTTTTAGATAGTAAAAATGGTTATTTAAAATTTTCACTCAAAAATACAATTTAATCTTACAGCAAACTTTTACCTTAATGTTTCACCCCTTGAGAATCAATGTATAATCCATTTATAAGGTTAGATCATGTACTTCAGATCTCGAATGCAAAATAGTACTACTTCTTCTCCAATTTTATAGTCAAATTTGAACTTCCACGTATATAAAAATTTATTCAGGAAAATAATATATTTAAATAAATTTTCAATATTATCTTGATCTAATAAACATTTAAAAAATAATTAACTTTTTGTGGTCTCTTACATTTTCAAAGCACTATAATGATCTCTTTTTTATAATATTACTTTTAATATTAGCATTTCTTTTAAAATTTTGACTACTTTAATATTTTTTATTCTCAAGATAATATTAAGAGTGTCCTTTTATATGATAAAAAATAACACAAAATATAGAAATAAGACCATATAATTGGGAAAAAATGAGCATCTTCAAAGGAATATGAATATTAGGAAATTTGTTGTTAGATTTTTCTTATTTATTTTTTGTTGTGGTGTGTCAAAGGGTTAAAGGCCTAACCAGTCTAGAAAGTCTCTGGATTAGCTTCAGTTTGATTTTAAACTGTAAAGTCCTGTAAGGTCTTTCTATCGAGTTGTAATTGAAGCTGATCAAAGACAGATTGAAGAATTCGTCTGAGATGCGCAAAGGAGGACTCAGAGGACTGAAGTTCAGTATGAGACTGATCAGTCTGGGACTGACAAGTTTGAGACTTCTTCAATATTGGAACTCATCAGTTTGGGATTGACCAGTCTGGAATCACAGTCTTAGAATATCAAACTTGCCAGTCTGGGGATCAATGTTCAGACTAATGACGTCAGCCAACATGGAATTGCTAGCCTGATGACACCAACATGGGATCCTAGTTCCAATCTCCGTGCATGGAGACAAAGAGAATCGTTTGAGGAAATGTACTGGCATGATCAGACTTAAAAGATTTGAGATTCTTTAAAGTCTGAAACCCAAGACTTCAGTCTTGATTCCTCGGACTGATCAGTCTAGATTCTTCGGACTGATCATGCTACCATTCTGACAAAAAGGTGAATAGTCATAGTCGAAGTCAGAAAAAGCGGGAGCAGGTGCTGTTTTTGCGGAAAAAGCAACCTATCCCGCAGAGAATAGAGAATATCGGACCGGACAACATCCAATGTGTCTAACCAACTGTATTTCAAATATCCGGACCTTTGCCTATAAATAGTCGAGGACCTCAAGAGATTCAAACACCAAACACCCTATTATCAAGCAAGCCAAAACTCTGCAGAAATTTCTACTCAAACGTTTGAGGCTTATCTAAAGCTTTTCGTGTGTCACCTTCACAAACACGAGACTCAGAACACTTTGTTCTTGAGTTAATCTTGGTGTTCTTTCTCTCCAAGAAGGAACACAACAATCAAGCACGCTCTATACTTTGACTTTGACGGGCATCTAGCCGCAAGCTGATAAGTTCCGGGGAGAACTATAAAAACCTCAACTCCGACTATGAGGAGGCTGTGTGGTGTGCCCAAAGTCACAGAAGCTGGTGAAGGACGATAGAGGACCGTGCGAGTGAGCTAGTGAATCAGTGGACGAGACATTCACTGACTAGTAATAGATTGAGGGAGCACCCTGTTTACCATCACTTAGTGGATTTCTAGACCTTGTCTAAAGAGTGGACGCAGAACCTTTTGGTGTCCGAACCACTACAATCTTTTGAGTCATTTTCTGCTTTTTGTTTATCAGTTTACGTACTTTAAAACTTAACATTCAAGTGTTGAAGTATATTTGAAACTGACTAACAACTACTTGACTCTTAAATTGAGCTTTGACAAACCAAATTGGCACTGATCAACTAGTTTAGATAAGTGCAAGTTTACATTAAAACATTCAGCTGTGTACTTTTTATACTTTGATTTTGGACCTACAAGTGGTATCCGTGCAGTTAGTCCTTCCAGATTGGTCGTTTTGATGTCGCTTAGGACAAAATCCAATCTTTCCTCGCACTTTTTTTTTGTGTTTTTAGCTCAGGTCATTAAATGTTCAACATGAATATTCCAAAGCTGCCTCCATACACCGCCGAAAAGTACACAATATAAAAGAAGAGATCATACATTCAACTCAAGAGCTTTCATCCCGAGATGGTTGATATTCTGGAGAGAGGACCAATAAAGATCACGAAGGTCCTTCCACCGCTTGGAGCTAACGGTCCCACAACTGTTGAGAAGTCGTACAACTGGTGGACTTCCGAAGATAAGAGGACAAACCAACTTGATTCTATCGCTCACGAAGGTCCTTCCACCGCTTGGAGATGATGGTCCCACAACCGTTGAGAAGTCGTACAACTAGTGGACTTCTGAATATAAGAGGACAAACCAGCTTGATTCCATCGCTCATGAAATCATTGTCTCTTGCCTACCAGACACCCTTTTTGAGGAAGTAATGCAGTTCGACAATGAAAAGGAGGTATGGTATTACCTCGACAGTCTATTCCAAGAGATTGAGATGAAGAGGAGCAAACTTCAAGTCTGCGTTGACAAGTGCGAATCATTCCAGACGCTGCCTGGTGAAACAATAAAGTCGGTGGAGGCACGATTCAACGCTAACAGTTTTCCCAAGACCTTCAAGGTTCCTATTGCCCTTGTAAGGTAATTTATGTTTGATAATATGTGTTCGTTGTTTCTGAGCATGTTGAGTGGCTAGAAACCCTAACAGTTTCTAGGGCTACTGATAATCTTTTTTGATGCATGTTTAATTGATTTAACTCTCAAGCATGGTTCAATTCTTGGTTTTTATTCAAATCAAATCTCGAAATAATGAAGGATCGAGAAATGAAATTAATCAAGATTCAAAAGTTATTAACTGAGGGACCGAGAGGTGAAAATTAGTAATAGGAAGAGAGAATTGAATGCAATTATTTTCTGTTTCAAAAGGAAGAATTAAATTGTAGGATTTAATTAGATAATTATTGAGATTGACTAATTTTGTGTTCTTGAGATCGAGAGGAGATAGTCACAATTTAGTAATCTAGGGTTTAATTGCCTAACCAAGGAATTTAATCCATCTGAATCTAATTTATTCCCCATTGCTGAGTTGATGAATTTGCATGTTGATGATTTGATTATCTACCCTGGGATCTGTATCTTTAAAAACTGTTTTCAAAACTTTTACTTTTCAGCATTGCTATCTTTAAATTTCAAAACCAAAACCTCTATTTCAATTTGCTTAAACAACAGTGATTTGGAAATCATGACTAGTACATAGGATAGTTTCGATATACAGTCTCTGTGGGTTCGACCACCTTAGGGTGTTATAATTTTATTTGCATCACTATACTATAATCTATCTATAATTTTTACAGTGATCATGATTTTGCAGTAATAGATACATGCGAATCAACTTTAAGATAAGAGTGAGTGTATCCTCGACAGTGGAGGCTTGACTTACATGACTAGCAAGATGGATCTCTTTACAGATCTCAACATGGTCAGAGGACCACCAATCTTGTTTGGTGATAATTCTAGGGGTAGAGTTATTGGAAGAGGGTGCATCGAGCAAAATAAAGTCCGAATCATCAATGTATCTCTCTTAATGTGGTTTCCTTTGAAGAATCAGAATATCAAATCAAGGAAAAAGCTTCAGGAGAAGTCAGAGGAATGAGAAAAGAAGGGTTGTATGAAGTAGACTGGCAATACAGACAGACAAACTCATTTTTCGTGACGACATTTCCATGGAGACGAATTGGCTATGGCACAGTAGACTGAGCCACCTGAATTTCAAAACAATCAACTATCTGGCCAAGCATGATCTCGTAGAAGGACTGCCTCGAGGCGCATTCAAGAAGGAAGGAGTATGCAAAGCTTGCCAGCAAGGGAAGCAAGCCAAAGCATCCTTCAAGAACAAGTCAGTCAGCCCCAACACTAGTTGAATGCTCGAGTTACTTCACATGGACTTGTTTGGTCCAGTAACTCCAGTAACCATTGGAGGAAAGTGATTCTCATTAGTAGTCGTGGACGATTACTCGAGGTACACGTGGACAAAACTTCTCATAATGAAGGATGAAAAGAAGAATCTCCTTCCAGAGCTGATCGTGCGAGTTGAGAACCGAAGAGAAGTTATAGTAAAGAGAATCCACTCAAACAACGAGACATAATTCTGTAATGGCCCCGTGATAGATTTTTGAGCGGAAGTTGGGATCGACCATGAGAGACAAACTCCGAGAACACCGCAGCAGAACGGGCTTGCAGAGAGAAGAAATTAGACGCTGAAGGAAGTAGTCCGAACCATGCTGGTAGAAACCAGTTTGGGAGAAAGGTTTTGGGGTGAAGCATTGATGACGGCCTGTTACACGCAAAACCGAAGCGACATCAACGATCGACTTCAAAAGGCCCCCTACGAAGTATAGATGGTCGTAAGCCTTCTTTAGCCCATCTCCGTGCTTTCACTTCACCATGTTATATTCATAACAATGGGAAGTCGAAGTTGAATGCCTTCTCTCCTAAAGCTGATGAAGGGGTGTTTCTTGGATATGGACATCCTTCTCACAAGGTTTATAGGGTATTCAATAAGACTATCGAAGTTGTGGAAATACAATGCAATGTTATTTCTGATGAGGTTACTTTAGTGCGTAGGACCATGAAGGAACTAGGAGAAGAAATTCTTGAGGACAATGATGTCAATGATCAATTGGGCAGAAATTCTTTCAATGCTAAACCAACTGATTCGACTGGACCTATGAATGGATCATCTTCTCAACAAGAACTCTCGATTGGACATCAGATAATCGAGAGGGTCGGTGATGCAAATTACCTTGCAGTGACCTTAAATACAATCTCCCTACGAGAAGACATAAATCAACGAGGAACTCAAACTGGAGTGTTCGAGACTGAAGACGGTGAAGCTCAAACTGATGATCCAAAATTTCAGACTGGCTATCAAGACAGTGAGAATGATGGACCAGAAGCTCAGATTGAAGAAGCCAGAGCTCAGACTGAAGATCGTGGAGATTAGACAGAAGGTGTTCAGATTCACAAAGGCCAATCATCAGGAGGATGAGTCTCAATTCATATACCAGTTCAAGCTAACCATTGCACAGATCATCCAGTTTTGGGGAGTGAGATAATTCTAGAGGATTTCTTCCATACTGACATGCAAGTTGCATGCTTTATTTCCACAGAGCCATTTGTTCAATTAGTCCAGGTCAAAGAACTTCAACGACCAAAATGGCATCGTAACAACCCAGAACATGTTGTGTTGGATGATATCACCAATTCAGTGAGGACGAGACACAGAAGCGCCCTACTCATATGCTATATCTCTTAGACTGAACCTACGAATATAGGAGATGCACTATAATCGACCGATTGGATCAAGGCCATGATAGAGGAACTTGTAGAATTCTCTCGTAATCATGTTTAGAAGTTGGTGGAGAGACCATTACATTAGTCCATGATCGGTACCAAGTGGGTATTCAAGAATAAGCGAGATGATGCTGACATCGTAGTCCGGAACAAAGCTTGATTAGTTGCCACGAGATATGCGCAGTGCGAAGACATCGACTTTGATGAGACCTTTGGAAGCCATTAGGTTATCCCTAGCTTATGCTGCGTATCACAACTTCACAGTCTATTAGATGGACGTGAAGAGTGCCTTCCTGAATGGAGAACTGAAGGAGGAAGTCTATGTGGAGCAACCTCCAAGATTTGAAGAAGGCACTAAGGTGCAAAAATTGCAGAAGGCTCTTTACGGCTAAAGCAGGAACTGCAAGCTTGGTCGAGACATTATTCCTATTACAGCTGAAGAACAAATTTTGGAAAGAGAAGATCGATACGACTCCTTCCTTAACAAGGACGCTGAAGACATTCTTTTGATGAAGGATTCCGGGTTGATATCCTAGAATTCAATGGAGACTTAACCCCATATTCTTTTGTTGATTGGTTGTCTGTTGTTGAAGAAGTTCTTGATTTTAAAGTAGTGCCCTCCCACAGCCGTGTATCACTCGTTACCACTCGCTTATGTGGCCGAGCCCGAGCTTGGCGGTAGCAACATAAAGGACTCCGTCTAAGCCAAGGCAAATAAAAAATTACTAGTTGGGAGAAGTTAAAAAAAAACACATGCAAAGTGCATTTTTGTAGTATAACTATGAGCGTGAATTATACCATCGTCTACAACATTTATGCCAAGGATCAAAATCTGTTGAGATGATGCACAAGCCACAACCAACACAACGAAGCAAAAAATAAAATGCAAATTAATTCCGTTGATCAATTAGAGATACCAGAATGTACACGCAAACATATTTCTTCAGATAAATTTTTATTTATCAAATATTTTACCACCCCCGAATCCCAAAGGTTTGGAGTATTTATTCTACCACAAAACAAGAAAATTAAACAGCAACTTAAGTAAAAAAAAAAAAGAGTTACTAAAACTCTTTATTTGATCTAGACTTTTCATGTGGTTCCAACATAATTTAAACCACATCGCAGATGGATAAAGAAATCAGAAAAATCTACGCTAGATATCTACAAGACTCAGAAGAATTGCTGCAAGAGTTCCGAAGGTGGATAATTTTCGATTTCTGCTCCCACAACTTAAGTAGTGAGGTGAGAGATACACTCAAAGCCAGACTGGGCCTCACCTTCTGGAAATCTGAGAGGCAATGGGCTGACATGTTCATAGGTCAAGTCAAGGAAAGAACCAGATAACGAACAATCAAGCAGGTGAAAAGAAGGTTGTGAGCGATCAAGGCGCACAGATTGGTGTCTGGACAAGCTGACTTCCCTCCTCTAAAATTGAGTGTCAATTTCTTAAGCTCAGACGTTTCCGAACTGGTCCTGAGCTGATATGCAACATCTCTGAGCTGCAACAGATTATTGAGATCCCACCTCTGAGAACTACCCACCTCTGAGAACTACCCACCTCTGGCTGCCAATGCCATGCTGTGCTCTTGGGAACTGGAGCACCTGGCAGAGGAAGATCGGGCAGCCCGAGCTCGCCAAGATTAAGAAGAAGAAGAGAGGAGGGGGGAATCATCCCAGTAGGCCTTCAGGTGCCAATTGTTTTGTGAATCCCGAGATTGAATGGCCCGTTCTTGTTGATGTTCAACCCTCCACATCCATCAGTCTATCTGGTGTTGCACCCCTAGACAACGATCAACTCCTTGCACAAATAAATGACTTTGTTGCAGAGCAAGTCCGCACACAAGTGGACTTGGCAAAAGACGACCAGAGCAGAGCCATTGGAGAGAAGATGGATACCGTGACCTAAACAATGACCACCTTTTTGGATATTGTCAAAGAAGGGGAAGAGCTTAGGAGGAAACAAGACAAAGAAAGGAGGAAATCCGAGAAAGAGCGACTGTAGCTTTAAGCTGAGTAAATGAAAAGGAGAGAGGATGGATTATCTCCTCTCGATCTCAAATTAACAACTATCAATCTAATTCAATTTTCATCTTTCGATCCTTCAATTGAAAATAGTTTTTAGAATCAAAACCAGAGAATTTAAACAATTATTAAGGGTTGGATTTAATTGAATTACAACATGCCAAGAGGATGGAGAAAAACCCTAGAACCTGTTAGGGTCTCTAGCCAGACATGCTAAAAACAACTATTGAAATAAGCATAATAAACTTTATTAAACCTACTTGAATCATAAAGAAATAGGAATTCAAATCTTCAATGTCTTCGAGTTCCAAAGCAGTAAAGTAAAGTAAAGAAAACAGGAAAATTAAAGTAAACTAAATGCTGGAAATTAACTCTAGAAAACTAAAAACTTAACCCAGAAAATTAACTCTAAAAATTCACACAAATTTCGAGCTCTAATAGTCTTATTTATAGAGGAAAAATTATGTCTCCACAAGGCATTGGATTGGAAGGAAATATCTCCAAATTTGGTGCGAACCTGTCTTTCTGATGTCGGTGTCGATCGACAGTCTGCCTATTGATCAACACAACTGCAAGTCAAAATTTGTCCTCTGTGTGTGGATCGATACAAAGGCTTCTGTGTCGCCAGAAATATCTCCCTTCGACCCCTTCTGCGCATTCTCACAGTTTTGACCATAACTTGTGCTCCCAGACTCCGATTGACTCGATTTCAGTTGCATTGAAAAGCCAATTCAGAGATCTTTCTATTGGTATGCTCCATTAGCTCAAATTCCACGTGTGGAAGAATAAGTGACTATTTCTTCGAACATCAACTGCTTTCGGTACGGATTGCCAATAAATTTTGCCTCAAACTACATAAATTCACCACCACAAGCATAATACCCACCAATATTGATCCTAAACTAATGCAAATGCATGAAATAACAAAGAAAACAATGTGGTAAGTGAGGTAAAATACGAGCTTATTAGGAAGCTGACAGGCTGAAGCGCGAAGATCACATGGCCAAGCTGACGAACTTAATCGCCTCCATGGGAGATATAGAAAAACTCACAGCTGGCTCCTCTGGATCAAAATGACTTATGTCCTCTATTGTTCTTTATTGCTAAATTTGGCTGGCCTCATTATTTTACACTGACTCTTCAATTTTAATGCTATGTTTATATAGATTTTTGTAACCTGGCTCCTAGTTAGTTTTCCTTGTATTTGTAAATGAACACATCTTTAATGGAAAAACTGACTTGTTGATGACAAATTCTGTTTGTCCAACGAAGAGTCATTTTTAAGCTGAACTTACACAATCCTATGTAATCAACATCTTTCAATCTTACTTATGATTTTTGCTGTGTTTTACTTTAAAAGTTTTAATCGAGCAAGATATCTCCCAGTTTGAGGGGGAAGATTCAAAGTAGAGTAGACAAAGTCTAAGAAGGTACTTTTCAAGAGTTTGTAGTCTATTAGATTATACTAGTAAAAAACATGGAAACTCAGTCGCTCCTCATGGACCAACTTAGATAGTTGTATATGGTTAGATGACTTTGACTACACCAAAAGGGGGAAATTGTTATGAAATTTTTTGTTAGAATTTCCTTATTTATTTTTTATTTTGGTGTATCAAATGGTCAAAGGCTAAACAGTCTAGAGAGTCTCTATATTAGCTTCAGTTTTATTTTAAAATGTAAAGTCCATTAAGGTCATTTTATCTAGTTGTAATTGAAGCTGATCGAAGACAGACTGAAGTATCAGTCTCTGATGCGCAAAGGACTTAGAGAGACTGAAAGTTCAGTATGGGACTGATCAGTCTGGGTCTCATTAGTCTGAGACTGACAAGTTTGGGACATCATCAATATTGGAACTCATAAGTCTGGCTCTGACCAGTCTGGAACTCACTAGTCTCAGAATACAAACTTGCCAGTCTGAGGATCAATGTTCAGACTCATGACGTAAGCCAGCATGGACTTTGCTAGCCTGACGACACCAGCATGGAATCCTAGTTCCAACCCTCGCACATAGAGACAAAGAGAATCGTTTGGGAATGGTATTGACAATATATATCAGACTTAAAGGATTGGAGATTCCGTAAAGTCTGAAACCCTAGACTTCAATCTTGATACCTCGGACTGATCAGTCTAGATTCCTCGGACTGATCATGCTGCCGTTCCGACAAAAAGGTGAACAATCACAGTCGAAGTCAGAAAAAGCGGGAGTAGGTCCTAGTTTTGCGGAAAAACAACCCACCGCGCATGGAATAGAAATATCGGATTAGACAACATTCGATGTTTCTAAACGGACCTCAAGAGATTCAAACACCAAACACCCTATTATCAAGCAAGCCAAAACTCTGCAGAAATTTCTACTCAAACATTTGAGGCTTATTTAAAGCTTTCCGTGTGTCACCTACATGAGCACGAGACATAGAACACTTTGTTCTTGAGTTAATATTGGTGTTCTTTCTCTCCAAGAAAGAACACAACAGTCAAGCACGCTCTGTACTTTGACTCTGACGGACTTCTAGCTGGGAGCTGATAAGTTTTGGGGAGAACTATAAAAACCTCAACTCCGGTGACGAGGAGGCTGTGTGGTGTGCCCACACTCCGAGAAGCTGCTAAGTGAAGGACGACAGAGGACTGAGAGAGTGAGCTAGTGGATCGGTGAACGATGCATTCATCGACTAGTAATAGATCGTGGGAGCACCCTGTTGTAATCCATCATTTAGTCAATTTCCAGACTTTGTCTGAAGAGTGGACGCTGGACCTTCTGGTGTCCAAACCACTATAATCTTTTGAGTCATTTACTGCTTTCTATTTATTAGTTTACGTACCTTAAAACTCAACATTCAAGGGTTCAAGTATATTTGAAACTTACTAACAATTGCTCGACTCTTAAACTGAATTTTGACAAACTAAAATAGTACTGAACAACCAGTTAGAAAAAGTGCAAGTTTACATTAAAATACAACTTTTATACACTGATTTTGGGACCTAAAATAATATTGATTAAACACTATTGTTGTATTATTTACAATTTATCATACAATAAGTAAAAAAAAGTTATTTTAGAAACAAATTGCATAAAATTGGAAAAATAAATGAAAAGATGACGCTTATTAGGAGCAATATTCTCACATGAAACACACCACATCAGATCCAAATGATGACAAAGCTACACGTTTACAAAATATTAAACAACTTAAAAGTAGATTCATTTTGTGTAATCTATTTATCTACAACTAAGAACTTTTTCTTAATCAAATTAAAGTATTATGATTTTAGTATTAATTATTTGATCCAATTTTTAAAGGTCCATTTTCATATCAAACGATATCCATCCAAAGTTGAAAAGCCAAAATTGTTAGAAAATCTTATAATAAATAAATGCAGCCAAAAGTTATCTTTAATAACTGTAGACATGAATACAAAATACTACTAGTCCATCCCACTTTAATTGTCCCACTTTCCTTTTTGTCCGTCCCACTTCAATTGTCCCGTTACTTATAAAGACAACTTTTTCACACCCAATATTAAGATATTAATTCTACTCAACTTACTTTACACTTACACTCCTTAATTATTGTGCCCGATCAACCCGGGACAATTAAACCAGGACGGAGGGAGTATTTTGGAATATCTTACAAGTAAAACAAGAATCGTAATTGTGGTATATTTCAAAAGAACATTAATTTTTCTAAAATAAGGGCATTATAATTTGTGAGTATTAATTATCTTACATATTATACTTAATATATATTATACTTAATTGTTACGTACATAAGTATATTATGCTAAAAGAAATAATACATATATTTTAAAAGTTAATTCTTATTATCTTATCAGTTGATGCGACCAAACGAAAAACTGACTCATTTCTATTTATATGAACTTTGTAATCAACACGGAATCTCAATTGTCTCTCTGGTCTTTAATATAAAAATAGTCATATAGATGCATGTATATATATACTCACAAAACTAGTTGTGAGCAAATTATAACCCATAATCGAACCCTTCTACCCCTAGACTTTTTAAATTTCGTTACATATTATATCCATCATGACCATTAAATTGTTGAATAGTTGAGAGACTCGAATTCAAACTCCTCAACGATAATATAATATTATAACTTATTTAAAAAAAACAAAAGTAATTATAATCAGACGCATTTCTGTGGTCATAATTTAAATAATAAGCGCCGCCAACCCATGATAGATAGATATGCGTAGGCAACAATTGATAAATTAAGAGATGGCATTATTAAGGATAAGTGACAAAGTGTAGTGATAAATATTTGAGCTAAGGGATAAAACTCAATCAAAGGTGAATAGAAGAGAGAGACATAATTGGTCCAATGTAAAGAAAGAGGACTGAGAATGGAAGAGTGAGCCGTCAGACCAATGTGATCATTTGTAATAAGGTAAGATAGCTGCATCAACACAACCCTATTTTACTCTCCTTTTATACGTGTCGACAGTGGCGGATACAGGAATTCAGGTTCGTGGGGGCTTAACTACGTTATGCCGTTATGATACAAAAAAAAATTAACTGGAAATAAATAAACATAAATAATATAAAAAGTTCAAAATTAATATTTTTTTATATTAATGTTAATGACCGATAAATGCATTATCCTCATGTTTATAGTTATTTTGAGCAAACAAATAACATTATAAATTATACAACATCTTTATATACATTGTATTTTAATCAATCAAGTTTTTTTGAATCAATAATCTTAAAACAACCTATAAATCTTACTAAATTCAATCGTATGATAAACATATACATATAGTTGACAAAGAGCTTTGGCCAAAATATCATATCATTAATAAATCTCTAATATCAAAATAACTTGACAATTACAATTTAAAAAAAATGTACAAAACAATCAACGATAATAAATAATTGCATTTCAAATTACAATATGAGTAAAATAATCAAAATTAGAATTTAGAAGAATATGATAGGGTTATTACGTCTTAACCTTAATGCAAATAATACTATTTAATATTCCACTGTGGGGTCATGAACTTAAGATTAACAAATATTATAATATATTTATTATATATGTTTTAAATATATATGATGGGGAAAAAAAAAATTGAACTCGTGGGGTCAAGAGCCCCCATAAGCCCTATTCTAGCTCCGCCCTTGCGTGTCGATGTTATATAATCCATGTATACATTATCCATACAATAAGAGGGAGAGTGAAAAAATTCATAAAGTAACCCTAGATTTGTGCTTATCTTATATGATGTGACCCTCTCCCACTTTCCGTAATTGGAAATATCCAAGTTGTATGAAGTTTTGTGAATATGTTCGATTGTTAGAATTGGACTTTTTTTGAAGGTTCAAATTTATATCAGAACTATATAAACTATAGGTGTATCCAGAATTTCCTGCACAACTTAAATGATCAAGTGGGAAAGAAAGCTTAGGAAACGTTCCTTTTCAAATTGGGGAGCTCTTAAGTTAGGCACGCCTAAACGGTTTAGGCGGGTTTTATCTATTAACCCAAGGCAAACCCATCTAATATACCCTAATTAAGGATTAATAAACCCTATTTGGGATGAGTGAACCCATTTGGGTATGAATAAAACCCGCCTAAACCGTTTAGGCCTGCCTAATGCAAGTTTTTGCCTTTCAAATTATGGCACACATGATGGAGAAGTATTCCTTCCATTTCACGAATTCAACCAATTTTAATCATATATAAAGTGCTTAGCTACTGAGTTTCAATACCGGGAAAAAAGATTAGGAGAAGTTAGGGTGCATTTGAGGGTTCATCACAACAATGTCATAATGCTTGAATAACTAGAAACATGTTCTTATTATTCATATATAGAATTCAAATTCGATTATCTTTGATACTTAATTGTTAATCGATCCATAATAAAGTCGATTCTCCATGTATATAATTCTTGCCTTGTTTCTGTAGATTCATGCACGCTCCAAATACAAGTTGGCAATCAATCTCTTTCCTAGTTAGGTCAGAACATTTTTAGGCCTACCTTAAAAGACTATAATCATCCCCAAAGAGTACTATAAGTTTGGATTATAAGTTGAACTAAATGGAGTGGATATATATGTGAATATTGGTGACCAATTTACTTCATCTTCTTTAGAAAAAAAAATATATATATATATATAAATCTTATTTGAAGAAGGCGGATGTTACATATAGATTTCATGCCAACTTGAATATAATAGAAAAAAACTTACTTTTATATGTGATTGGAGTAGCAAAATGGTTTTAAAAGTACTATTTTAGTTTTTTTCCCTTTTCTATTGTTTTCAATAAAAAAATAAAAAAAAACTCTAAATTTTGAGACTTCCTGTCGATGATTTAACATTTTCTGAATTTCAGAAAATAAAAAATAAATGTAAAAATGAAAAGAAGTTTAAATCGATTTGATGCCTTCTTGCAAGTTTCAAGTTTTTTCTTCTTGTAAATTTAATTTCATAAAAAAGGCGTGGCCTTGCTGACATAATCCAAGTCTTTCAGCACATTAGTACAAAATAATGAGTTCGAGTTGAAGAGTGAGGATGATATACTTTAGAGTTAATTTCCAAACATTTCACATTTGTTTGCAATATCGAACGCTCAATATAGGTGTGTTCACGATCTAATAAAAACCGATCAAATCAAATTAATTAATTAAGTACTGGTTAGTTTAGTTAGTCTGAAAAATCTTAAATTGAATGATATTTGGTTGGTCGATGATTTAATGTAAGACCTCCTATTAAAACGTATGATTTAGTTTGATCGATATTCCACCCTCGAAACTTATCAAGTTAGAAAGTGAACATCCCTAGTGTGTATATATTCACAAATAGCCAGATGAAGCAAAAGCAATCTGCGATGATGATTCACTTTTTTAAAAAATAATCCCAAAACCAATTCATCCTTGTCCCATTCCTAATACAATATGGAATAAACAATCATCCACGCTAAACCACAATCCCTCCACTATTATCTGTCCCCTCCCTCTCTTCATCATAATCTATATCCTATTCCTATATATATACCCATGCAAACTATTCTTATCCATGCAATCTACGCCTCCTCTTTCTTCTTTTCTACTTTCATCAATGCCTTACTCTAAATTTTTCTACTTCCTCTTCTTCCTCCTTTTCTTCTTCCTCTTCCCAACCAATCCAGTGCGCGTGCCGTTGGCCACATCCAACGACGCCCACATGCAGCTTTTACGGAAAAGACTAGGGTTTAATCGAGTTGAATTCGAACACTATGTGAGGAGATCACTGAATGGGGCGTATGACAGAGTTGCGCCGGGTGGACCGGATCCTCAGCATCATTATTCGGCACCAACATCTGATTGATTACCTAAACCATCATTCTCCCTGCAAATTTTTCTTTTCCTTTCTTGAGGAGTTTATTGATTCAGTATTAACTTGTGCAGTTTTTGTTGGGGATGACACACTCATACTCGTGTGTGTTTGTGGGTGTAGTAGATACAGTTTCACTCTATCTACAAGATCTCTTGTTGAGTAATTTAACACAGATCAAATCAATTTGATCTATGTTTTTTGCTTCGTATGATGTAAAAATAATGTATTATTTGTTGCGGATTAAATTTTATGCATGGGAGTTTGACAATCTATATTCCGTTTGATTTTCTGTTCGTCTAAATTTCTTGAGATTTTATAATAATTTATGTTTGCTATTTCATTTAGTTGTTATTTAGAATTATTTCGTTTATAAACTTTTGGGATGGTCTTATAAGAAATTTTCTATCACAAAAATTGTGAGACTGATTTCACTGCTAAATTCATATTATAATAAGATCTTTATATATCATTTATTGAATAAACATAAATCATTCATGAAAAAATACATTATTTACTTAATAAAAATACATAATTCACTAAATAGAGATCAAATGCATAATTTAATTAAGAAAAATACATCATTTACAAAAATACAAACATATTATTTGCTGAAAAAGCCAGATAAAATATTAGAATAAGTTTATATCCGCACAAAAAAAAATGAGTTCATCTCATAAGAGTTTTTTCTTAAAATCTTTGTTTTTAGATTATAAATATTCCCTCCATCCCGCTGAGTTGTTATACTTATTAAATTGGGCATTTCAACTGAATTATTATATTATTTTTAAAAACGATAACTTTTTCATACTTAACAATAAAATATTAATTTCACTTACACTCACGTTCTTAATTCTCGTGACAAAAAGAAACGTTATATTTTGCATGAGACGGAGGAGTATTAACTAATAAAATCAGTTTTTGTCACCATCGTAAATTATAATGAATGATACTGTACACTCTTGGCGCGATGAAACCAGGCCCAATTGATTACTATAATATAGACAACTACAAAATAATATCTTAAATTCTTAATTGATATTGTCGAATTAATAACAATTAACAGATAAACTTCCATTCATTAGATCCATTTCTTAATTAATAATTTAGTAAATATCAATCACTATATCAAATTCCAATAATTAGATTTGACTTTAGCAATATCGAAGCAGACTCTTATCCTACATATTGACGGAAAGACGAATTGATCTTAAAATTTGCATTTAAAAATCTTTATACATGAAATATTTATCATTTCACATGAATGCGTTTTGAATTGACGTTAAAATTTAATTTTTTTTTTAAAGAAAAAATTTACATTAATTTAAATACACATAACTTACAATAGAAACTCGAACTTATGGTATTTTGATCATCAATAGAATGCTTTTACCATTATAACCCAAATAAGGGTCAAAATTAAAACAAAAGATTAGTTTTGATAAGCCAAAACAACAACAGTATAGGGCTTGGTTCCCATGGATGATCAAATTGCTGCTCGCATCGTAAGCAGCAACACGTCTAGGTCAATTGTATTAGCAAATATAATCTATGTTGTTAGGAATTTTATTTTATTCTTGATCTTTATTAGTTTTGATGTGTGAAATCAATTAATTGTCAGTTATATTGCATAGAATTAATTAATTCTTTAGTAAGATGCTACAATGGTTCAATCTTGTAAGTCCTATATAGGTTTATCGAGTTGTAATAGAAACCATTTCACAGCCCGTTGAATCCAAAACTAGTTTTGATTTGGAGAATCAAGAAATTCAATAAGAAACTAACGAGAATTCAGACTGAGAGAAGACTCGGAGTAAAGTCGGCTTTGACATCAAAAGCGACTGACAGAAGACAAAAGGAACTATGTCTGAATTTGTTAAAGACAAGTTCAAGAAGTCAGAGATGTTGGCTCAACATTTTAGACAACACTTTGCAGGAGTTCGTTCCCACTCCACCTCTGCTATTGATGATCTGCCAATCACAACTATCTATCCCTCACAACTTACTAGCACTTCATCCTCTTCTCAAAACCTACAACTGACAGTGGAAACTCTCAAGCAATTGGGTCAGTCACTCCAAAACCTCAAGTCGACTCTTAACTCTGGCCCTAACCCTTATCGAGAATAACAACGTCGCGCTCCCAAACTAGGTCTATGCGACACAATGCACACTAAGAGAAGTTGTTATTTAAATGAAATAACTATCCAAGCAGAAGCAATTGAAGAAATAATCGAAATCTAAAGACAAGATCATGAAGTTCGAAAATAATTCATAGCGGAGAATAGAATCATTTACATGTTACAAGCATGATGGGACGATAAATCAATGCATACTTGAAAGAAGAATACAAGAGACCCAATTAGATATTAGCATACTTGAACTAATGAGACTATGTATGAAGACATAGCTCGACGCTTTGATACCATAACCAAAAAATTTAGTCATGTTAGGAGAACAAGAACAATTAGCTTGCATAAGCAAGAATGAATCATATGAATAACAAGAGATTTCATGAACTAGCATTTAATCAATCAAGCATTCAAGAGTCCGAATCATATCGAGGTTTACGATAGATCTAGATCAATCATCCAAGCACTTGAAAGTTTAATAAAAAAGGGATTTGAAGAAGTATAGATTAAGAGTTCAAGCAACATAATGGTGCAATACATGCCATTCAAAAGATAATATAAAAAACAACAAGGATTCATTTGTGGTTCAAACCAAACAAATTATATAAAATAAGAATCCATCTCAGTTTCCTCCTTCGATCCCCTCCTCATACCCAGTGGTCACGGTGTCCCGAAAACAAATACATACATATATCATAAAAACACCGCACACTCATGCATAATACAAGGTTTTGTTGAAATCATCATGTATATGCACAAAACATTTTCCTCACTTGGAAGCTTCCACTCATTTAGGTACCACTTAATCGTTTTCCCAAACAATACCAACATTTCATATTCAACATGATCCACATAGTCACATGGGGTGAGATAGGAGTGGTCACTCGCTATCTACCCGGTAAGGTTTAATCAACCTTACCTAACCGGTAGTCTTATTACTATCCGGGCTAATGCATTAGGCTTACAATACCACGGGAGTAGCCACTTCCCCGATCCAGCACATCTCCAAAATAGATCATCATTCATCAACCACCAATTCATATCATTACAACAATCATACGATGCCAAAACAATTTCGCTGTATAACATGCTTTAAAACAAATAATCATTTTGGAAAGCTTTTGGCAAAAACCAATTTGATAGGATAAAGTAGTGCCCACCTCAAATAGTTTGATGAGTTCAATTACTTAGTCCCGCTAGTCGATGCTCCCTTCTCAGCAATTAAAGTACCTAATTAAGGTTTGAAATAAATTACTATAATGTCTTCAACTCAAATAATTATCGAAGTTCTTTATTCAAATTAACCCAATTACTTACTCAATTATAAATTATGCAATTCAAAAATATTAATGAACAAAATTATGAATTTCTAAGTTCTATTTTGTTAAATGAGAATTAATAACTTAGTTAACTTATTAGACTAGTGAACAAGTCAATCTAAATTACTATGTCAATTATTAATTAAAGAAAATGGAATTAGTGATCTAATTATGAACTAATTATTAATCTAAAACAATTATTTTTAATTAACTAGGTGAATCAATTATGCATTTAGGCCTTAGAATATTTTAATGAAAACTGAAAATTAACCAAATTATTCTAAGTCCAAAATATGAGTTTTTGCCTAGTTAAAAATTCATTTTTCAAAATAACAACAAAAATAATCTAGACATCAAATGAGGCTGATTTTTATTTTATAAAAACTAAATTTTAATGTGCACATCCATAAAACAAATTCTCATTTGAAAATGGTAAGGTCCAACATTTATGCAATTCCTAATAACATTCAGCATTTTACAGATTTTAACAACCATCTTCATGAATTTTTAATAATGAATCTACCAAGTTAAATGACATGAATTTTATACAGAATACTAATCGATGTGTCTAAAATGCATATTAGGAATATTATATTTTTTCAAGGTTCAGAGGCATGTTTTTAAGGTCATGAAAATTAAACTGCCAACAACTGCGACACAATATTCAAATGCTTCAAACTCGAGTTTCACAACTTCGATTCATGTAATTCTAAATTCCACAGATTCCTAACTTGATCTAGTTTATATAGTATAAAAATCATTCCAATCCAATTGTCAGAGAGATGGCCGTGTTCGATTTAAGTCTCTATTCAAACAGGGCATACTCAAGAAATTCATCAACACTTAATTTCTCAACATACATGCTATTAACTCATCCCCAAGCTTTACATATATCAATTTCAGCTTCATCCATGATTGAATATCATCCCTAAGCATGAAAAATTATAATTTCTATGCTTGATTAAACATGCAATTCATTATATAGGTTCTATACTCATCAATGTGCATCATATATCAAGCCTAGACTTAGTTATGCAAATCTCAACCATCTCCCTTAGATTTTTGTTTGTGGCTTCTTGATCCTACATGCAATCACATATTCATAACAAGGAATTCATAGGAAGTGTAGAAATCATCTACTTGGATGGAGAAGTTCTCAGCAATAAGTGTTCCAACTTTTCAAGTTGTTCTAGACGTTGCCTAGCTTCATCTTTACGTATCCGTGCTCCTCTCTTCGTGGTGTTCACGATTCTCCCACTTGAAGCTTGATTCCCCTTCGTGATTGAGACCACGTTCTCCGATCGTAGAGTTCTTCATGTCATTGTGTAGGGGAGGTTGACGAGGTAAGCTTTTTGTAAAAATGTTGATTCATTAAGTCGGGGAAAGGTAGGATATTGAAGGTTAAAGGGGTTGTTTTAATGGAGGCTTCAATAGAGTAGAGAGAGAAAATGGTGCAGGGAATTTTGGGGAAGAAGGGTGGAAGGGGTGGAAATGAATTTCAAGAAGTAAAATAAAATAAAATCTTGTGTAATTAGAGAGAGAGTGTCCATTTTTGTTGGAGGAGAAATAAGGTGAAGTGTAGAAATTATATTTGCATTGTTTGATGGAAATTTGCAATGATCACAATCCTATTTTTCATATTTGCCCTCAAGTGATTCAAATTCCCTTTGCAATCAATTTCTTCTAGAGAGCCCTTGTAGGTAAAAATAAAAATTATTTCACTATGGTCTTGTATCCGACAAATAAATAAATATTACGACTATTTTTTATTCCTCGAACTCTTGCTCTGGAATTTCGAATTGGCTCAATCGGACGTCGTATGAATATTTGAGTATAAAGTAATAATATGGGTCTTCCCATATTTAATTATATTTCTCTCCTTCAATAGAAGTATTATATCTAATAAAATTAATAAATAAGAATTTAATTATTCCAACAATTCGATCATAACGTTCATGGGCTCGTCATTAAAATCGATCATAATATCGTGTATCCCCTTGTGGGTCGAAAATATTGGGTATCCAAGTTAATGGATTAAATTCTGAAATTTGCCTTGGAGGTAATATCGATATAATATAATTCGCTGATAATAATATAAATATTTTCTGGACTATATTTCTCGTATCTATAATTATTTCGATAATTCATGAATTAAATCTAAAATACACATGAGCTTGCTAAATTAATTAGTTGGACTATTTTATTTATTCTCATGTGGGTCTCTTACTTAATTGGCCCAATCATCTTTTAATTAAATAAAATCTTCCTAGCCAAATTCTCTAATTAATTAAAAGGTTGGGCTTAAATAATTAATTTGGCCCAATCGCGTCGCTGCGACGAAAATAATTATTACCGAATCGAGTAAATTATTCTGATAGTCATACGTGATTTAATTATAGAGAATTTCTTTATTTGTTCCGTCGGTCAAAATCGAATGTCGTAGAGAAGTCGCTTGATAATATTAATATTAATAATTGTTGTAGCGACACTTGCTTTGAATTTTTATTTATTAGGAACATCAAAAAATACGGGGCATTACAAACAAACTACTTCTTCAGCAAGGAATGGATCTTCAACTTGCTGAAATAAGATGTCACAATGTGGAGGCCGAATGCAGACAAGAAGAAGCTCAGAGATTAAATGACTATAGATTCACAAGTATTGAGCTTACTCTGGCAACCCTTTTTTATTTTGTTAGGGGTGGGGGGGGGGGGGGGTAAATCATGAGGAAGATTTAATTAGGGGGAAATGACTCTGAAGAAGTCAAGAAGAGGAAGAGAAATGAAGAAGAAAGAAGAAGAAAAGATTGGGGAAATAGGAAGAGACAAGAAGATCAATTTGTCAATCAATTTATTTATTTTTTCTCTCATTCACATTCATTTATTCAAACTGACATCTTTATCTCAATATCAAATTCTTCAGAATCTTCAAATGCACATATGGGAATTAATGTGTATTGAATTAAAATTGTAATTTCTTGTACCGGTATTGTTGTAGTTGGTTTTTACAACAACAAAAAGGGAAAATTATTTCATTCCTTATTTTTGTTAGTTTTGATATGTCAAAAGGACTAATTCCTTTGTAAGCTAGAATGGTTCAAACTTGTAATTCCTGTATAGGTTTATCAAGTTGTAATAGAAACCATCACACTGCCAGTTGGAACAACAACTAGTTTTGTTTGGAGAACCAAGAAACACGAGAAGAAACTAACGAGAATTTAGAATGAGAGAAAATTTGAAGTAAAGTCGGCTTTGACATTAAAAACGGTTAATAAAAGATGCTAAGGAACTATGTCTGACTGGTTAAAGAAAAGTTCGAGAAATCTTAGGAATCAACAAGTTTGGATTATTAAGACATGTGGAAAGGAGTCGTTCTGACAAACAATGACAAAGCAAGCCTGCTGATCACTGATATTTCTACCAGATTAATTATAATACAGTGGCCAAATAAATTTATAAACCCTAAGGTTATCGATCCAGGGGAATTGTATGGGGAAACTATCCTACATACTAGCTATGATCCTAAAATTCATTGTTTGAGGAATTCAAAATCAGGGTTTTATAAAAGTAAAGAGAACAATGCAGAAAATTAAAGAAGTTTTGGAAAGCAAATTAAAGAACACAGATTCTAGGGAAGAACTCTTATTATGGATAACATGTAGGAATCAATTAATTTAACAGGTGGAATACTGCAACAATGCTATATTTCCTGGTCTGGCAAATATAACCTAGATTACTAATTAGTGACTCATCTCCTCTCGGTCTCAAAGTACACCAAATTAATCAATCCGATAAGCAAATCAGTTCAATTCCTACGTCTAGTACATCTGTTTGGATAGTGTAGATCATATCATGTATTCCTATTCCCACTATTAATATTCACCTCTCGGTCCTTCTATCAATAGCTAGACATCTAAATCAATCGTCACCTCTCGGTCCTTGAATTAATCTAGAATTATAGAATAAACACAGGAATCATGAACCTAATTAATTAATCCTAACATACATCCATAATAATATTCAGCCCCTAGAACCCGCTAGGGTTTCTAGCCACTCATCGTAGATAGAAATCCAAAAGAAAACATATTAAATTGCATAAAAGTAAAGAACTTACAAGAAAAATAAAGGGTTTCGTGTTTCCCAAGTCTCCAAACTCTCAAAACACATTTATAAAACGAAAAATATGAAAAGGCCTTGAAAATTCGTGATTCCCCCTTCTGAAAAATCGAGTTTAGGAGCCTATTTATAATGGTGGATGTGTATCCTATCGAATCTAGGGCTAAAGATATGAATAAATCCGAATTTTATCAGATTTCCGCGCCAAAAAATACTCCTTCCTCGACCGAGTCTTATTCCACTCGATCGAGGAAGCATTTTTGGCTCTTCGATCGAGTAGACGTGTCTTCGGTCGAGGAAGCCTTTCGCCCTCCTGCGCGATCTCACGGTTTTGGCCATAACTTTCTCCTCTGAACTCCGATTGACCCGATTCCAGTTGCGTTGGAAAGCTAATTCAAAGATCTTTCAATTCATGTGCTCCATTAGCTCAGATTCCAACTTTAGAAGAATTCGTGCATGTTTCTTTCAACATCTGCTGCTCTTGGAATAGGTTTTCCATTGAATTTAGGCCTAAAACCTGTAAAAACACCAAAACGCGCATAATACCACCTAATATAGACTCATGGACATAATTTATATATAAACTCAATAAAACCATATAAAATAGTAGAAAATAATATAGATAAGTGAGTAAAATAATGAGCTTATCACCTGCTCTGCAGGTTTGCAACACTTTTGACTTAAAAGACATTTAGAAAAACCTTGGTTAGTCAACAACCTTGACAACGACTCTTTCCCTTCTCTCTGACTATAGATATGTTCAATGATTTACAGAGACAAGGTTACCAACATACATATACAAAACACACGAATATAAGAGAGAGGGAGGGAGAGAGAGAGAGAGAGAGAGAGAGAGAGAGAGAGAGAGAGAGAGAGA
>JAPKLW010000663.1:289876-345988 GCA_026898455.1 Plectranthus barbatus
AGAGAGAGAGAGAGAGAGAGAGAGAGAGAGAGAGAGAGAGAGAGAGAATGAACACGAGCTCAAGAATTCAAGAATTTGAATACTCTCAAGCGCTTACTAGTCTTATCAGTCAGTTATTCCTTATTTTTATACACGAGACTCTTAGCCTCTTTGCTAGAGTTAATATTCCGGAGTTCATACTCTTCTCTAGAGTTGAATCCTAAGAAGGTCTCTAAACTTTTTTCAGAAACTGAAACTTAAGAACAACTACTATCAATGTTCTATAAATAACTAAAATTTTCAATTGTTCCAGCTGGTGAGGCCTAGCGTCGTGTTCGTGGAAAAGCCGAGCTATTTGAAGAGGGCAACTACAACTTGGACTAGTTGGATACACATACAAGCAGAGGAGCTAAAAGCTTCTCGCGACTGCTACAAACCAATTACATCAACTTGTAACACTATTTTTTTTATTCGATCCTAGTAGCGATCAAAGAGTGGACATAAGATCGATCATTTGGCATCTGAACCACTATAAAATCCATCAGTCTAGAGTGTTTCTAGATTTTTGTAGTTTGTGCAATGTAATGTCCTGTTTAGGATATCTTTTGAGTTGCATTAGAGCTGATCAAGACAAATTGGTAATCCACCAATTTGGGATGGGCAAGGAACTGGTAATCAATTACCATTTTGGGATTCACACTTTCAGAGAAATTGGTAGATGTCACCAGCTTGAAGAACACCAATTCACAAGTTATCTCAACCCGCGCATAGAGACAAAGAGAACAAAGTCAATGGAAAGTTTTTCAAGGTCGGACTTTAAGAATGAACATTAATTGAAGTATGGAGATCCTGGCGTTCAACCTGTTTGGATTCCTCGGACTGACAAAAAGAGACGTTCTGATACAAAGTAAAGAGTCAACATCTTTTGTCAAAAAAGCAGGAGCAGGTGCGAATTTTCAGGAAAGCAATTCGTCTTTCACAAAAGAAAGAGACTCTGGATTTGATAGCATCTAGATTATCTCCAAACATCTAGTATTTCAAACCTCTCACACTTTGTTTATAAATAGACGAAGTACTGATAAGCTCATATTTATACTCACTTATCTATATTTTTCTCCATTGTTTCAGTGCAATTAGTTTAGTTTTTACTTATCTCTGTGCATAAGATTATTTTAGAGGATGTTATGCCCTTTGTGGTGAGATTTGCAGGTATTAAGGGCTAAAAAGAGGTGAAATGATGAAAGAGCTGAGTTACATAGAATTGTCACTTTGATTGACGCACGGGAAGTCAACCAAGTTGGAAGATGAAGCCAAAAACCCGAAGTAGAACCTCTGTATTGATCAGCACAGAGGCCGAATGTCGATCGGAAGCAAGGCAGATGAAGAGGGTTCGACACATGCTGTCATTTCGATCGACAGGATCCCTGTCAATCGACACAAAGGACATTACTGGCATGTCGATCGATAGGACACGGAGGCCGGAAGGGGAAATCGACATGAAGGACAGCCCTGATTTTGACTTGATGCTTGTGTCGATCGGCAGGATCCCTGTCGATCGACACAGAGGCTCTACATGGAGATTTTGGCCTGTTTTGGCTGCTTTTGTTATTTTAGCCCAATACCTAGATTAGGTCTTTTTCTCTACTCTATAAATATGAACTCATAGTGAACGAAATTAAGTTAGTGTTTATGCATTATTACCCTTAGAATATTGAAACATTGGAGTTTTTCAAGACATTGAAGGTTCCTCTTCATTTGTAAGTTAATTAAAATATGTTTGTTGTATTTCTTGTCATGTTTTGTGGTTAAAACCCTAACAGGTTCTAGGGTTATGATTTATCTTTTCTTATGCATGCATAATTGAAATCGACTCTCTTGGCATGGTTTAATTATCTGATTTAATTAAATAATCTAGATTAAAAAATGAACCGAGAGGTGAATTTGAGTCTAGGTTTAAATTTATCAATTGAAGGACCGAGAGGTGAAAATTTTTAATAGGAAGAGAGAATCAAATATGTTTGTTTTCTGTCTCAAAAGGAAGAAACTTGCATAGAAATTAATTAGATAATTATTGAGATTAAATGAATTGGTGTTCTTGAGACCGAGAGGATAAAGTCACTATTTAGTAATCTAGGATTAAAATTGTCAGACCAAGGAATTTAATCCATTAAAATCTAATGTTTTCCCCATTGCTGAGTTGATTGAAATTGCATGTTGATGATTAGATTATCTGCCCTAGGATCTGTGTTTTCTTTAATTGTTTTTAAACCATTTATTTTATTGCATTGTTATCTTTAAATTTCCAAACAAAATCCCTTTTCTATTTCCTCAAACTTCTATGTTCTAGGAGTCATAGCTAATACTTTGGGTATTTCATTGCACAGTCCCTTTGGGTTCGATCACCTTTGGGTGCAATTACAAAATTATTTGCACGCTGCTTTACTGCGGTTATCAAGTACCCACAGAAGAGAGGTTACTAAAAAACTGATCATTCAAAGAGTTGTAAAATTTTCAAGCTTAAGCTTTCTAAAGTTAAAGGCTTTCTCTAAGCTTACCGTGTGCAATCTTTGACACGAGACTTATTTCTTTATAGCACATATTGACTTGGTGTTCTTACTCTCCAAATAAGAACAAATAAGTCACAGCTTCTCTCCAAGCTGAGATTCTTACGGGTGTCTAGCCAAAGTGATTTATGGTTCCAGGAAAAACCTTAAAGTTCCCAAGTTCAATAGGAGAAGGCTGCTTGGTGTGCCCATACTCCAAGTCTACGAAGCGGAGGAAGAAATGGTCTGGACGAGTGAGCAAGTGGACTGGTGACCTGGCATTCATCAGCTTGTAATAAATCGTGAGAACCTTTGTATTCTGAAACTTAGTGTATTCCAGACTTAAGGTGTGAAGAGAGGACGAAAGGCTTTTGTTTCCTAACCTCTATAAATCCTTTGTCATTTATTGTTTTATTTATATTTTTGTAAGGATTTAAAATTCAACACTCTCTAAGCGTTTAAGTATAACTCGAACCTGACTAATATCCAAACTCGTTAACAATCAGCTCTTAAGAAACATAAACTGGTGAGTATTAATCAATTTGTGAGTACAAATTTGTCATAAATTTATCTCTGCTATTCATATCAAAACTCTGATTTTGGAACCAATAAAACTTTTACAATTTTATATTTTCTACTTTTATCAATTATAAAAATATTTTCTCATTTACACCATAACAATTTTTTATTTCAAAATTCAAATTATTTTATGTATCTAAGTTAATTAAATATTGCTTACTAAAAATTCAATCCATTAATGCAACTACAAGTTTTCATATTTGCATCTTGGTATTAGTCTAAAATATATTAATATAAATATTTTATTTTGATGACTTCAAATTAAGATTTATTAGGAAATTATATTTTTATTTTCGTGTACTTTTATAGTTTTTTACAGATTTAATTTTTTTTATTTTTTATCAATTAAAAAAACAAATTTTCTCTTTTTACACAATGGTGGTTTTTCCTTCAAATTTAATTCAATTTATACATTTCCGGTTTTTGTCCGGTATTACTTTAATATTTATGTAAGATTTGTAAGATCTTTATTCTACACCATATGAATAAAGTACAATTACATGAGTATATATAGGAAAGCAAAGATAAATCTAAAGAGATACGAAACTATCTGAGAAGATATACAAATCTAGAATAATATCTAAATGCATCACATGGTCCGAGACGCGAAGCTTGGACCATAGAAACTCGAATGCATCACATGGTAAACTCTTCGTAAATATGTTTGCAACTTGATCCTTCGATGGCACAAATCCTGTGACTAAGCGACATGACTCAACCAACTCTCGAACAAAGTGGTAATCAATATCAATATGTTTGGCACGTTTATGAGATACCGAATTTTGTGTGAGGAAGATTGCACTCGCATTGTCGGAAAGTAGGTGAGGTGGTTCTACAGGTTCTTGATGAAGGCCTTGTAGGAGATTCATGATCCATAGAATTTCGGAGGCGGTGTTCGCAATGGCACGATATTCCGACTTACAGCCCGACCTTGCAGCCATCAATTGCTTTTTAGCACGCTAGGAGATGAGGTTAGGGCCGAGAAAGATGGATTAGTCGTATGTGGAGCGACATGTATCAATGCATCTTGCCCAATCAGCTTCGGAGTAGCCGAGTAGAAGAGACACGCCAGTAGAGAACGAGAGACCATAACCTATCGTTCCTTTAACATATAGTAGAATTCATTTGACGGCCATAAAATGATCAATCTTAGGCTCCTGAAGATATTGACTGGCCGAGTTGACGGAGTAAGAGATATCGGGATGAGTAATTATCAAATACTACAATGCACCAACGAGCAAACGATATAAGGTTGGATCATGAAATGGTTCCCTATCTTTACCGGGCGCTAGAGGAGTGGCAATAGGCTTTGTGTCAAGAAGCTCAACTCTCTTCAATATATCATGAGCATGTTTCGACTGGTACAAGAATAAACCATGTTTAGGATATGAGACTTCGAGACCCAGGAAATATCCTAACTTGCCCCAACCTTTAGTCTCAAACTCGCGATTCATGCAAGATAAAAGAGTGTTCACGGCGTCGGGGTCGTTCCCAGTAAGTATAATATCATAGACATAGACGAGAAGATAGAGGATGATTCGTTTCTTCCTTAAGCCAAAAAGAGATGTATCTGCGGCACTGCAGAGAAAACCAAGAGAAATAAGAAAATTTCGGAAGTGATGATACCAAGCAAGCGGAGCTTGCTTGAGCCCATAAATTGCTTTTTGCAGGTGACACACATGATCGGAAAAATGAGAATAGATAAATCCAGGCGGAAGATAGAACACCATTTAGAAAAAGGATATTTGACATTCAATTGACGAAGAGGCCAGGATTGCATAACCGCAATAGAGAGAACAATATAGTAGATGCCTTGATGACAGGGCTGAAAGTATGAGTAAAATCAAAACCCGAAACTTGATTAAATCCCTGAACGACTAGTCGAGCTTTGTAACGATCCACAGACCCATCGGCATGGATCTTTGTGCAAAAAACCTATTTTGATCCTACAATATTTGTGGATGTTAGACAAGGAACAAGCGTCCAAGTTTTATTTTTGTGCAAGGCCGCCAACTGTTCTTTCATTGCACGAGTCTAGTCCAAAATTTTAAGAGTCATTTTAACGTTGCAAGGCTCAGGAAGAGCAACAAAAGCAGAATAACGTGAAATACAAGTAATATCAAAGGGATATTGAGGTTTGAAAATACCAGACTGTGCGTGAGTGAGCATAAGATGAGTGCAAACCACGATATTGCGGTTCTGATTAGGTGCTGCGGCTGGTGGATTATCCTACGCATGTTCAGGTTTGGTTGCCGGTTGAGCAGGCGCAACCACTGGTGGATTTTTAGGATGAGCGTCTAATTCACATAAGAGACAATGAGATGTGTTGTCGGTCATCATATCGGGTGGACTGCGATGATCCTTTGATGAGAAAATAAGAGCAGGTTCGTGCGAAAATTCTGAAACAGCCAAGCTTGATTGTGGAGTCGGAGCACGACCATTTGAAAAAAGAAGAGAAACTTCGACAAACTTAGCATGTCGAGTGATATAAACTCGAGAAGTAGAAGTATCAAAGCAACAAAAACCTGTGTGAGCGGAGCTATATCCGATAAAAACACAAGGCAAGCTATGCGGTTGAAGTTTATACTTTATATAATCCCGTAAGTAGGGATAAACCCAACACCCAAACACTTTAAAGAAATCATATGAAGGAGCATGACCATAGATACATTCAAATGGAGAGATATTACCCGTGACAACTGAAGGAAGACGGTTGATGGTGTAGACGACCGTACCGAATGCATCAACCCATAAATTTGGAGGCGCAGATGAATGAAATAATAATTCAAGTCCCATCTTAGTGACATGCCGGTGCTTCCGTTCAGCTCTACCATTTTGTTCTGGAGTATACGAATAGGAAGTAAGATGGTGCATGCCATTAGTCGACAAATGAGAAGACAATCTAGAGTTGGTAAACTCAGTTCCGCCATCAATTTGGAATTGTTTAAATTTGCAATCAAATTGATTCTCGATAAAGGCCTGAAACTTAATGAAAGTGTCGTAGAATTCCAATTTAACACGTAGTGTATAAAACCAAGAAAAGCGAGAGAAATCATCAATAAATATTGCGTAATAACGAAAGCCAGATACCGAAGTTACTGGCGATGGTCCCCATAAATCACAGTGCACCAAATGTAGCAACGACGAAACATGTTTATTTGAAATAGGACAAGATAAACGGTTGCTTTTAGCAAGTTGACAAGAACTACAAATAAGTGGTGCAAAAAGCAATCAAGTGACTGAAAGCAATATTAATCTAGCAAAAAGAGAAATAACAGCCGATCCGAAGTGACCAAGTTGCGAGTGTCAAAGTTCAAATGAGGCTGCCGGCAATTTCGAAAGAGCAGCGTGTAGAGCCTTGATCCTAGAATTCAACACGTATAGGCCCTAATTACTGATGCCTGTGGAGAGAGGAAGCACGGCTCTTCGATTCTGAATCTGAAAACTAGAATCAGTAAATAAAACTTGAACAGGAAAGTCACAAGTTAGTTTACTGATTGAAAGAAAGTTCTTCGTAATTCTAGGAACAACGAGAACATCACATAAACAAAGATCACGAGATAGAAATAAAGAACCAGTATGAGAAATAGAGAGGTGTGCACCATTACCAACAGTCACAAGATCCGAACCAAAATAATCAACCACATCGTCAAGCTTGGACGCGTCTGAGGAGATATGAGCGGAGGCCCCAGTGTCTAAGTACTAATCAGAAACGTCGGGCTGTGAAATAGAGCAGGAGAATGAGAATGCCTCGACTAACTATGCTTGCAGATGCGGGAGAGTGGACCTGTCCAAAGAGCGATCAAACCGCTTTGGACTGTCAAAGGCATCATGATCCTGCGCTCGACAAAAGTATCACCATGGGGTTTGTCGGCCATGGCCCTTTCCTTTCTTCAATGATTTGATCTGGAACCTGACCCAGAGGAGGGAGTCTTGTTCTTTGATGCAGCGAGAAAAGCGACAGACTGAGATGATGGCGCGCGGTCGGATGATTCCTGAAATAGTTCATGGGTTTTGGCACAAGCAAGTAGGGTGTCAAAATCTGGGAGAGGGTCCTGAGCCAATTGGGCAGCAGTAAGAGTCGAGAATGGTGAGCCCAAGACACGAAGGAACCAATGTGATTTATCTGTCAGATCAATCGAACGTCCAATAGTTGCAAGCTTATTCAACCAAACTAACTAATCAATTCCCATCCCGAGCTCACAACACCGTATTCACCCTCAAACTCTTATTCCCCCAAACTTTGTCCTAATCATATCAAAGAATATTCTCCAATAAGGCTCAATCACGGGAAACAGAGGTAAGAAAGACAAATGATTGATCAAATAAAACACCTTATACTCTTGATGTGCAAGGTAGGACTAGGAATCGATGGCCTAATATCATTTTCTAGTTACATGCTCATGCTAATAGATCAAGGACAAATGCAAGTTCTATATTTCTCGCTTTCAAACTCGTCTCTCACAACCGAAAAATATGACAATGTCAAGGCTCAATTCTAAGTTTCTTGTTAGAGAATTCAGAATGAACTCAATTCAATTCCTATTGATTCCTAGACTTAGAACAACTTAATATATAAAACAAGTATACACTCTGGAATCGATTCATAACTGATCAACTGTATACAGAATGGGTGATTCTGAATGCAGCCACAATTTTTCTCCACACAGCCTCTTTAAAAAAATATTAAAATATTTTATAATATCACAATTTTACCCTTATAATCATTAATTTAAAAAACAAAAACTCAATCATAAAGGCTCTTAGTAAAAAAATCAATATCCAAAAGAATTGATATGAATAACGAGATTTAGGGATAGTCTTCAAATTCGTGAAATCCATAGCAACCAAAATAATCCCTAAATCATTCTTCTTACTCTTAATTTTTTCGAGATAACATTGTTCTACTTCAGAAGAATTCTGGCGATCACATTCCCTCACACACTAGAGCAAATCTCGTGGTGCACCATAAATGTTGGGTTGGGTTACACATAGCACCAATTATTTTCTCCCCAAATTATTGGAACATACTAATCATGAAATTAATGAAGACACTGATATTGAAAAATGCAAACTTTCCTCAGCAAAAAAAAGATATTCAATCATAAAAAAACCTGAAAGTTCATGGTTTCTAAAGCATCATAAAAATTGGGTTGCAGCGTGTTGGCGGAAATAGAATAGATGCTAAAGGACAAAATCATTCATAATTCTTCATGTTATATTTGCTGCACATCTTCTTGTCATTTATATTTTGGGGGTTTTTTGTTTTTATTTAAATATTGGGTGAGTCTGTGTTTGAATTTTGGTTTTTAATTTTTTAACGAAAATTGTAAATTGAGGTTGAGGATATAATTGTAATTTCATAAAATAATTTAATATAAATTTTTTAAATGGACTGTAAGGAGAAAAAACTTGGCTGCATTTAAAATCACCCATACAGAATTGATGACTAATAATTTTTTACAATCATCAAAACTAATTTATTTGTAACACTATTATTATATGACTTTGATCCTATCACAATATTTATTGAGACAATAAGATATTTAATGTTAGGATTGTTGTATGTAGTATGTGTTGGGAAAACTAGTATTGCATGACACGTTATTACTTTGGAATAAGCTATTTTGCATCACTCTTTTTATATATCTGATATGATTTTTTTTTTAAGTGCACTGGTCTTCAATGTAGCAAAGTAACAATGTCGTCAATAGTCATTAGTTAAAACATACTCTAGTCTTGTAAACAAATTTGGAATATGATTCAATGGACCAAGCCCAATGGATGCTATCTATAAATAGGTATGAAATATATTAGGATGTTAAGAATTTAGCTTAAAACTTGTGGATTAACCTTGAGATTGAAATGAAGTATTAAACTATTATAGATATAAAAACATAAATTGATTTGGGTTGAAGTATATTGTTAGATATTATTTAGATATTATTCTAGATTTGTATATTATCTTAGATAGTTTTGTATCTCTTTAGATTTGTCTTTGTTTTCCTATATATATTCAAGTAATTGTACTTCATTCAAGGGGTGTGGAATAATTTTTTACAAATCTTACATGGTATCATCCGGAACCCTGGGGAAATCTTAATTCTTTCCTCGTTTCTCTTCTTCGTTGATACTCCTTTTTCTTTTTTTCCTCGTCGACACCTTGCCATGGCCAATCTAGACGGAAGCCTTCTCATCCTTCCCCTATCAACCATGATTCACATGGTTAATATTAAAATTACTTCCACCAATTATTTGTTATGGGACATGCAGATTGAGCTGCTTCTCGTCACTCAGAATTTTCTTCCATGTCTTGGTGGTTCTACTCCAGTTCCTGCACGTCATATAGCCACAACCGCTGGTGTTTCTGTTGCGAATTCATCTTATTCATCATGGTTCTCACATGATCAACTTATCATGCTATTTTTCGATCTCGACTCTAACCGAAGAATCGATGGTTGTCATCGTCGGCAGCGAAATATCATATGACGTCTGACAATCTCTCTCCCGCACGTACAACCATGTGTCCAAAGCAAGAGAAATGAATTTGAAGGATGATCTCTTAACCGTTAAGCGTGGCAGTCTCTTCGTCATGGGATATAATCAACGATTCAAATCCATATGCGACAAGTAGGGATGTCAATAAAACCCAAAACTGATGGGTCAGCCCGAAACCAGTGGGCTAAAATACGGGTTAGGATAAAAAAATTCCAATCCGAAATTATTTTTAACCGAACAGGTTGAACCCGATGGGTTGGCGGCCCGAACGGGTTGAGCCCAGTGGGTTGCAGGTCGGCCCATAGGTCCGGCAATATTTAATTATATATATATAATATTTTATTATTCATTATTTCTTATATTAGTTATATCCTACTCTACCCATTAATTATACAACTAATTCCTTGGATCTAATTTTTCGTTACACAAAATCTCATCTATCTCTCCCAGTGACTTAGTCCGTTATTCTCAAATCGAAAAACCCCTCATTTCTTCCTCTTTCACTGTCTTCCACTCGTCACTCTCCTAATTAGCGTACTTATTCATGTCTTTTATTTAAGTTGGTTCATCATTTTATTTTTTATTTTGTTTTAGGGGTTGTTAAAATATTTTAAGAAAATCTTTACAAAAATAAACTCGTAAATCTTGTCAACCCGACGGGTCAGCCCGAAAACCGATGGGTTAGGGTTAGGTTCAAGAATTTTTAGCCCGATAAAAATTCAGCCCGATTCAACCCGAACCAAATAGCCCGCAACTCAGTAGGGTTAGCCCAAAACCCGATGGGTCAGCCCGATTGACATCCTTACCTCACTTTTACGAGGCCAGACATCCAGTATGTTGTGAATATACTTAGTCAGCAACTATCAAAGCCAAGGCAAGTACATCTCGATGCGGAATTGCGAGTAATCCGTTTCATTAAAAGCATAGCTGGGCAAGGGATATTTCTACCAGCAAATGGCGAGTTGGAACTCGTGGGTTAATACGATTCAAATTTGGGAGGCTGCACAATGACCTGTCGATCATGCACGGGATATATTATGATGATTGAAGGTGATCAGGTGTCTTGGAGAATGAAAAAAATAGAGTGTTGTTTCCCAATCCTCGGTCGAAGCAGAATATCGCACGATGGCTAACACCGTGTGCGAGATCATATGGCTACGTTGGTTGCTGAATGAACTGGGAGTTGAACAGGTTAAGCCGACGCGATTTTTCTGTGATAACCAAGTCGCACGACACATCGCGCGGAACCCAATGTTCCATGAGCGAACAAAACACGTGGAGATGGATTGCTATTTTGTACACAAGCGTGTGGAATCGGGAGAAGTAGTACAGTACGAAATAACGACAACTAAACAAATTACCGACATATTTACCAAGGCTCTTGGTTCAAATCACTTGCGATATTTGTGTACCAAGTTAGGGGTTCGTAACATTCACCTGCCAACTTTAGGGGGTGTTCAGATTGGACCGTATATCGCAAGATATACAGAAGCATGCAGAACGTATCATGAAGATTTTTGTATATAAGGTTGCATATTTAGTTGCCTTTTATTAGGGGTTTTTGTTATATTTCTTGATATTTTTTCCTTGCACGTTTGTTATATTCCTTGATATTCTTTCCCTTCGTGCAAGCAGCTTATTTAAGCAGTTTGATATGTAACGTCTAATTTAATAATATACATTAATTATTTAAAATTCTATGTAATATTTGTTGAATTAACCCATTTGTGAAGTTTCTTCCTTAAAAACATATAAATCAACGTTAAAAACATTTATTATATATAATTCATAATTAAATGTACCACTTAATTAGTGATTAATTCATTAAAGTCTTCTTATTTCATAATTAGTATAGATACTCGTCAAATCTAGCACATAGCCAACCTTTCTTATTTTTTGTTGTTGTTAGAGTTGTGTTCTCATATAACTTAACCGTGATATTTGTTTGTGTTGATGTAATTCTTTATTTTTTATATAATTTATGTTATTTGTTTTTTTTTCTAATTTAAGATTGTAGCTAAATATTTCTCCATACCAACTCTTGCACGAAATCCACTATCAATGAAGATAAAAATATTTCACCACAACAGCTCTTGCACGAAATCCACTATCAATGAAGATGAAGAAGATGTTCAATTTGTGCTCCTTTCTAGTTCAAGAAGCATGGGTTAAAGGAGGTTTCACTTTTTCTATTATGTTCTTTTTTATGTAATAAATTAAATCACATCCTCCTATTTTTATTGTTCATGAATAAATTTCTAGATGTGTCTATTGTTAAATAATATATCCTATTTATATTTATATGGATGTTGATAGTTGCATACAAAATTCTAAACCTACCTTTTTGTTTATATATGATCGAATGGATTAATATTTTAAATAAAAATTGATTTGTCAAGAACATTTTTGTTTATACATGAATGGATAATCATAGATCTTGATGTTGGATATCATGTTAACTAATTTATTTAATTAATATAAAGCAAACAAGAAAAAAATAATACAAAAGAAATAATATAAGTTAACCACGCAGAAGATTGAAAATTTCTAAATCAGACATCAAATTTTTATTTATTATTTATGCTAGATTGATTCATTATTATATACAATAAAAAATAGGTTTTCATAAGTTCTTATTAGAATACTAAAGAAGCTCAATGATTGTTTAAAACTCAGAATTATTAAAAAATCTTTACTTTTGATATATTAATTAGAATATATTGACAGCTATATATACATAACTATTTAATAACAAGACCTTATTAAAATTGTTATAACAATTAAGATATTTTTAGAATATAGTTTTAATTGATAGTAAAAATTTCATGTAAAATATTTTTATAGGATTAATATTAATTTATTTGTAGAAGTAAATTTATAACAATGTATTATTATTATTATTATTATTATTATTAAGAGGTTCTTCTTAGAAATATAAAAGTGAGAAGGCAAAAGAGCTAATATGTAGGCATGAGAATGAGAGTCAATGAAAGTATAATATAAATAAAGGTGGGGTTAGAAAGAAGAGACCAAAATGAGAACAAAGATTTAAGAAAAGTGATTAAATAAAACATTATTAAAATAATAATACAATTTAATTTCAAATGATAAAGAAAAAGCTACAAAAATATTGATTTTTCAAATATAATATATTTTATTTTTCATTAAAAAATAAGTATATTTATCCACATCACAAATATAACAACTCCCAAAAACTCCAGTGAATAAATTTAAATTTTAGATTGGTTTACAATTTGAAAATAATTTAGCATATTCAATTTTTTTCTTTGAGTTAAATCAATATTTTAATATTACTCATATTGATTAGAGCAAGAGACAAATGAGAAGACAGAATGCACAATATTCAAATAAATGGAAAAATTATAGATAATAAATGGTGGTAAAATGAAGTGTGAGTATAAAGTAAAATATATAAGAAGAAATAAATAAAATGGTAAATCAATCAAGATATTATATTAATTTATAATTTTATCATAAGCTCAACTATAAAATTTGAGATAAATTTAAAAAATTTATCCAAAAAAAAAAAGAGGCAAGAAGAATAAGAGAAATAGAGAGTGATGAGGATGAGTTGATCATTAGTTAGAAGTGATTGAATAAACTTAAAAAAATTTACATAGCGACAATACCAATAATATATGAATTTACAAAAAAGCAGTTAGGAATAGTGTATTAATCCGTCATAATCTATATAAACAAAAAAGCAAGACCCCTAAAATTTCTTTTTCCCGCCCAATAAAACATTCTTAAAATAATTATTCACTATATAAGGAAACTATCACAAATAACACCTAAATAAGAATTTCGTTCATGAATGAATTGTAATATGTTTCGTACCCATTAATCATTGATAGTTTACTTCAAAGTTTCTTAGTTGAGTTACACCTATAGTTTATATGGATGATTATGTCTTGGTGTATGTTTTGCTTTGGGCAGTAAGGTTTTGTGGGCATTTGTGAGAAGAAACGAGTGAAAAAGCAAAGGAAGATTCATGCCGGAAGTTCAAGCTCTACGAGACGGTCGATATGATTTTGACGTGAGCTTGGAATTGATACAAATCTATTATGGAGAAGAATTGAAACAACTCTCTCTATGACGCTTTGTGTCTACCAACACATAATGCATAAATTATGGGCCTATAAACGAGGTTTTATTAAATATCACTTCAATCGGGAAATTCGATGTCAACTTACCAATAAAAAATATTTTTTATGAGAGTCGAAACAAACAAGACATCCATTAATTTACACAGTCAGAAAGTCGAGTGTTACCAATATGAGAGATAGAAAGCTGAGAACCATTACTAATAATAACACTATCATGCCAGAGTACGGTTGAGAGTTCTCCAAAGAATTAGAAGTTGGTGTTATGTGGGGCTGAGGCACCGGTGTCAAGGAACCAATATGATGTTTTAGGTTGAGAGAGCAGCCAGTAGAGAATGCGTCAGCCAAGTGCGCAACTGCTGGAGTTGACTGTTATCCTGACAGAAATTGGCATAGTCACCTTTATGACGACAAATTTGCCAGAGAGTTGGTCGACATTTTGAATTGAAGCCATGATCGCGAGATTTGGATTAACGTGAACCACTGTCATGGCCACGAGAAGAATTAGGATTTCCAGAGGAAGGTGGACAGTGACCTCAAGGTTTATGCTGGTTGTAGAAGTGTTGAGGTCGATATTCAGAAGCCCAAAAACGGCCCATTAATTAGCCTGATTAAAAGCCTTGGGCTCAAACTCTGGGTAAGGCCCATAATGATGGGTCGACAATATAGCTCGAAAACTGTGGTCCGAACTGCAAGAATTCGAATCCATAGCTCGACATTTAAAGCGCGTTTAATTAGGAAGGAGCGGATCTCTTGAATGCAAACGGACAAATCAGCAATAAAAGCTCGGCGGAAAACATGGAATTCAAGCGATGAGCGTTATCTTGGGAATGGCTATATATATTTCTGGAAGGGCATAATCCGAGGAGGCTGCAAAAATTAAGAATTGCTATCATACCTCGACATAGCTCGATTTAGCTTATTTATCTCATATCTTATTCAGTTTTTCCTATTTTCCATTCTATTGTATTCATTTTAGCAATAAAAAACAATACTTCTGCTTATTTGCTGTAATCGCGAATTGTTTACTATACCATTAATTAAATTGTTCTTGGGCTCCAATTCTACATAAAAACACCCACAACAATTTGGCGCCCACCGTGGGGCCCAGGAATAGATTTAGTACTAACAAATTATTGCAGGAATGGCAGATGACGGAAATCGGGAGCCTGTCATCGGTGGAACCGATCCCCCGCAAGGAGATATCACACTCCCTGGAGCTGGAAGAGGATCGAGTCAGGGGCGTGGCCAGCAGTCTGGTGCAGGTCGAGGACGGCAAAACCCAGGCGGACGAGGAACAGATCAACCCTCTGGATCATTGGAGGATATGCGACGAGCCTTCAACGTAACCCCACTCAACGAACTGTCATTCCCTCCGCCACCACCGGCGCTGATGCAAGACCCGTACGTAGCGCAACTGGTCAGTCAGGTTCAGACAGCTCGAGGGGTAATGGAAAAGCTGGGTGCTCAAGTGGAGGCCGTGACCCAGAAGTGCCAGGCTCTCGAGCAAGACAACCGTCGATTGAATCAGTTGGCGAACCGTCCGTTAATCGAAGAGCCAGGGAGCGCAAGTAGGGTTCGAACATTCACTGCCCATGATTTACATGATGAATTCAACCGGGCAGCCGAAGACGAGAATAATCAAAGGACGCCGGGTACATTGATAGAACCGAACGCTAACCACAGGCAACCTAATCCAAATTACGCAGGAGGATCAGCACTGACACAATTGGAACGGCGGTTCGAACAACGACTTAGCTACTTCGAATCTTTGATCGCCAGGGTGCCTGGGCTACCGCCCCCGGAGCGAACCATTCCACGTGAAAGCTACGCGGAGTCCCCGTTTGCACCTGAGCTCGCGGAGGCTGAGCTTCCTGATCGCTTTACCCCTCCAAGCTTTACGCTCTATGACGGTACAACCGATCCAGAGAACCATGTCGCGGTCTATAAGCAAAAGATGTTCGCGTTAGCGATTCCTAGTACTCGCCGCGAAGCTTGCATGTGCAAAAGTTTCGGGTCGAGTCTCACCGGACCGGCCTTACAATGGTTCATTAGCTTGCCGAGGGGTTCGATCTCAACGTTTGCCGAGTTGCATCAGCTCTTTCTCCGATAATACTCGAGTAGTCGGAAGCTCGATAAACATCCGGACGATCTATATGCGATAATCCAGAAGCCCGGAGAATCATTGAGAGCATACCTATCCAGATTCAACAAAGAGCTAGTGGCGGTCCCGAGTTGCCCGAATAGTACCGCAGTCCGAGCTTTCACCAAGGGTCTGGATGTCGATTCGGACTTATATCGAGAGCTATCGATCTACCCCTGCCAGACCATGGACGACGCGCTTAACAGGGCTTGGGCGCTAATCAAGTGGGAAGAGGACGAGCCGTATCGAAGGTTAAGGCGTGGTGGATGGCCAGTAGTCACACGAGAGGAGCGTCGGCCTGAACAGCGTGACCGTCGACCCTCACGGCCGCATCCTTATAGTCGCCCATCCGGGAGTAGACCACCCCATGTCAACACCTTAACTACAGGGGTACCAGAGTACACGCTCACCATCGAGCCATCGGAATTGGTACAGAGCGTACTTCGCCCAATGTCGGACAAAGTGAAGTGGCCGCCAAGAATGAAGGCTGATCCGTCCTTGAGAGATCCAAAGAAGTTCTGCGATTTCCACAGCGATCATGGCCACAATACGGCGGACTGTCGAGCTCTGAGGTTAGAAGTGCTCGACCTGTTGAAAATAGGTATATTGACAGAGTTCCTGTTCGATAAAGGGAAAAGAACTTGGACGCGCGAAAAGCAAGTAACTCCGGGGCAAGATCAAGTGAATCCGTCCGACAAACAACCCACTCCCGTTCGGACTATAAACTACATAACCGGAGGATCGGAGATCAGCGGAGTCACCAGGTCTGCAGCTAAAAGAGCTAGGAGGCAGAGTCCTACCAAGGCATGGGTAGCACAGGCGCAGACCCCCATAGTTCACGGAAGAATTGAATTTACGGAGAAAGACGTTCCGGAGATCACGCATCCTCACGATGATGCGCTCGTAATTTCCTTGCAAGTTTCGGATTGTCTTATCAAACGGATCCTGGTAGATAACGGAAGCTCGGCGAACATTCTTTTTCATCATGCGGTAGAAGAAATGAAACTGCCCGAGGAAAGAATAGTCCGGAGTCAAACCCCTCTCATCGGGTTTAATGGAGGAGTTCAAATGACGGTGGGAACCATGACCATGCCTACTTACTGCGGAGGAGTCCGGCATGACGTAGCATTTATGATTATTGACGCGCCTAGTGCCTACAATGCGTTATTAGGGCGACCGTGGCTTCACCAACTTAGGGCGGTTCCCTCTACGTATCATCAGTTGGTGAAGTTCCCAACTCCGAGCGGGGTGTGTACTATCAAAGGAGAGCAGAGTGTGGCCAAGGAGTGCTACTATGCAAGCTTCAAGGCGGTATGTTCGCAGCAACATTACTCGCTGGAACCTGTCAAAGTAACGAGAGGCGAAGTAGAAGGGACGATGGAGGTGGAGCTAGATCCCGAAGATCCTTCCAAAAAAACAAGTATAGGGTCGGAACTCGATCCTACAGTTCGCGGTGAGCTCGTAGACTTCTTATCCAAAGAACGAGCAGTATTCGCCTGGTCCCATAAAGATATGGTGGGCATAGATCCAAAGGTGATGACCCATCAGCTTCAGATTGATTCGAATACGAGGCCCGTACAACAACGAAGACGGAAGTTCTCCCCAGACAAGAATGAAGCTATAAACGATGAAATCCAAAAGTTGCTGGAGATCGGATCCGTCAGAGAAGTCAAGTATCCGACCTGGTTGGCCAACGTCGTCGTCGTCAAAAAGAAGAATGTGAAGAATCGTGTGTGCGTCGATTATACCGATTTGAACAAAGCCTGCCTAAAGGATCCGTATCCCTTGCCACATATAGATAGTATTGTGAATGCCACTGCTGGGCACGAGCTGTTAAGCTTCATGGACGCCTTCTCCGGCTACAATCAGATTATGATGCATCCCGATGATCAAGAGAAAACTGCGTTTATGACTAATAGGGGAATTTATTGCTACAAAGTGATGCCATTCGGACTTAAAAACGCAGGATCGACCTATCAATGATTGGTGAACAGGATGTTTGAGCCACTTATCGGGAAGACCATGGAGGTATATATTGACGATATGTTGGTGAAATCCGGAAAGATAAGCGAGCATGTGCGAGACCTGACTCAAGCTTTCGATATCTTAAAGAAGTATAATATGAAGTTAAATCCCGCAAAGTGTACTTTTGGAGTTGCGTCAGGAAAGTTCCTAGGGTATATGGTGACCAGTCGAGGGATAGAGGCTGATCCGATACAGATAAGAGCGATAAGGGATTTAGCGCATCCGCGAAGTCCGAAGGAAGTGCAGAAGTTAACTGGAAGGTTGGCGGCGCTGAGCCGATTCATATCAAGGTATTCCGATAAGACTCACAATTTCTTTCGGGTCTTGCGGAAAGGGAAAACTTTTGAATGGACCGAGGAGTGTGCAAAAGCTTTCGAGCAACTCAAGGAATATCTGTCGAGCCCGCCGCTGCTGTCTAAAGCCGATCAAGGCGAGCCCTTGTTGTTATATTTATCAGTTTCGGAACATGCCGTTGGATCGGTCCTAGTAAGGGAGCACCAGGGGAAGCAGCATCCTGTTTACTACGCTAGCAAGCCATTGCTCGACACGGAGCGAAGATACACGGCCCTGGAGAAGTTGGCTTTGGCGTTGATCGTGGCATCACGAAAACTAAGGCCATATTTCGAGGCCCATAACATTAAAGTGGTTACGTCGTACCCACTCCGGGGTGTATTCTCCAAACCCAGCCTGTCTGGGAGACTGCTGAAATGGGCGGTAGAGATCGGAGGATTCGGGGTTGAATTCGAACCCAGGACCACAATAAAGTCCCAAGCTCTAGCTGACTTCGTGGTAGAATTTTCAGCGAACTTGCAGATCAAAGCCGAGAAAGAGATCGCGCAGATAGGAATGTCGGGGTGCGGGTATGAGCCGTGGATCCTTGAGGTCGATGGATCCAGCAATATGAATGGAAGTGGTGTTGGGTTGAAACTATGTAGCCCTTGGGGCGAACAGTTCGAGCGTGCAATTAGACTCAGCTTCGACACCACAAATAATGAAGCGGAGTATGAGGCCCTCGTGCGGGGAATCCAGTTGGCAAAGGAATTGGGTGTGCAGCGTCTGCAAGTACGTTGCGACTCGCAATTGGTGGTTTCCTAGGTGGATAATCAGTATCAAGTGAAAGAGCCACGGTTAATGAAATATTATGAGATTGTTCGGCGAATTAGTGCTAACTTCGATAGTTTCGAAATAAAACATGTACCCAGAGAAGAAAATGCAGAGGCGGACGCGTTGGCAAACTTAGCTTCCTCTCTGCAGAGAAGGCAGGAAAGAGCAATACCTGTGACATGGGCAGATACGTCGATAATCCAGGACTACCGCGAGGTAAATGAAATACAGCAATCCGGGACTTGGATAGATCCCATACGGCGATATATCGAAGAAGGAGTGCTTCCGGAGGGAAGAGCAGAGGCTATTCGTGTAGCTCGTGCTGCCGCGAAGTATGTAATTTACGACGGTGATCTATATAGGAGGTCGCTGGAGGGTCCCCTCCTGAGGTGTGTTCACAACGGGTCGACTTCCGTGGTGTTGATGGAAATCCATGAAGGAGATTGTGGAAGTCATCAAGGCGCGCGCACACTCGCGCATAAGGTAATATCGGCAGGTTTCTACTGGCCGACTTTGCGAAAGGACGCGAGGGAATATGTGAGGAGTTGCGAGGCCTGTCAGAGGTTCGAAGTAACGGCGCAAAAGTATGCGGAGCCGCTCCATGCGACGGTACCCGTGTGGCCCTTCATGGCGTGGGGAATGGACATTGTAGGGAAACTTCCGAAGGACGCGGGCCAGAAGGAATATTTACTTGTCGCGACCGATTATTTCACGAAATGGGTCGAAGCGGAAGCCTTCCGTAATGTGCGCGAGCCGGAGGTCATAAAGTTCCTCTGGACAAATATCTTGTGCCGATTTGGGGTACCGAAAGAAATTAGAACTGATAACGGTACGCAATTCACTGGGAGGAGAGTTCGGGAATTTTGCGATCAGTACGGAATAAAATTAGTCTTTTCTACGCCACGATATCCCGAGGCAAACGGACAGGCCGAATCGTCGAATAAGACTATTATGGCTACCTTAAAAAAGCGGTTGCATGCTCTTAAAACTGGATGGGTCGATGAACTCCCAGGGGTATTATGGTCGTATCGAACCACACCTCGCGTGGCAACGGGGAGTACCCCTTTTGCCTTGGCCTACGGTGAAGAAGCGGTTATTCCCATCGAGATGAGAGCGAAAAGTTTACGGGTGGAGTTATGCGACGAAGTGCGTAATACGGACAAACTATTCAAAAACTTAGAGTTAATCGATGAAAGGAGGGATCGAGCCTTAATAATGATGGCTCAACGTCGATCGCAAGTAGAAAGGATTTATAATCGAAAGCTCAGGCTGCGAACCTTTCGAGAAGGAGATTGGGTACTACGAAGAGTATTCCAGAATACCAAGGATAAGAGTGTGGGGAAGCTCGCACCGACCTGGGAAGGACCATATAAAGTGACACGGGTGGTTGGTCGAGGAGCATATCATTTAGAGGACTATGATGGCCGGGAAATAGCGAACAGCTGGAATGTGAGGCATCTAAAGAAGTATTACTTCTAAAGGCATAGCCCTATTCGAACGAGGGCGACCAGATAAGTATTCTAATTCGTCTATTCAATTTTATGTTTTGATTTCAGTATCTATACTAACTTGAGCGTTGGAGGGGCGATGCTTCGGTATCGCCCATCCTAACCATAAGATTCTCTGCGCAGGATAGTCAAGAATAAAAGCATGAATAACAGAATTGCATGAACGAGAGAAAGCAGAATAAGTATTCCATCATGGATGAAAGATTGTTCGAAATCATAGTACCTATGCATCAATGTTCAAAAATAAACGCGAAAAGAAAAGATTGTTCGAAACAGAAAGAAAGTGATTGTTCGACGACATATAAAAGCTTATGCTTGAGTGTTCTGCTGTTGAAGGTTGTTATCCTGCCCTCCACCTTCTTGCTGCTTGGGGCTGCCGGAGTTGGGGTTTAGCTCGGACTGAGGGTTCTCATCCAGAATGCTCAGGTCGAGGTCCGGAAACTTAGAAGTTATCCTCCCCCTGATGTCCTGTTCGACCTGTTCGGCGAGAGTCTGTAAGTTCGACATGACAGAGCAATAAGTATATTGGTGATGGAGCAAGAAATAGAGTACGAAAATGAAAGTATGAAGGTACCTCGTAAGTCTCGGCGAAGTAAGGCGTCTGGATGATGGATTCAAAATCTAGGCCCTCTTCAGACTTCAGATGAGCAATTTCCTTTTGACTGCGCCTCAGTTCCTCCTCCTTAGTCGAAAGCTGCTCCTGCATGGCTTTTAGCTGGTCTCCTCTCTTCTGAAGATCGCCGGAGAGCAAAGCAATATCAGCGTCATACTTCTTCTTCGATCTCTCAAGCTCGCCACGACATGCTTTCAGCTCCTCTTCGGCGGAGTGCGCTTTCACTGCAAGAGAGGCGGCATTGCCTTCGGTCTCGTCAAGCTTGTCCTCGAGAGCAGCAGCTTTCTTCCTTTGAGCCTCGACCTCACCCCGCAGCTTCAGGATCTCCTCCGCGCATTTATCTTCGAAGACTTTGATCTCGCGGTGGATCTTATCAAACTCCATCGCATCCTGCATCCGAACCCATAGTGAAAGGCAAGCCATGTGTAATGTTTATTAAAAAGAATGATACCTCTAGTTGACGCTGTTCGAAGCGGGCGAGCCTGTTGAAGAGTGCTCCAGCCATAGGATCTTGAGCGGGAGGATTAAGCAGCAACTTGCGAGCATGGACTAAGAATGAGTCCACCCTCGGGTTAGCTGGGGCCGCCTGCGCCTTGGCCAGAGATCTGTCCAGATTCTCCTTCGGGCCGGAGTCCTTGTCCGAAGAACGGTGGCGGCGATCGGAGGACCCGCCCTCCTTGTCTCTCTTACGGTCAGACTCCCTGCGAGAAGAGTCCGCCTGAGAAATGTGAAGGGTGTCCTTCGGGGCTTCGGTAGGCTTCGGCGGGGGAGGTGGAGTTGGAAGACTGCTCGAAGTATTGGGCTTCTTGGGAGGATTTTCCTCCCGACGCTTCTGTTCGAGTTCCTCTCGAGCCCTCTTCTTCTCGCGCATGGCTTGAGCGACTTGCTCGGCGGAAGGTCCTCGGCCCTTCATGTTGTCCGGGAGGTCGTTGAGGTGGCAGTTATGATCGAGAAAATGATGAGCAGTCACGAAGCGCCCGAGTTGTAACTTCGGCCACTCGCGGTCGGTACAACTGACGTCGTATGCTCGATCCACTCTTGCCTGTTCCGCCGGAGTGAGGACTGTCCTCTCGCGCACTGCAAATAAAAAGGGGAAGAATGATGTCAAATATGTGGATGATGGAAGTAATCTCATAAAAAGAACACACTTATCGGGATTCCGCCGTGGCTAATGAACTCGGGGTTTGAGGGGTCGAGCTTAAGAAAAAAGAAGGTATTCCACCAATTCGGGGAATTCGTCGGAGGTTTCAGAACGAGAGGTGATCGACCCTTCTTCCATCTGGTGAAGTAATAGTAATGTTTGTCCTGGCACTGATTCATTCGGTACATGTTGTGCCATTCGCGAACTGTGGGGAGGCCTAACCCAAGGTCCATCCATATCAAGAACACCCCGACTAGGTGGCACCAGCTATTGGGAGCCAATTGGAAGGGGGAAATGTTGTATGAGGCTAAGACTTCACTAAAGAAGGGGTGAATGGGAAGGCCAACTCCGTTCTCCATGGCCGCGGTATAGAAGGCTGTAAACCCAACGGGAGGGTCGTAACATCGGCGGTCTGGTCTGGGACGGATATATGTGGCGCCGATACAAGGAACCGAGTTAGCTAGGGCAAGCATATCGTCTTTTGAAATCGAGGAAATGGCACCAAGAACCCTGTGAGTAGACCATCCCTCCGGAAGGTTCCATCTGCCAACGACCGGGAGTTCGAGGGTAGTCTTTTCGCCAGCAGAACGACGGGTAGGCCCACTTGTCTCGGCAGCACTGGATAAACCCTCAAGGCGGTGGATTGTCTCCGCAATCGGTCGATCATCCTCAGAATCAGACGATGAAGAGGGTTCATCGGGTACGTCATCAATAATTTTCCTTTTTCCCCGACGAAGGGAGGACTCTGGGGCTTGGAAAATCAATTCCCAATCCGGTTGAGCGAATGGGTCAGATGGAGTCCTTTCAGGGGAAGGAGTGAAAGGTGGTGTCGGAATATGAGAATCGGAATCGTGGGCCATGGATATTTTTAAAAACGAGAGCAGCAAGGATGAACGGGCAAGGGCCTAAAACCTAAATCGGAAACATAAACGATCGAGAAGAAAATCAGAATCAAAACCCAAATTGCAGACGCACAAGGAAGTGGAGTAGATGAGAGAGGAAATGCTGTTGAATAAACACGTACAGATAATAAAATAGGAGGAAGGTACGTTACCTGAAGCGTGAGCGGTGAAGAATCTGAACGGAGAAGATGAAGACGGAGAGGCGCTGAAAGGAGATAATGCGAAATAGGGTTTTCTCGGGAAATGATTTTAAAGGGATGCGCCCTTTCAAATTCTGGAGATTAGCCCTTGATTTATGCGGAAATTACGCGATTGCCATGATAAGTTGGCGGGAGAATTTGGAGCGACCTTTCGGTCTCTGATATACCTCGATGCCATTAAACCTCGATGAAATTATACATCGGTATGTCAAACACTGATTGTCCGATATATTCATTCCGATGAATCCATTAAACTAGATGGCTTAAAAATGACAGCACCCCGAACCGTCAAAAATAAATGCGAATTATGGATTCGGGCCATAGTTCACCGGCATTCATCGCTACTTTATGGAGTAGCATGAATCAGAAGCTATTCCCATAGAGGAATCGATGCTTCGAGCCGAGAGGATGCCTAAAAAGGGTCCCAATGATTCGGATTTCTTCAGAGGAATTCGATGAGCCATACATCTGGGGATATTCAGAAAACGATACTTGACTCGTCAAAGTTCCTTTCAGGAGGAGCTTGACAAGTCAAGGGGGCTATTGTTGAGGTCGATATTCAGAAGCCCAAAAACGGCCCATTAATTAGCCTGATTAAAAGCCTTGGGCTCAAACTCTGGGTAAGGCCCATAATGATGGGTCGATAATATAGCTCGAAAACTGTGGTCCGAACTGCAAGAATTCGAATCCATAGCTCGACATTTAAAGCGCGTTTAATTAGGGAGGAGCGGATCTCTTGAATGCAAACGGACAAATCAGCAATAAAAGCTCGGCGGAAAACATGGAATTCAAGCGATGAGCGTTATCTTGGGAATGGCTATATATATTTCTGGAAGGGCATAATCCGAGGAGGCTGCAAAAATTAAGAATTGCTATCATACCTCGACATAGCTCGATTTAGCTTATTTATCTCATATCTTATTCAGTTTTTCCTATTTTCCATTCTATTGTATTCATTTTAGCAATCAAAAACAATACTTCTGCTTATTTGCTGTAATCGCGAATTGTTTACTATACCATTAATTAAATTGTTCTTAGGCTCCAATTCTACATAAAAACACCCACAACAAGAAGAAAACAAAGGAAGATCCTATTGTGTTAAAGAACTCTTGAAATAACACAAAACTCTCAGCTTTAGATGGGAGATCCCAAAAGTTATGAAGATGAGTGAGTGTCATCTAAGCAGCAGAAAAGCTGGAAAAAGCAGAACCAAAAGCTCAAATGAACCAATGAGCCTTATCTGTATCATCGATGGGGAGTCCAATAGCTGCTAAATGATCACATAGGACTTGAAGTTTTGGCCATATTCAAATGTAGATCGAGTCCTTTTCTTCATAGTTCGGAGGTCGTCTTTAAGGCATAGCTTGTGAGATTAGGAGCTGTGACTATACGCGGTCTCAAGAGCAAGTTATACCGCGCGCTAGATGGTGCAGCCATGGAATCCTCTATTAGAGATGAGAGAAGTAGACTAAGGAGTCATTGATCTTGGGCGCGCCAGAGTTCATAGGTGCAATTCACTAGGGGGGATGCCATCGGTGGACAAAAGTGTATTGGAGGGAATAGATTTGGTGTCGTCTATGTAACCAAATAGGTTTTGGCTGGAGAGAAAAGCGGTGATCTATATTTTCCATAAAAGATAGTTTGCAAAAGAAAGTTTGATCATGATCATATAGATGAGAGTAGAGCAGTATATAGATTCAACATCTTGGGTCATGATCAGATAAAGGAGGCAGCACCGATTGTTGTAAGAAGATACGAAAGAGAGGTAGGATTTTAGGAGAAAACACTGATGTTAGGCTGATACCATGATAGATCTATATTATTTGCTTCAGAAAATAATGTTTATTAGAGAGAGGTATGGTTTTAGGAGAAAATAAGAGAGAATATTGCATAGATATATGAAGATATCTCATGCAGATATGATACAATTTGAATTATATTTTATCAATATATATATATATATATATATATATATATATATAGGGGGCTGATCTGGTGAGAATAGCCCTTATCATGAGAAATGAGAATAAATCTCGTCCATAGATTTGACAACATCAACGATCCAGATTACATAAGAGCTTTAACAAAAAACGTGGCACAATATCCTCATTTTACTTCATTAAAGGGCAACATAGTCATTACGAACGTACAAGGCGCAAAAGTTGTGTTCTGTTCATTTTATGTATTATATACTTCATTTTATCTTATTTATACTTCATTTTATCTCAATTGCGAATCATTATAAAATAAATTCAATTAGAATTTTGATGTTACACGTGACATGCATTTTATCATAGCAGTTCTTCATTATATCTTAGTTATTCTTCATTTTATCTCAATTGTGATTCATTATAAAATAAATTCGATGTGAATTTTGATGTTACACGTGACATGCATTTTATCTTAGCAGTTCTTCATTATATCTTAGTCATTCTTCATTTTATCATAATTGTTGTTCATTATAAAATAAATTAAATAAAAATAAAATCAATTTTTCGGAAAAAATGATTTCAATTCTCTTCATTTTATTTCCTCTATACTTCATTAAATGGAAAAAAATAAATTAAATAAAAATAATCAATTTTTCAGAAAAAGTATTTCAGTTCTTTTCATTTTATCTCCTATATACATCATTAAAAGAACAAAATCAAATTTTTAGAAACAATTCTCTTCATTTTATCTCCTCTATACTTCATTAAATGGGAAAATTAAATTAAATAAAAATAAAATCAATTTTTCAGAAAAATATGTTAAGTTCATTTTATCTATTTAAAACTTCATTAAATTAGAAAATTCAATTAAATAATAATAAAATTTAAATTAATTTTAGAATATTGGATGACTCAATAAGGCAATCGAAATCTTGTGAAAAATCGAAAAGAAAAGAAATTACATATCCAAATATGTAATAATGAAGTTCGCGGAGGATAAAATGAAAATGGAAATTATTTGAGGGAGATATCATCAGGCTAAATGACAATGATACCCTTAAATATGTAATAATGAAGTTCGCGGAGGATAAAATGAAGACGGAAATTATTAAAGCATGACCGCAGATCTTGTGAAATCAAAGACTGAGATTTATTCTCATTTCTTACATTAACATCTATTCTCATATGATCTAACCTATATATATATATATATATATATATGGACAACAGATCACTATTTGTAGCATCATTATGCACTTTTTTGTTTCTTTGTTTACAATGCAAGTGTTTGTGTGTATATAGAAGAGACCTGTGGTGGTGGTGAAGTAGTGGCAGATCTATAAACATTTATTAAAAAAATTCATTGAGATTTTACATAACAAAAAGAACACATGATTAAGTAAAAATTGGTGCTTATAATAATGATCATAAAATATATAAAAGCTCATACACTAAAACTAATTTAAATATTATGTATAAATAAAAAAAATTAACATCAAATAAAAATAACTTTCGCCGCCTCCTACTTCTCAAAGCAAGTGTTTGTGTGTATATAGAAGAGACCTGTGCTGGTGGTGAAGTAGTGGCAGATCCATAAACATTTATTAAAAAATTTCATTGAGATTTTACATAACAAAAAGAAGTAAAAATTGATGCTTATAATAATAATAATAATAATAATAATAATAATAATAATAATAATAAAATATATAAGAAGCTCATACACTAAAACTAATTTAAATATTATGTATAAATAAAAATAATTAACATCAAATAAAATAATTTTCGCCACCTCCTAATTCTCAAATCTCAACCTCTCACACTCTCTTCTTATGCATTCTTAACTCATTTTTTATTAATTATTCGCCATTAAAAGTAGTTATTCATAAAAAAAATTATATCATCCTATTATTAAATTAAAAAATTAATTTAAGGGTTAAAGTCACCCAAACTTCTAAATAAATTCACCAATATAGTGAAGGGCTTATATAGAGGAATAAGAGAAATAAATATAAACCAATTTTGATTTATTATGTAAGATAAATTGAGATTGAGCCATTTATGCCCATACAGAAATCTCGTTATCAATCCAGGACCCGAAAGATAATTTATCAATCCAGGACCCGAAAGATCAAACAATTTTCAATTCAGGACCTGATATTGAGGTCCTGGATTGAGAATTGTATGATCTTTCGGGTCCTGGATTGAGAATTTTTGTGATCTTTTGGATCCTGAATTGACAATTAATCTTTCGGGTCCTGAATTAACGACTAAACTATCTTTCGGGTCCTGAATCGATAAAACTCCATAAATTAATTATACATAAGACATTTTCTAACAATACAAAAACATAAGATAACGAGAAAGCATTGAAGAAAGTTCCATGGAATGAAAGTGGAAACAATATTAGCCACATGGGTCTCGTTAGACTGAACAAACCCATTGGAATTTTTAATTATTCAAGAAATAGCGTAATCGTTCTTATTTCGCTTATAAAAAATTCTGAGACGAGATGGATTGATTTATATTCTGAAAGATTTTGGCGAGGTGGTAGATAGGTGCCAAGAAAAAATTATTAGAGTTCGTAAATAACCTAAAACTTTGCCAGCAAATATGGATTGTGATTTATTCTTGTGAATGCTGCAACTCATATTTTTGAACAACACACAAAAACAAAGCTACAACAGCGGGAGATGATATGAGCAGAGCATCCGATCGATGTTTATTTATGTTTGGAACTATATTCCTACGCCAGCCCCCTTAAACATCCTCTTTCTCTTCCCCTTCCAAGGGATCCTGTCCCGCCACAAGATCCTTAGTTGTCTGCCCTATCTCCACTAAAGTCTCGCCGATCGCCTGCATAATGCCACCCCCGACGAACGCTTCTTCTTGCTTCTGCTCCCCGCCTCCTCCTCTGACTTCTTCTCGCCTCTGCTCACCTTCTGTCCCTCCCTGTCGCTGCCACGACTCAGATGCTCGGAATTCTTCTGTGCTGAATGTTTCTCCCCCTCCTTCCTGCACAAAACCAGAAAGTTGGACACTGCACATACCTAACTAGTTCGTGAAATTAGGAATAGCTACCGTAGTTGGTGGTGATGATTTTTTCATTTGAAGATCCCTTTTAGCTTCCTCCCTCTTCCTCGCCGCATATTCAGCCGCACTTTCCTCCGTGGCCACCACTGTATCCTTCACAGCCGCCAGCTTCTCCCCCGCGTACCCCGCTACAGCCTGCCCTGCTCCCGCGACTTTGTCCTTGGCCGCCACGGCCACGTCACCTGTATAGCCTGCCACCTTGGATGTAACATTCGCCACGGTCTTCGTGGCCTCGGCTGCCTTCTCGAGCGTATAATGCGCCGCCCCCCATCCAGCCACAATCGCTTGATCCTTCACCCCTACAGCCATTCCTTTGCCGCTTTCGACCGTCACATCCTTGGCTGCCACGGCCTTTTCGCCGACGTAGTGTGCAGCAGTCTTGGCAGTATCAACCGCCACATCTTTTGCAGCCGCAGCCTTTTCGCCTACGTATTGTGCAGCAGTCTTGGTAGTATCAACAGTCGTATCCTTGGCTGCCGCAGCTTTTTGGGCGGCATACTGTGCAGCACTCATTGTAGTGTCCACGGTTGTATCCTTTGCTGCCTTGGCTTTTTCAGCAGCGTATTGCCCTTTCGTCGCCAACACGTCCTTGGCTTCGGCCGCCTTCTGTGCTGTATAATCCTTGGCTTCTTGGCTCCTCTCCATCAACGTATCCTTCAAAGCTCCGCCATGGGACGAGATCACGTCCTTGGCCGCCGTCGCCTTCTCTGCCGTGTATTCTTTAGCCTGCTGGGCCTTTTGCGCCGCCGTATCCATCATAGCTCCGCCCTTGGATGTGACTGCCTCCTCTGTCGTGGGTTGCCACCCTTTCTCCGCCGGTGTATTCTTCTCATGATGATGGCCTTCTCCGGCATGCACACCTTTAAAAGAAGTGTCCTTCTCCGCCGTTGATCTGCCAGTGTCGCTGCCCTTTAGCTTCGCCTTCTCGTAGCGTTCCTCCGCCGCCTTGATAGCCTCCATCGATTCCTGCTGCGCTGTACCCCTCAATCTGGAAATCTCCTCCAACGACGGCGCCTGCTTCCCCACTTCTCCACCGCCTCTCCCATGCATCTCCTCCCTCCTCTTATCATCATCGCCACCTCCACTGTGGCGCTTTCTCTCCTCACTTTCAGCGTGCGTGGTCTCCGCCTTCCTCGCTCCGCCGCTCTCCGTCGTGCCGGAAACCTGAATCCCGGCTACTCTAACAGGAACAGCCTCAATGATCACTCTCTCTCCATGATGAGGCAGCTCATCTCTAGCCTTATCGGCCAATGACTCGAAATGAGTCGCCATTTTGTGAACTCGATCACTCTCCACATCAACCTTACGCTCATCGCTCACATTCTCTCTTCTCTCTTGCTCCGACGCCATTGTTAAACACACACTAGCTAGTATGATAAAAATTGATCTCTTGGTATTGGTTTGTAGGAAATCACGCACAAAGACTAGTGTTATTATAAGAAACAGCCAGGATGGGTTTATGGCGGCAGAGCTAAGGATGAAGATTTGCATCATCTTTTTATTTTATGCCACGTGTTGACGAATGTGTGTGAGTAAGGTGTGCGCAAGCTTACGTGGCTGATTGCATGAGTGATGATCTCAATTCCTCAACGCAATGGACTTTCTATCTTGATCCACAAACATGCAAAAGAAATCCTATTTAGACTTTAGTGCCATGAAATGAGTAGATAGATATCCAATTGTGGGTTTTTCCAATAAAGAAAATAAATTGAAGTAGTGGATTTTTCTGATTCTGGCATTCATCATCCTAGTCAATGTTATAAAATACGAGATGAGCATGTCATAATTTAAGATAAAATTGCTCGACAAATATAAACTTTTTCTTAAATAAGTTAATTAAACCTGTTCTGTTCAATATAAAATTCCGACAACATGAATAAACAAATTTATTTAAAGATTGGGAACTACCTCTAACCTTTTAGCATTATCATGCATGTACTTGCCTTGCTATGTTGGGATTTAAAAATGATTTCCTTGTAATTGTAACTCAAGCCTCGGTCAATTTTTGAGAGGAAACTGACTTACTAGCTCACATTAGGAATTGGTTGATTTCTCATACCATAAACTGGTCGATTAGCTAGTTTGAGATTGGAAGTATACCAACAGCCGGATTCATGAGCACTAATTGATTGCCTCATAGAGCTCCCCTCACCAGTTTTCTTAAACAAACAACTAGCTCTCTTAGGAATGAAACATATTGTTCTTTTACTTTTATCCACGGATTGACAAGTTGATGCATGATTACTCAAATCAAAATTTAAATCATTGTTATCACATGAATTCCTCATCTGTGAACTAATGTTGTCAAGAACCTTAGAACTTAATTTGAAAGAGCAAATGCATTTTTCTTGCTCTAAATTCTTGATTTTCAAGGTCCTACACTCAGCAGTCAGTTTTTAAGAAGTTTTCGGCAAGACTAAGTGTTCCTCCTTGAGTTTGGTAATATCCGCACTGAGTGACTGAGATTTCGTATTCTCATCAGTCAAAATATAAACTTTATTCAACGTGGTGTTTTCATGCACCAAATTATTATTAAGCCTATAAAAAGACTCAAATTCCCTAGTTAGAAATCAGTTATAGGGTAATATCTTCTGCGTCGGAGCAATACGAATCAGGACCCTCAACAATGCGTGGAGAAATTCAAGGAAAAGATAATTTAAGAGTTACCTTTTTGTTAGTTTCGGCCAATGCCAACTAAATATTCACTTCTCTTTTATCAATTGTTGCCATGAAAGTAAGCAGCGCTTCCTTATCTGATTCATCATTTAAGCTGAAAGCTCCATCATCGTGGCCAGGTGTGTCTGGAACCTCCATCCTTGTGAGCATTGCTTTGGCGATAGCTTTGGGGGCTATTCTCTCTAACAGTTTGTACAGTCTCTCCTTTTTCTTTTTATCCACGCGGGGAGACTCATACTTGAGATGATCCAGAGACTAGCCCTTGAAACACGATCTTTGGGGACGCTTCACAAAGATATTCTCTCACATTTTTGGAGACGTCAAATTTGCTTTTTGCTTTCGCCAATAATTTGGAGTCTCCTCATCTATTCTTCGATCTCTTCTACGGAGCCTTCGTCATCCTTTCTTGATGAGATGGATGCTTCGCCTCCTCTACATTAGTTGGACTCTATTGACTTCTCCAACTGGTAGGTTTGTCTCTCCACTTGGTAAAACATCTTCGAACTTCTTTGCAAGTTCTCCTTCACGAAGAGAGCGGTATCCTCGTGATTCTGGTTGGATGAGATCATTAGCATTGAAGCTTCATGATTGTTCACCATTACAATATCCCACTCATGGGCTTGAAGTTGGACAAACAACTCCTTTGTAGGGATCTGAGAGAGATCTTTATTCTTCAAACTGATAACTTTCTCCTTAGGCATTCTCACAAGGATCTTGGCATTTCCAAGACTTCCTTTGGGCTTTCTAGATGCACGAACTCCTCTATCAGGTTGAGTGTGGAATATATGATATCTAGAGCCTAATAGTTCAACTAGTTCTCCCTCTTGTCTTTGACAGTCCATTCTCCAGCTGTTTTGTCCATCTACTCCACTGACTTGAGTCCCCACCTTGGTTATTCTGATAGGCCCATTTATCAGCACAACTTCCATCTCCTGGTGTCGACTTTTAAGGTGGGTGAGAACTGATAATCTCATAATTTACTCACTTTTTAGTATTATTTTTTATTATTTTATGCAATTTTGGTTAGTTTATTATCTTATTTTATGCATGAGTTAGAATTATTAGGTATTATGCTTGTTAGGGTGAGTTTTTGCAAGATTTGGGTTGAAAAAGTGGCTAAGTGATGAAACTGATCGAAAAGAGAAGTGCTCTATTTTGACTGACGCAAGAGGTGTTGGTCGACGTGGAGATTGGCTCAAAAGTATTGAAGATTGACCTCCATGTCAACTGGCATGCCATACATCAATCGACACGAAGGTTCGAAGTTGTGACGTGGCTATCGACGTAGGAGATCAACGAGAAGAAGCTTGTGCCGACCACCATGCCTTGTGTCAGTCGAAACGCGTGTTTCTGAATATGGATTCTAGTCAACTCAAGTCAAAATTTGAATCATGGGCCTGAATTACTTAACAAGTCATTTATTTGAAGTTTAAGTGCACAAGAAATCTCATCACTAGTATAAACAGATATGTAATTAGGTTAAATGATTATTCAGTTATTTTTGTTCAAATCCTAAGAGTGATCGTACTTTATTTTCTTGTAAGTCTTATTTTCTTTAACACGATTCAATATTACCCTTTATTGTTTCTTTCCGTTATTAGTGACTAGAAACCCTAGCGGATTCTAGGGCTTGTACAAACAATCATAGGTGCATATGTTAGATTAATCAACTCAATTACTTGTTGATAGTTTAAATTCCTGGTTTAATTTTAATAAATCTAGAATTTATGGAAGATTGAGAGATGAAATTGAATTTAGGTTTATAGTTATCAATTGAAAGAACGAGAAAAGAAAATTGGTAATAGGAAAAGAATTTTAATACAATTAATTTCTGTCTTAAAAGAAAGAATTAGATGTAGGGATAAAATTTGATGTCTTTCACAAGATTGATTAATATTGTGTTCTTGAGACACAAAAAATATATATAGTCACATATTAATTATCGAGGTTACAATTGCCTGACTTGGGAGTTGTAATAATTGAATCTGATTTCCCACATGTTGCAAGTATTTGTTATTGAGTTGATTGATTTATTCGTATGTCTTGATTGGTTGTTTGCCAAGAAATCTATGTTTCTTTAATTTGTTTTCAAAAACCTTTATTTCTAGCTACTATTTTTATTTCTAAAACAAACAAAACCAATTCCAATTCACTCAAACAATAGACCTATGATATATGTGTAAAATGAACTATTATTCGATGTGTGTGCATGCTTGTTTGTGTTTATTTTACACTGATATCATATGTTTTTCGATTGTTTTTATCTTGTTTTTGTGTTTTGTGGTGTTTGAGTTGTGTAGGGATATATTGGAGCAAATTTCATCAAGTTTGGCCAATTCTCGGTGAAATATCGACCCGGATGAGTTACTTTTACTTAAAATATCGACCCGGATGAGCAGAGGATTGATCGCTAAAATTATTTCACTAGCGACTTAGCAAAGCTAATAATATAGCGACAAATAAAATTATCGAATCCCAGATGAGTGAAGAAACCAAGAAACCCTAAGTACTAAATCAATCGTTTTCGGAATATTGGTAAGGAAAATAGAAAATTGAGTTTTGGTGGTTGAAATCTGAATTTGAAATAAAGCAGTAAATTGTGAAAGATTTTTAAAGTTCAAATATGAAAAAACATAGATCCTAGGGCTTTCTACCTATTATGCCATACATGTAACTCTGAATCAATTAATTACAAATTTTCATTCTTCTTCGTAGTGGAATATCGGAGAAATATTATGAATTTCTGGTGAGGACAATTCACAAAGTTGATCAATTAATTTACTCTACCTTTTCAGTCTCGAGAAAATATAATTAACTCCAATCAGACCTACAGATTTATTCCTACAATTGATTACCTCTTTTCAGACAAGAAAATAGTTTGTATTATGAAAACCATGTTCCATTGAAATTCATTACCTTTTGAGTCTATAAATTTCAACTAAATTAATCCTAACTTATGGCCAGTAAATCAAGATTGTAACAAGTCCTAGTTTTCATAAACTACGAATCAGAAAGGTAATTAATTCGATTCAATCATACATAGGCATAATATTCGAAACCTTAGAATCTATAGAGTATTTAGCTATGCAAAGACATCATAAGAATTAACATAAAAAGATAAAACCTGAAATAATCTTGCAAAAAGAAAAACTCGAATCCAGAATAATCTTGAGTTGTTGCCACAATCTTCGAATGCAAACACAAAATACTAAATTGTTATTCTAATTCTTTTCTCAAGTAAAATCTAAAATCTAACACACTAATTTTCGACCTAAATAGGGCTTTTTATAGTTGTCTTGGATTTATCCTCTCAGGCTTAGGATTTAAGATATAAATCTATCTCAAAATCAAGAAAAATCAGCCAGATACGGGTCGACATCGACCAACGTGGATTCACGTCGGTCAACGTGGAGATTCGAATCGACCTTCACATCGACCTTGAATTTCTGTCGACTTCTATCGACGTACGCCGGCGTTGATCGAGGTGAAGCCTTTTCTCACCGATGGCCTCTCGCCCTCGACTTCGATCGAGGTGAAGCCTTTTCTCACCGATGGCCTCTCGCCCTCGACTTCGATCGACGCAGGTCTGCGTTGTTCGAAGCCGAGGCTCCTTCCTTGGGCTTCATTCCTTCCTTGGTCGGTTTTCATCCAAAAACCTATAAAACACACCATCACGAGCATCTAACGTGCAATAGCCCTGTCATGCATGTAAACGTGACTAAAATACTCAAAAGATACGAAAATACCAAAGAAACACATTGATAAGTTAGTGAAAATACGAACTTATCAACTCCCCCAAACTTGAACTATTGATCGTCCTCTATCAATTCCGAGATATGAATTTAAATCAAGTGCAAATACAAGTGTGCAATGCCTCACAAGTCTCCTACTCTCCAAATTTCACTTATTCACATAAATCACATAGTCAAGACATTATTCAAATTATCAGATTGTTTGAAGAGAAACCTCGTCGGAAAGTGTTTGCACTCATCACTCGATTGTTTAATAGGGTTCAATTTCTTTCTTTTCCTCACCTCAAAGTTATAGCTCAACTTACCATAGGTTTGACAAATTTCTCCTCTCTCCACCGCTATATAGCATAGCTTTTCAAGGAATCATATAGGTCTTTGTTTGGGTTGTAATGTGGCTGACCTAGAAGGTAGGGTATATTTGGCTAAGTGGCACAAAATTTTTAACAATCCTTATCCCAACCAATCATACTCCTCACACATTCAACTCCCTTCTTCTCTTCTCTCTTTTGTACCTCAATTTTTTTTCCTAGGGTTCCCCCTTTTTTTTCAGATTTCATATGAACTCAAATGATCTTTTCTTAGTTCAACTCACTGTTCATACATTATTTTTCTACTCATGGGACCCCTAATCGTTCTAGCACAGGAACTCGCATTTTCATATCACAGCAATACATTCATCATTCACATTCTCACATCACTTCCCAACTTATCCAAAATTCCAACCAAAACTCCTTCCATTTATTACCCATTCTAAACAAGAAAATCAAATTTCAAGGCTCAAAATAGGCTACAAGTGGAAATTGAGGGTTAGTGTATGGATAACAGGCTTATGAAAGAACGTGCCTATGATCATCTTCCCCTATTACTACACTTAATGCAATCTCGAGAGAGAAACTTATCAAATTCTAGAAGTTTATTGCTAAGACTTTGTCCCACATCAAACGAAAAAAAAAAATCAGGCTCAAAACTCTCATGCAAGGTTTACATTTGTTCCTCTTCACAATCATCCAATTTAAAATTAGTCTGTTATTTACAATTCATGCTTCAAAGATCAATTTCTCAAGTAATTAACTCCTATCATAGGCTGCTCTATCACACAGATAATCAATCAAAATCCACGAAAGATCAATTATGAACCAATCATTCTCATTCAAGGGATATAAAAATCAATTTCCAATCTAACATAATCAATGTGTTCCGACTGTCCTATGTTCAAAGCTTCCCGAAAACAATTGTCTAGACTCCACAGATCAGAACTAGTAGCACAAATCAAGAATTCAAAATACTGGTTTGAGTGAAAAGCTTCACAGAGAGCAATTGTTCACATTGAAGCAAAAGAATAAGGATGGTCCTAAAACCTAATATGCAAAAATAAAATTAAAAAATTAAAATAAAGCGAATAAAACATTTTTCCTTTTTCCAAGTCCTCATCCCCCCAAACTTATTTCACTCGATGGAGTGAAAGAGTTTGCAAGTCAAACATGAAAAAGAAAAAAACGGTACCTCATGACTGGTCGGAGGGACCAGTGTCATCCTCATTTCTGCGTCGCCTCTGACGGCGGTAGGCAACCACGGGCTCAATATATAGCTGGATATCGTCCATCCGCTCAATCATGTGCTGCAGCTTGGCATTTACGGACACTCAATGGGCAACGCTGACTGCCCGCTCCTCCTCGAAGGACGTGCAGATCTCCTCGAAGGATGTGCGCAGCTGATCCATGAACAACATCTACTGCTCCTGGAAAGCCCGCTGCTACGCGGCCAACTGCTATTGCTGCTGCATGAATGCCGCAAACTGAGTCCAATTGGGCTGTGATGAACTCGATCCCTCTCCAGAAAAATGCCCCTTTCCCTGATCCTCGGGGACATCCTACGTGGCGTGCACGATCTGCCGACGGAGCAGTCGCTGCTCCTCCTCCTCGCACTCCTGCTTGGGAGTCAAGACACGTTGATCGGCCCTTAATCGGCGATTCCGATGCCTAAGGCGGTAAGTAGTCTCACCCCACCCCCTCGGGTCCTTCGTGTGCTCTATGTGGGCCTCGGTCGACATGAGCCAATTGTCACGGGACTCATAGTTCGTAACATGTGTCAGTGCAGGCTATGGTAGATGGAAAAAGTCCCCGTTCCAGAATTTTCAGAGCCATCCGCCAAGTGGGCGACGAGCAATAGACTGCATCTGGATGAGCTGGAGAATATCCAAACCCATGGGGGGTGGACAAGCCTCCAAGTCCACCGTTGGAATCCCAAGAGCGTCGGTGATAGGGGTGATCATTCCCCCACTCCACACGTTATTGGGCTTGGCCTTCGCCTGCATCTCCCAGTTTTCCATCACAAGCCCGACTATGCTCACCCTGTTCCGAGTGAGCATCCCCCCAGAGCACCAGGAGCTCCTGAAAGCGCACCTTGCCACTCTCGTTTCTGCCGGCGAGGGAGAGTCCAAGGCACCACAGAATGTAGCGGAAGGCGGGGTTGTCGACTGAAGAGGCTTTGAGAGCCTCGAAATCAAGATCCCCCGTATCTTCCACCTCTGAAGCAATCTATCTCCAGAAGGTCGCCGGGTTGAACTCCTCCAAAAAGTGTAAACAACCTCCAACTGGGCACCCCAGAATCTCATCAAGCTGATCTTGAGTCAAGGTATGTAGTTGACCACCCAACTAAAATTGAATGGAGATTGGCTCCACTTGATGGGACATCTTTTTCACCTTGAGGGTGGCGAAGAATTCTCAGACAAGGACCGGGTATGTGGCCCACTGAGGCGTCATCCATTTCCTCCACCGGATCCATCAGAGAAGGGACTCCACGTCGGCACCAATGCCGAATTGTGCCATGGTGTCGGGGTACGGGTACCTTGATTGGCGAATGTCAGCTTGGAGAAACTGGTTGTAGGCCGTCAACTCGGCATTTGATCGGAATGTTGGTCTTCCGGCCATCTCAATGCTGCACAAATGAGGAAAACATCAGGGCAATGCAAACGACACCAAACCTCAACTTTACAATGCAAAACATCACAAAATCCCAACAAAAATCCAAAATTCCCCTCATGAAGCACATACCCATTCAAAATTGACATAACAAATGAGCAATCCATACCTAATGTAAGCAAGATTTCATCATGAAGTCCCCCAAATCAAAGGCGTGTCAATTTGGCCAAAAATCAAAACCACAAGAAAAGAGGAAATTCACTAAATTCCAAAATCCTACTCAATTAAGTTTGAAATCGAGACAAAGCAAGGATATATATTGACTAAACAACTATCCCATATCGAATCTAAGCATGGAAATCGAATTTAAGTCCTAGGAGCAACCAAGCTAAAATTCAAAATTCTAATGGTTCAAAATACTCCAAATCAAGAGCAAAAGCCAAAACCATGTTAAATTCAAAAGAGGAAGTAATTAGAAGTTATACCTTGTGGAGAATCGGTGTTGGAAGGTGAAGGGATGGAGGGTTTTTGTGTTTGGGAGTGTTTGGTGTCGTGTGTGAAGTGAGGGGGAGGGTTTTTAAACTTAAAAACCTACCTGCTCGTCGTGTGTCTACAGGCTCGACTTCGACTGACGCGGGTCTGCATCGATTGAAGTCAAGCAAAAATTTGCCCAATTCTTGAGTTGTCGACTACGATCAACGCGGGTCTGCGTCGGTTGAAGTCGACATCAATTCGCTTTCTGGACTTGAAATCTTGTAGGAAAATTTTAAGGCAACACTCAATAATTCTTTGTTCGACTGGAAATTAGAATTCAAAAACTCAAACAAAAATAAGGAAAAATATTGAAAGCAATTAAATCGTTGGGTTACCTCCCAACAAGTGCTTGGTTTTACGTCGCTTAGCTCGACGATACCTTACTTCATGGGCGGTCCAAGTAGTATACCTCTACGACACCAATCTAAAGTGGTGTGTAATACGGTTTTAGTCTTTGCCCATTGACTATGAAAGTCGTGCCGTCTTGACCAGCTAATTACACCACGCCATTAAGAAATTGTCAGACCATAGTGTATGGACCGGTCCATTTCGAATGCAGCTTCCCAGGCATTAAACGAAGGCGGGAATTGAAGAGAAGAACTTTATCGTCAGAGTTGAAGACGTGCTGACGAATTCCTTTGTCGTGAAACCTCTTAGGGCGCTTCTTTTAGATGATATTCTCGTATGCCTCATCCTTGAATCCTCGACCTCATTCAGTGCCATGACTCAATCAACAACAGCCAACTTCTAATCCAAGTTAAGCTCCTTTATCGCTCTACATGCCCTATGCTCCATCTCGATGGGAAGGTGACAGGAATTCCCAAACACCAGCTGATAGGGGGATGTCCCAATAGGTGTCTTGTAGGCAGTTCGATATGTACACAGTGCATCATCAAGCTTCACATCCCAATCCTTTCGTTGTTTCACCGTCTTCTCTAAAATCTACTTGATCTCTTGATTGGATAGCTCAGTCAGACCGTTCCCTTGAGGATGATATAGTGTAGTGACTCAGTGCTTGACTCCATATCTTGCGAGTAGGGAGGCTAATAACTTGTTGCAGAAGTGAGACCCCCATCACTCACCAGAGCTCTAGGCGTCCCAAACCTTGTTACTAGCTTTTGTAGGAAGTTGATGACGACCTAGGAATCATTCGTGGTCGTTGGGATGGCTTCCACCCACCGCGATACATAATCTACCGCTAGCAGAATATAAGAGAAGCCATGGGAAGGTGAAAAGGGTCCCATGAAGTCTATCCCCTAGACGTCAAATATTTCAACTTCTATCACCGGGGTCTGTGGCATCTCATCCCTCCGTGAGATGTTGCCGGTCCGCTGGTAACGATCACAGCCTATAATCCATCCACGACAGATCCCATGGATAGAAGGCAAGTAGAATCTGCTAGCCAAAATCTTGAAGGCGGTCCGGTTGGCTGAGTGGTGACCGCCGCTAGGAGAATAGTGGCACGCCTCATAAATCTGCTGCCACTCTAACTGAGGAGCACATCGGTGAATGATGTCGTCAGCACATCGTCGCCATAGATAGGGATCCTCCCAATAGTAGAACCTGACGTCATGCAAGAATTTCTTCTTGGCGTATGGGGAGGAGTCTGGTGGAAGAACGTCAGTCACTAGGTAGTTAGCATAATCTGCATACCACGGTACCTTCGACTCATACGTCTCTCGTAGATCATGAATGGCGTAAATCTGTTTGTCAGGAAAGGTCTCAAGGATCTGCACCTGTCGATCGTCTCCCTCAATTGGTTGTTCCAACCGTGATAAGTGATCGGCTACCACGTTCTCGCTGCCCTTCCTATCTTTGATCTCCAAATCAAATTCCTGCAATAGCAGAATCCATCTGATGAGGCGGGGCTTGGCATCTTGCTTTGTGAACAAATATCTGATGGCGGCATGGTCTGTGTAGACGACTGTTTTTGAACCTATCAAATAGGACCGAAACTTGTCGAATGCATAGACCACCGCGAGCATTTTCTTCTCAGGGTGGTGTAGTTACACTGCGCCGGGTTCATGCTTTTGCTGGCGTAATGGATAACATGGAAGAGTCTCCCCTTCAGCTGTCCCAGAACTGCCCCCACTGCAAAATCGCTGGCATCACACATCAAGATGAACGGCTCCCCCCAATCTGGCAATGAAAGGACCGACGCAGTCTCCAAGGTTGTCTTCAGTCTCTCGAAGGCCTGCAAACACTCAATACGAAGGACACGTCCTTCTCCAATAAGTTGCACAGGGGTCTGGAAATCTTCGAGAAGTCCTTGATGAACCTCCTGTAGAATCTGGCGTGTCCAAGAAAACTTCTGACTCCCTTGACATTTGATGGAGGTGGCTTCTTTTTAATAGCCGCCACTTTTGCTCTATCCACCTCCAATCCCTCGGCGGATATCCTGTGCCCCAGCACAATGCCTTCTCGTACCATGAAGTGGCACTTCTCCCAATTGAGACATAGGTTGGTCTCAACGCATCTCTCCAGTACAGTAGCCAGATTCTGCAAACAAACATCATAAGAGCTACCAAATACCGAAAAATCGTCCATGAATACCTCCATGATGTCTTCGATCAAGTCGTGGAAGATGGCCATCATACACCGTTGGAAGGTTGTCGGCGCATTGCATAGCCCAAACTGCATCTGTCGGTAGGCGAATACTCCATAGGGACAGGTGAACGCCATCTTGTGCAGGTCCTCCGGTGCTACTGCAATCTGATTATATCCATAATAACCGTCAAGAAAGCAATAGTAAGGAAAATCAGATAACCTGTCCAGCATCTGGTTAATGAATGGAAGCGGGAAGTGGTCCTTGAAAGTGGCATTGTTGAGAACTCGGTAGTCGATGCAGAACCGCCATCCAGTGACAAGTCGTGTCGCTATCTCTTCTCCGCCATCCCCCTTTACAATTTGCATTCCCTCTTTCTTCGCTACCACCTGAGTAGGACTGATCCATTTGCTGTCGGAGATGGGGTAGATCATGTCGTGGTCTAGGAGCTTCAGAACTTCTTTTTTTACGGCCTCCTGCATGATAGGATTCAGTCTTAGTTGTGCCTGTCTCTTTGGCTTTGCATCTTCTTCTAGTATGATCTTGTGCATACACAGGGAAGGACTGATCCCCTTGATATCTCCCAAAGTCCAACGAATCACGGACTTGTATTTCCTCAGGACTCTCAATAGTTTTTCTAACTCGACCTGCGTCTAAAAAAAAGACACGATAATTGGGTAAGTATTATCAGAGCCCAAATATGCATACCTGAGGTGTTCGGGTAGAGGTTTGAGGTCCAGGATAGGCGGATCGACGTTGGAACTCGTTGAGTTTCTCTCGACTTTGATCGACGTTGATCGAAGCTCGAGTTTTTGTCGAGCCCTCTTTTCAGCTTCTCGCTTCTTTTTGTGCCCCCAAATCATCAACTTCGATCGACGCAGAGTCGAGTTGATCAACGCAGAGTCGATGTTGATCGACGCAAGGGTTTTCCATGCCTCGATCGAGTCGCAACTCGCATCGGTCAAAGTCGAGACGTTCCCTCGACTTCCTTTGGTGATTTTGTGATATTTAGATGGTAACTTCTCCCTTTTCTCCTCCAATGCTCTCGGGACTTCTTCTCGCATATCCAACTCCATGACAATATCAACAAGCTCATCCTCAGCTGTATCCAAATTTGAAAAGGAAAACAACGAGTGTCGTAAACAATTCTCTAAATAATCTTGATTAAATTTAAGAGAAGAGAATGGAGAGGAGATCATCGGATCAAAGCAGTTGATCATGTGGCATTCCTCCTCGTAGCTCCCGTCATTGTGTTTCTGCATCGACTTGTAGATGGAGAAGGTGACAGACTCGTCGTTGATGCGAAATGTTAGTTTCTCGTCTCGGATATCGATTAGAGCTCCCCCCCAGTCTTCAGAAAGGGTCTTCCTAGGATCAGTGGAATGTTGTGGTTCTCTTCCATATCTGGGACCACAAAATCAGCTGGTATGATGAAATTTTTAACCTTTATGAGAAAATCATCCACGATCCCCTTCAGGTAGGAGACCAAACGATCTGCCATCTACAGTGAGATGGTAGTCGGCTTGATGTTTTCGATGGCTAGCCTCTTAAAAATTGACAGCGGCATCAAGTTGATGGATGCTCCCGAGTCGCATAGAACCTTCTCGAAGGTCTCTCTTCTGATGACACAGGAGATGGTGAAGGACCCCGGGTCTTCTCTCTTCAGTGGCATCATTCTTTGAATTACCGCGCTGCATTCTTAAAAAAGGTTTACCATCTTGTGCTCCAGGAATGGTCGTTTCTGAGAGACCATGTCTTTTAGAGATTTGTTGTATCCAGGCATCTCCTGCATTGCTTCAACCAATGGGATGCTGATGTGCACCTTCTTCATGTTCTCAAGGAAGCGTGCATATCGTTCTTGCATTCTGGTCTTCGAAAACCACTGAGGGAACAACATTGGTGACTTTGCTGGAGGAGGAGTGGGCGTTGACTTCGACCGAGGTGATCCTGCGTCGGTCGACGTGGGGCCTTGAATGTTTCCTGCGGCCGAGCCTCGATTTTGATTGATGTTTTGGCCTGTCATAAGACTTACCCCTTCTCAGTGTGATGGCATTCACCTGATTCCGCTGATTCTGATTTTTGGGGTTTACTTGTGTGTTGCTTGGATGCTGTCCGGGCTTGTGCTGGGCTCTAAGGGCGTCGCCGATCTGACTAACCTGTGTTTCAATGATTTGCATATGTTTCTCCACACGGTCTCTTATAGTATTAACTCCTGAGATGTCTTGTTCCAGCTTGCTCACTTTATCAGTGGACCCTTGCATAAACTTAGCCAATATCTCCTCGAGATTTGCCTTCTTCTTCTCACCATTGCTCCATCTTGCACTGCAAATCCAGGTGGTGGTTGCTCCGCAGCTTGAGGGTTTGCGTAGGAAAATCCAGGGTGATTCCTAGCGTGATTGTAGTTGTAGGGCTGATTGTGCTACTGATATCCTCCGCGGCAGTTATTCTGGTAACCACCCCTTTGGATGAAATTTACATCGGCAAAGTCCACTTCAACCGGAGCTTACACTGGCTCTCCTACAACAACTGTCTGCTCCGCTTTCAATGAAGCAAAGTCTTCACGCTGTTTCTTCACCTCGGTTGCCAAATCAAGTTTCTCGGCGACCTTCTCCACTATTTTCTCGACAGCTTTCACAGGTCGATGTCGACTCGAAGACCAATGTTGATTATTGTTGGCCATCTATTGGAAGAATTCCATGGCCTTCTTTCCGCCTTTTGTCATGATGGTGTCGCCTAGTGTTGTATCCACCAATTCGATGGTCTTTTCATTGAGTCCTTCGTAGAATGCTTCTGCCTGTTCTCCTAGGGGTAGACCATGATATGGGCAAGACCTTAGCAACTCCTTGTAACGTTCCCATGCTTCATAGAAGCTCTCGTCAGGCCTTTGAGCAAATCGGATGATTTCCTTTCTTCTCTGTCTGATGACGTTTGGAGGGAAAAAGTTCCCTAGGAATTCATTCTGTAATTCTAACCATATACTGATACTCGCCTTGTCCAGTGCAGTAAACAAGGATTGTGCCTTATCCTGCAGAGAGAAAGTGTACAGACGCATTTGGATAGCACTCTTGCTGATGATAAACACTCATTTTGTGCATTTTGCTAACGTGAATCTGCTCACTTTTGACCTTAGATTAGACCACAATGTGATATTTTCATGCATTATCCATATTCTTTAAGGAATTATTACGTTTGGGTTGGTTTGTGGTTGTCTATGCAGATTTCACGCACAATTGAGTTGTTTACAAGATTTGACCAAGAACCATGGGACCAATCGATGCTAACTTGCATCTGGAAAAGGAAGAAGTGAGAAAAGATCGAAGAAAAAACCGAATTTTCGTTCGTGATGGAATCGGCAACCCAAAAGAAAAAATTGGCGATCGCCGAACGTGTATTTGGGTCGCTGATTTTGCAATTTCGCCTATTTGTTACGACGCAAGCAACTTTGGCAATCGCCGAGCGGGTTTTTGGGTCGCCGAACGGGTGATTTTGAGGAATTTTTTGTCCAAATCCCATATCTTTTCAAATCAAAGGGAGATAAGTATAAATAGGAGATCCCAAGACTCAAAAACGTTCCTTTACACATATTTTCGAGATTGGAGAGCTAGAAAGAGCTTAAATGAAGCGAGACTTGAAGAGCAAGATTAAAGACTGAAGATCGAAGACCTCGGGTTTTGGTTTCCATGTTTTTCAATTGTTTAACTCTTTACTCCTTCGTTTTACGGAACTTAGCATGATTGGCTAAGTCCTTTGTGGATTCTAGGGTTTTGAAACTCGTTGAACTTTTACAATTATTTATTCGATTTGATTTTCCTTTTCCATTCGTATTTTAATTATTCCTGAGTTTTAATTAATTGCTTGATATTGGCCATTGATGGCAATATGATTGGTATCTCTTTGAACCGGAAGGTCTAGGTTTGTCAAGTAGATGCAGGACAGTTAGATTTAATAAATTGAATGTCCGGAAGGAATTTGATTTGTTAAAGGATTTTTGAAATCTAAGATTTTATCAAGAGTAGAAGTCATCCTGCGCATCCGGAAGGAGTCATTAGGTCTTTTATATCCATGTTATGGTTTAGAGTTCGGAAGAATTGCCTGATAACATAAATGAGATTAACTCATGCATTTGGAAATTGAATTGAATAAATACTGTTTGAATGTTCTTCGTAGTGGATTACCCTCGAATCCTATCTTCTCCAAATTTTCTAAACTCATTCTTTTTAATTGATGTTTTAAATCAATTACTTTTCAATATTGCCTAGCTTAAGTAAACAAACTTTTCTACCGATGTGTCTAGATAGTAGTAAGGTATCTATGTTTTAGTGCTTGATTATACTTCGAGCCTGCAATCTTTGAGTTCGATAAATTATTACTTTCCCTCTGCAGTGGTCTGTACACTTGCACTTTGCAACACGCTATCAAGTTTTTGGCGCCGTTGCCGAGGATTGCATAGATTTATAATTGACACTAATTCTGATATTACACTATTTACTCTAGACGTTATTTTACGCATTTTTATTTTGTTTTCTGTGTTAATCACTTCTGGTATTCTATTTCAGGTAGTATATGCGAACCAAGTCAAAGGGTCCAGCACTTGAACCCATAGATCCGGAAATCGAATCCACCTGCCGAAGGAATTCCGCTAGAAGAAAGTTAGCATTCCCAATGGCCGACAATAATCAAGTAGCACAGATAGTTGACTTGCAGAGGCAGCTGCAAGAGATGAATCTGAGACTCCAGCAGCAGCAGCTTCCGGCTGCACCTCACCAGCCAACTATTGATGAGATGTATGAGCCGATGACTGACATGCATTGTCATGCAGATTTTGTGCTGAAGGTGGATACACCGAACTTTGAATTGAGAACTAGATTGATTCAGTCCGCCCAGCAGAATTAGTTTGGGGGACTACCATCTGAGGATCCCCATGTGCATACCCAGTCTTTCTTGCTGCTATGCGACACTGTCAAGCAGAATCAGGTGCCGATAGACTACATCAGACTGTGCATGTTCTCCTTCACATTGCGTGACAGAGCCCTCTCTTGGTATCTGTCTCTGAATCGCAGTGAGATCACTACATGGGAGGAATTATGCAAGTTATTTCTAGTCCAGTTTTTCCCGCCCAGCAAGACCATTCAGCTGCAGACTCAGATCACGCAGTTCAGACAGTTTGCTAGGAGTCACTATATGAGGCATGGGAGCGCTACAAGGATCTACTGCACGCTTGCCCTTGCCATGGTTTTACTGAGAAGCAGCAGGTCTGCCATTTCTATAAAGGGCTGGACAAGGAGACTCTGAAGCATGTGAATGCTTCAGCTGGAGGGTCATTGACTGCTAGGCCACCACAGGAAGGGTTAAGCTTGCTGGAAGTCATGGCAAAAGGCGAGTATAACTGGCCTACAGATAGGATGGAGCGCAGGGTAGCAGCAGTTGATGACATTGGGGATTTAGCTGCTGAAATTAAGTTGATGAGGCAGGAAGTGGCGGCATCCACAAAATCAGTGGAAATTCGCCTCTCTAAATTGGAGAACAACATGCCACAATCTGGGTTTGAGCACGGGGGTGACATGCAAATGGAGGATGCTAATTATGTGAACCAGAGGAATTTTCAGAACAACAGGGGATATCCAGCGGGGAATATGACTTACCACCCTAACAACAGGAACCACCCAAATTTTTCCTATGTCAATCCAAACAATGCCCTGCAGCCCCCACCTGGATTTTCTGCAAATAATGGGGGTACTACTGAGCCCAAGGAGCCGAGCATGAGAGAGCTTCTGACCCAATTCATCTCTATATCCAATGCTAAGACTCCCAAAATGGAGGGCGACATCTCTACGCTACAGACTGGTATGGGGGAGATGGGGAAACACATGAAGCAGATAGATACATAGATCTCCCAGATTGCCAATGCGGTCGGCAACCAGCACACCCCTGGACAGTTCCCCAGCAATACTGTGGTGAACCCAAAAGATCACTGCAATGCCATTACTACTCGCAGTGGTAGGGGTTATGAGGGCCCATCTATGCCCGTTGAAATGCCTGTGCAACCTGAAGTTGCACAGCCTGCTCCTGTTCTTCCTGAAGAAGAACAGACTCAAAAGAGCAAGAGAACTTGTCCTGAAGACAGTTCAAAACCAGCTGGCCCCGTTGTTGTTACCTTCCCACAGCGATTTGCTTTGAAGCACAAGGAAGAGAGGTACAAGAGGTTTCTAGAGCACATGAAGAAGATCCACATCAATCTACCTCTGATTGAAGTAGTACAGGAGATACTTGGGTATATAAAGTTTCTGAAAGACATGGTTACCCAGAAGAAGCCCTTTGGCGTGTTCGAGACAGTGAATCTGTTCGAAGAATGCAGCGCCATAATTCAGAAAAAGATGCCAGTAAAAAGGGCTGATCCTGGCTGCTTCTCTATTACCTGTGTAATTGGGGGGCAGACTTTTGAAAAAGTACTCTGCGACTCAGGGGCCAACATCAATCTAATGCCCCTCTCTATTTTTAATAGACTGAGAATTGGGGATATTAAACCGACTACCATCAGACTTCAGATGGCTGACAGGTCGGTGAACTACCCAAAAGGGGTAGTAGAGAATGTGCTGGTGAAGGTTGGAGAATTTATTTTTCCAGCTGACTTTGTGGTCCTAGACATGGAAGAGGACCGAAAAATTCCACTCATACTTGGGAAGCCTTTCCTCAACACTGCTGATGCCCTTATCAATATCAAGAAAGGAGAGCACACCTTGAGGGTGAACGACGAGAAGATTACATTCTCCATCTACAAGGCCCTGGAGCGACATGATTCCGACGACTGCTTTGAGGAGTGCGACATGGTCCAGGTTTTGTATCCCTTCGACTCTTCTATTATTTCTTTTGATTCTTTAGATTATGGGGTACAAAATTTTGTTTATTCTTGTGATGAGCTTTATGATGTCTGTGATAAGCTGCTAGAGTCTGTTCTAGCATTAGATGGTGCAGGTGAGAAGAAGAAGGTGGAAAGCGCCCATTTTCTGAAGTTAAGGAGCGAGGAGGAAGAAGAAGAAGCTCGCAAGAAGGCTCTGAGGCAGGAAGAAAAGAAAGAGCCACCAGTACTGGAACTGAAGCCTTTATCGGATCATCTGAGGTATGCCTACTTGGGGGAAAATGACACCAATTCGGTAATCGTGTCTGCTACCTTATCTTCTAGTCAATTAGATAGATTATTGAGGGTTTTGAGATACCACCAATATGCTATTAGGTGGTCGTTATTTGACATAAAGGGTATTAGCCCTTCTATCTGTATGCACAGGATACTACTAAGATGGATACAAGCCTAAGGTGCAGCCGCAACGAAGGTTGAATCCTATCATGCAGGAAGTTGTGAAAAAGAGGTACTGAAGCTACTGGATGCCGGCATGATCTATGCCATTTCAGATAGTGAGTGGGTAAGCCCCACTCAAGTGGTGGCCAAAAAAGGAGTACTACTGTCATCAAGGACGAGAGTGGCCAGAAGATCGCGCATAGGCCGGTTATTGGCTGGAGGATGTGCATCGACTACAGAGCACTTAACAGTGCTACTCGTAAGGACCACTTTCCTCTCCCTTTTATTGATCAGATGCTAGATAGGTTGGCTGAATATGAATTTTACAGCTTTTTAGATGGTTATTCTGGATATAACCAAATAGCGATAGCCCCTAGGACCAGCATAAATCTACTTTCACTTGTCCTTATGGTATTTTAGCATATTGACGCATGTCTTTTGGTTTATGTAATGCCCCTGCTACATTCCAGAGATGCATGATGTCTATTTTTAGTGGACTTGTAGAAAATATTATAGAAGTTTTTATGGATGATTTTTCTGTGTTTGGTCATTCATTCGATAACTATTTAGAAAACCTGATTACTGTTCTGCAGTGCTGTCAAGAAACTAACCTGGTTTTGAATTGGGAAAAATGCCATTTTATGGTGAGAGAGAGCATTGTCCTCGGTCACAAAGTTTCTACTGCAGGTTTGGAGGTGGATTGCGCCAAGATCGTGGCTATCTCAAAACTGCCACCCCCTACTAATGAGAAGTCAGTGAGGAGCTTTCTGGGTCAAGCAGGCTTCTACAGGAGGTTCATTAGGGAGTTTTCTAAAATTTCGAAACCTCTGAGTTCTTTGCTTATGAAAGATGCAAAATTTGTTTTTGATGAACAATGTTTGCAGGCTTTTGAGAAGTTGAAGCTGGCCCTTACTACTGCTCCAGTTCTCATCTCACCGGACTGGTCAGAGCCCTTCGTCCTGATGTGGGATGCCAGCGATACTGCAGTTGGGGCTGCTTTGGGACAGAAAAGGAACAAGATCTTCAGGGTTATACATTATGCCAGCAAGACCTTGCATGAAGCTCGGGTCAATTACACAACTACAGAGAAGGAATTACTGGCGGTGGTATTTGCTTTTGATAAGTTTCGGGCTTATCTGGTTGGGGCGAAGATGGTGGTGTATACGGATCATGTTGCAATCCAGTATCTGTTTGAGAAAAAGGAAGCAAAGCCGCGATTAATCCGGCGGATCCTGCTACTACAGGAGTTTGACATGGAGATCAAAGACCGCAAGGGGTGCGAGAATGTGGTAGAAGACCACTTGTCAAGGCTGGAGAATTCGGTGGAAGGAGATGACCCTCGGATTCGAATCACTGAGGTATTTCCAGACGAGCAGCTGCTCGTAGATGAAGAAGTAGATCCATGGTATATGGATCTGGTCAATTATCTAGTTGCAGGTGTTCTACCACCTGATCTGTCCTCACATCAGAAAAGGAAGTTCTTGCATGACTGCAAGTTTTACTGCTGGGATGAGCCGTTCCTCTACCTCCGTTGTGCTGATATGGTAATTAGGCGGTGCATCGGGATGCAAGAGCGCGAGCAGATAATGGGGGACTGTCATTTGTCCCCATATGGAGGCCACTGTGCGGCAAACAGGACAGCTATAAAATCCTCACCAACGGGTTTTTTTGGCCTACCATTTACCGCGACTGTCAGAAGTTCGCGGCCAGATGCGACAGATGCCAGAGGATGGGAAACATCTCGAAGAAGGATGAGATGCCGCAGAAGTATATGCTCGAGATCGAGCCTTTCGATGTGTGGGGCATCGATTTCATGGGACCCTTCCCTAAGTCCCATGGATATCAATACATCTTTTAGCTGTGGATTATGTGACCCGATGGGTTGAGGCTATCCCCACTGTGACTAGCGACTCGAAGGTGGTGCTGAAATTCCTATAGAAAAACATTCTGACTCACTTTGGAGCACCTAAAGCACTTCTAAGCGATGGAGGGTCACATGTCAAGAATAGGTGGCTGGGGAGCTTACTGGCTAAGTATGGGGTTCACCACAAGATTACATCTCCGTATCATCCCCAAGCCAATGGGCAAGCGGAGTTGGCTAACCGCGACATTAAGCAGATCCTAGAAAAATCTATGGTTTCTAGGAAGGATTGGGCCACTCGATTGGATGATGCTCTATGGGCGTATCGGACAGCATTCAAAACCCCAATAGGTATGTCACCATACAAGTTGGTGTTTGAGAAGTTGTGCCACCTCCCAGTGGAGTTGGAGCATAAAGCCTTCTGGGCTGTGAAGAAAATAAATTGGGATTTGAAAGCTGCGGAGGATAAGAGGTGTCTTCAGCTGACTGAGCTGGATGAATTTCGCACTGAGGCCTATGCGAGTTCGAGGTTGTACAAAGAGCGCGCAAAGCGGTTCCATGATCGGCACATTCGCACCCGCGACTTTGCCCCTGGTGATCAGGTACTTGTCTTTAACTCTCGCCTTCGCCAATTTCCTGGTAAACTGAAATCTCGATGGACTGGTCCATACTGCATTCAAAAGGTAAACTCTAATGGGACATTTGACTTACTTGGGTCCGCTGGCATGAATTTACAGTTAATAGTCAAAGAATTAAAAAATATTTTCATGCTGAGTCCGTCTCTTTTGTTTGCCAGCTCCACCTAGCCGATCCTTAGGATATATACTGCTGTGTCTAGCTACAGACGTTAAATAAAGCGCTTGTTGGGAGGCAACCCAACCTTTAATTGAGTTTAATTGCATTGTTTTGAGCATTTTGGTGTATTTCTACTCCATTTTCCACACTTTACATTCACGTTTGGTTGTTGAGTTATTGGGTGCAGGTAGGGAGTTCGAAACGTGAGGAATTGCGAGAAGAAACAAAATCGGTGAACCATTTACACAATCGGTGATCGCCGATCGTGAATCCTAGGTTGCCAAGTTCGTCCTCAAAAATTTTTAGGTTCGAAGCAAAATCGGCGACCAGAAAACTATTTCGGCGATCGCCGATTTTGTTGGTTGGGTCGCTGAAATTGCAAATTTTCATTTTTGCTTCGGCACAAAATCGGCGATCCATTTACATTTTCGGCGATCGCCGAAGTTGTAAACGGATCGCCGAATCTATTTTTCCCCAAAATTCATTTCAAAACACTTTCGGCGACCCAAAAACAATTTCGGCGATCGCCGAACGGGTTCTGGGTCGCCGAAAATGTAAAATTAACGTGTAAAAATGCTGAAACTTCCTTTCTCCCTCACTTCTCCACAAAACCCACAAAACCCTCAAGAATTCACCACCTTCTCTCTAAAAACCCAACTCCATTACACCAAATCTCCTCAAATCCTTCCACACATTACCTACCCGTCCTCATTAGAACACTTTCATCCGTTCACTTTTTCAAATTTTGTCCAAAAACGTCAAATTCCCAAATTCTAGGGTTTAAAAATTGTTCTTCCAATTTTGCTTAATCATCAAGGTAATTTTCATACTCTAGCTCTCTCTTTTAATTTCGTGCATCATATTTCATTGTTTAGTTGATAACATTGGTTGAATCTTGAATCTCATGTTTATAATTTTGCTTTTACTTCATTACGTCGTATTGCACATCTTGTTCAAGCATGTTTATGATTATTGTTGTTTAATTTAGTATTCCTATGGTTTACAAGTAGACTTGGGAATTTGGATTATTGAATTTTGCATTCCATTTAGTTAATACTTGAATTTTGGGAACTCGCTTGTTGATGGAATTACATTGTTGATATTATTTTTCCCTGTGGTTGTTGCATGCATTTGTTGATTTATCGCAGTTATATTTGCGTCTAGGACGAGGTTAGTAGTTGTGGTTGCTGGTTTTGATTTGTGGTTTTGTTTTGCAGAATTCAAATGGCACCTAGACGCCGCATTTAGTCAACTAGATCGGAAGCCTATGGGGTTCAACTCCGGGGGTTGGATTTACATGAAAAAATCAAAGCTTTGGTCGAGAGAGGGGTCGAAAGAACCCGGTATGTAGATCTGGATGCTCTCCAAGCGCTGGGACTTTATGATAATGTCAAGGAGCTTTTCTCGAACATTGGTTGGCACCCTATTCTGGATCTCGAGGCCCCCACCTACAAGCGCTTCACCCTGGAGATTATGAGCACCTTCGAGCTCACCACCACTGGCCGAAATACACCGGAGGGGGCCACATTTCGGGCACTTAATGAAGACCACACTCTTACATCCAAACAGATTAACCGGGCATTTGGTGTTCTCAATATTGGGGTTTATACTAAGCCGCGAGGATTCAACGCGAAAGTTTTATGGCCCACCATCTGTGCTGATGACAGCCCGGCCTGGGAATCTGGTAAATGCAAGGCCTCTATGATCCGGAACCCTGTATTTCGGATTATTCAGCGGATTCTGGCACACACTCTTTTTGCCAGAAAGGACAACAGCTCCATGAGGGATGTGGAGCTCATGGTGATTTTCTGCATGCTTCATCAGCAGTCTTTGAACTCTGCCCAGCTCTTTCTCCTACAGTCCAGCCGGGCATCCTCAGCCAGCCGAGGACCGATCTGCATCGGGGGGCTCTGGACCCATCTTCTGATTTCGATGGGTATTGACACTGAGGGACAGCAGGCAGAGCCACTGACTAGGCTCACTTTGCAGAAGTTGGTAGACCTCTGCTTCATCCGGACTGGCCACCCCCCTTATCTATTTTGCCAGCGCACACCACTCCACTTCCCATTGCTGAATCCCGAGCTCACTAATGTAAGGATTCAACGCTACCGCAACAACTGAAAGCTGGATATTTTGGCCCATTTGGAGGCGATTCAGGCCACAACAGCCGGGAGAGAGCGGCATCCCCGTCTTCATGCTTAGGACGAGGCCCATGAGGAGAATCACGATGAGGATGCGGGAGGCACTGAGCATGACACGGACCGGGAGCAGCCCGATGATGAGTCACGCTGCCTTAAGCTAGGAGGGACCTCTCGGGGGAACCGGGGTGAGTCCTCCACCTTCTATGAGCGTCGTACACATCGTGTGGCATTCGAGGAGCGACTGAGCCGCTTGGAGCAGCAGTGGGGAGACTGGAACACTCAGCTTCAGGCTCTATCAGCAACTCAGACCACTTTCTCCACTGAGCGCCGTTCTTTCGAGGAGGAGCAGCGGCAAGAATGCACAACCCGGAGATCCTTTGAGGATCAACAGCAAGAGCAGTGGGCAGTGCAGCAGCATCAGTTTGATCGGGAGCAGGAGCAGTGGGCAGCGCAGCAACGTCATTTTGACCAGGAGCGGGAGCAATGGCGACGCCAGCAAGAAGCCGAAGATCATATGCGCCAGTTCATGGCCCGTTTTCCACAGTACTGGCCCCCACCGTAGTGAGACTACATTGAGGTTTCCACACAGCTCTGTGATCTTTTTTCCCACAAACTTATTCTTTCCTTTGTATCGAATAAGTTTGGGGGAGGGGGATGTGATCGGTCGATGTGTATCTTTTCTCCTCTCTATCTCTTCATTTTTTCCTAATTGCTCCTAGTTGTATTTGACTCCCTAACTGTTCCTAGCTGTATTTGATTGCACTTGATGTACTTGTCTGGAACCAGTAAACCATTGTATTCAGTTTATGTCATTTACTTTCCGTTAATTGTTGTTGGGTCTATAATTGGGAGCTCTATTATTTTTTATGGTATTTGTAATGGGATCAAATTGGTACTTGGTTGGTGGTTTATCTGCATTATTGATCAAGTTCATGATGACAAATGTTTTCTTTCTCGTGAAACCTGTACTGATTATTTGCACATGAATTGATGAGGTGTAGACTATTACAGAATTGATTTGTGGCCTCTAGGACATGCTTATAGCCTGTGAGAATTTGAGCTTGTGATTCGATTGATTGAGAGAATGTTACCATGCACTGTAACTCTAGAACTTGCTCGGGTTTCTGTCTCAAAACTGCAGTATGAATGTCAAGGACTTAGATATGATCTTAGGCCATCATTTCAGTAGCCTCATTAAACCCAAACACTAACCCACTACATTCTCCTTTGCTAAACCAGTTGAGCCTAATTGACTGTTCTTTCTAAACCGGATGATAGGAGGTGTGGATGGAGTTATATGGGTTTCTGTTGATGATAAGTGGTGAGATTAGATAGTTTTTCTTTTGGTAATACAGTGTCCAGAAGCCTTGTGGTGGACAATAGAGTTGTACTTTACTTCTAAATATATATAAAAAAAAGAGAGAGAGAGAAAAAAAAGGGTTAGGAATAATCCTATAAAACAAATGCACAAAGTGTGCATAATGTCATTGTTGTGTTAAAAATGCACAAAGTGTGCACAGTGTCATTGTTAAGTTTGAATCTTATTGAATTGTACTTATGGGATGCGTAGTTTTTCAGTTGAGTTGTGGTATATTGTATAATGTCAGACGGTCAATAAAGTGGTATGTGATGAGGAGTTAGTTGTGTGAATGAAGTTATAAGGATGAATATATTCAGTCACTTAGCCAAAATATTCCATACCTTTCACCAATGTACCTACATTAGAACCTAAAATAAAGACCTTTTTTATCTTTGTTCTAACATTCCCAAAGTCAGTAGAGAGTTTAGACAATGAGCAAGCCTGTGGCAGGGAAAGTGTACAGTTGACAATTTGAGAGTATACACTAGCCCTTCTTACCATTCGAGCGAAATATGAGTGATACACTATCCTGTGAGAAGCAGACTTCTAGAGGTCAAGATTGAAACTGTTTGGTTTGCATTGAGTTGATGATTATTGCAGTGTTGGTGTGGGAATCACAAACTCTTTTGTGTCTGAAACAAATAATGATCAATTAATGCACCCCTCGTGTTTATCTTTTTCTTTTAATTGTTTTCCTCATTGTTCGAGGACGAACAATAGCTTAAGTTTGGAGGGTTGATAAACACTCATTTTGTGCATTTTGCTGACGTGAATCTGCTCACTTTTGACCTTAGATTAGACCACAATGTGATATTTTCATGCATTATCCATATTCTTTAAGGAATTATTACGTTTGGGTTGGTTTGTGGTTGTCTATGCAGATTTCACGCACAATTGAGTTGTTTACAAGATTCGATCAAGTACCATGGTACCAATCGATGCTAACTTGCATCGGGAAAAGGAAGAAGTGAGAAAAGATCGAAGAAAAAACCGAATTTCCGTTCGTGACAGAATCGGCGACCCAAAACACAAAATCGGCAATCGCCGAACGTGTATTTGGGTCGCCGATTTTGCAATTTCGCCAATTTGTTACAGCGCAATTTTGGCGACCCACATCGCAACTTCGGCGATCGCCGAGCGGGTTTTTGGGTCGCCGAACGGGTGATCTTGACGAATTTTTGGTCCAAATCCCATATCTTTTCAAATCAAAGGGAGATAAGAATAAATAGGAGATCCCAAGACTAAAAAACGTTCCTTTACACATATTTTTGAGATTGGAGAGCTAGAAAGAGCTTAAACGAAGCGAGACTTGAAGAGCAAGATTAAAGACTGAAGATCGAAGACCTCGGGTTTTGGTTTCCATGTTTTTCAATTCTTTAACTCTTTACTCCTTCATTTTTACGGAACTTAGCATGATTGGCTAAGTCCTTTGTAGATTCTAGGGTTTTGAAACTCGTTGAACTTTTACAATTATTTATTCGATTCGATTTTCCTTTTCCATTCGTATTCTAATTATTCCTGAGTTTTAATTAATTGCTTGATATTGGCCATTGATGGCAATTTGATTGGTATCTTTTTGAACCGGAAGGTCTAGGTTTGTCAATTAGATGGAGGACAGTTAGATTTAATAAATTTAATGTCCGGAAGGAATTTGAATTGTTAAAGGATTTTTGAAATCTAAGGTTTTATCAAGAGTAGAAGTCCTCCTGCGCATCCGGAAGGAGTCATTAGGTCTTTTATATCCATGTTATGGTTTAGAGTTCGAAAGAATCGCCTGATAACATAAATGAGATTAACTCATGCGTTTTGAAACTCTTTTCTATCTTTTATTTGCTTTGTTTAAATTTCTG
>JAPKLW010000663.1:375988-402273 GCA_026898455.1 Plectranthus barbatus
CTTTTACAATAAGAACCTAAGGGTAATTTACAAGTATTTTCCCAACATTGTATAATCTTGAGTTAGAATCAAAGAAATCACAATTTGATTTTAATATAATGTTCAAATCAGCACATGAATATATATGATGTTTTTTTTAATGAGGGTGCGTCCACACGAATAGAAAATGGAGATTTTGATTTATGGTGACAACTCCCAAATAGAGAGTGTGTAATTCGGAGATATTGAAAGTGGAAGAACCCTGAAAAAATAAGCAGGGGATTCTGCAGCATGAGAGAGAAGTTTACATCAAAATGGGGCCGAAGCAGTAACAGTTCTGTGCCTGGGATCTGTGAGCATGGTCTGCACGTTGTGGAAGCCAGCCTGCTTCACCACTCCTTCTAGATCAGTCAGGTAGTATTCATCAAGAAAAGGCTCTGTGCTCTTCATCAATGTGAACAGCACCGGTGACAGTTCCTGAATGCATCATGATCAAAACCCAAATCACAAATATGTTTCATTTCTCAGCTCTCTAAATTAAACAACCCGGTGATGTTACCTGAAGAATCTTGGATTTTGGCTGCAGAAAGAGGAGTGCAATGAAGAAGAGTTAGTACAGTCTTGGAGTTTGGTGTTGATGAAGATGAAGATGAAGATGGTGACTCACAATCACAAATCACAATACATACCGAGTTGTCGGTGATAGCAAAGGTGCCTCCTGGTCTAAGCAGCCTCAGAGCTTCCTTCACCATGTTCCTGATTGCTCTCTCAGGGCACTCATGAAACTGCATTTCACCACAAACATGTCACCAACAATCATACTAGGAATCTTGAAAGAATCTACATGAGGCAAACATACATACATACATACCACATAAGCAATGGAAACTATGTCAAAGGACTTCGATGGCAAGCCAGTGCTTTCGCCGTTTCCATGGACCCATCTTATTGTGTTCTGCCCTTGGTTTCTCTTCTTGTCATTGTATTGAGCAACAGCAAGGAAGTAAGGAGATAAATCCAGTCCCTGCTCAAATATGCCAACTCCCACACATTCAAGATAGCTACTATATACATTGGATCATATATATGAATATATTTTGCCATAATATTTTCAAACATACTGTGAGTTTGGCTAAGGGGAATTTGTCAGCAAGAAATCTCGTGCTGACACCCACAGAGCATCCAATATCAAGAATATCAACAATTTCTGAGTTCCCAGAGTGCTGCTGGTGATGGTTTTCGATTGCCTGAAGCCAGTTTCCTCTTACAATTTGGTTTGCTTCATCTAGAGATGAGGCATTAGGTATCGCCCGTCTTATCATTGACATAGTCGCAGCCTCTGCTTCCGCTGCAGCCTGTTGAAGACAAGTGGCTTCACACCATCATTACTACACCATGAGATTTAGCAGTTGAGATGAGAAAATAAGTTACCAGCCAAGAGAGGTTCCCCTCATCATATGCATGAAAAGGATTGAGATAATCTGCACCAAAAAGGCAGTAGTTTTATGGATTAAGACTAGGTTTGTGTAATAGTAGACAAAGAAATTAATGAATGCAATAGCAATAGCAATACACAAGTGTTGATAGGATTGAGGGAATTACAATCGGGATAAACGAGTGAGGTATCCTCAATGGAATCTTTCTCCTTGTAAACATCAGACTCCAAAATCTCATTAGTCATATCCCTCCAAGGAATGTTTTTTTTCTCAGCTGTACTGTCCAATTCCGAATCAAGTACATCATAATATATTAGCATATTTGCATAAGAAACAAAGATAATAGATTTTCAAACAAGCATATTCTAGGTGATATTGGTGGGATATAAGGAAGAACTTACATGTATTGGTGGGATATAAGGAAGAACTTACATGTAGAAATTAAAAAGATTAATTTAATAAACATATATATACATGGAAAATAGTGCTTTAATCAATGAATAACTAGAATTGATGAAAGTTGATGAATTGGGATACCATCTTCTTCTATCTTCATGCTATAATTTACCTGATTAAAACTTGTCTAGCGCCAAGTTTCATGACAGAATAGAGGGGCTTGAAGGAAATCAGAGCTCTGACAATCCGAGAAAGGGGCGTTTCACCGGTCCATTTGGGTCTCTCAAGCTGCCCCTCCTCGAAACCCGCAGTCATTCCGCCGCCACTAGGCTGAGCCGCCGCTGCGATTCGGATTCTAGGCGGTGCTCTTCTTCTGTGAGTGCACGATTCTTGGTAGGTGGGTCGTGTACCCCAAGTATTTCCATTGTTAAGCTTTGAAATTGTGCTCAAAGCCATTTTGAGAAGACTTCGCGGCGGAGTGGCGGCTGTGAAGTTGGTTGGTGGCGGAGAGGCAAATGGGCAGCCCGGCGGTCGGGAAAGACGTTAAAGATGGAAAGAGATATCATCGTCTACAAATCTGACTAGCCAATAAGTTTTTGCCACGTGGATAGAAAATGATTGGAATTTCATTTTTTGCCATATGTTTCTGCCAGTCGGCGCGTACGAGTAACAACACTCCCTTTGATTTAATGATAATTAAATAATAATAAAAACTTATTAATCGTCATTACAATCAATAATTGTGTTTAACAATGTCATTTCACTTCTTTTCTTTCTTCTAATTCTTCATTTTGGATTGAGAGTTGGAAGGACAATAGTTTTGCTTTCTTAATTGCGCTTTTATGTTATATTTCAACAAGGAATGAAGCAATTAATCTTATACTAGAAAGATTATGTTTGTTGGCAAAATAACTGAATTGTGACACACACTGAATAGGTCTTAAGGATAAATAAAAATGTTTCATGTGTCCCGACATCAAATTCAGTTGTTAAGTACTTTGCCAAAAATCAATTGCTCATGAGTTCGAGTAAAGGAATAAACATTCTGGTTAAATGATGTATCCAATAATTTAGAATTGGGGTACAATATATACATTATAAATGAATTTCTTTTTATATTCAAATTAAGTCTTATAATTAAATATAAATCAAATTTAAAAATATAAATAATTGTTGTTTATATTCAAAATTTTATAATTAAATTGTAAAATTAACAAAAAAACATACACTTTATTCAAATAAAATTACAATGATAATTGGGTTTCTACGTGTCTTATTTTTTGAAAGTAATCTACGACATCATTATCTGGAACTCAAAGATCAAGTAAGTTTGTCATTCCATCATTTTCTAATTAAATTAAAATAATAATTAGAAGGTAATTATAACTAAAAGTATCTATTAAATCACAATTGAAAATAATTAAAATAACGTAAATTAAATTATATAATAAGTTAAAATTTCAAACCTGGATATTTGATGTTGAAACAACCCAACAAGTAGAACTTAAAAAGTCAGAAGAAAAATTATATAAAAATGTAATTTTAAAGAGTGACTCACAATTATTTCTCTCTTTCGATATAAATATTGTTGATAATCCTAATCGATTGCTATAATTAATCTATTGGGTGAGTCGAAAAATTGATATAAATATTATTAACAACCCTAAGCTATTTTGATATTAATATTGTTAACAACCCTAATTGATAGCAATAATTAATTTATTGGATGGGCCAAATATTTTAATATTGTAATATTGGATTTCAAGGTAGAAGTATTTAACATAAAATTAAAATAAAATATATTCGACATAATGCTGCAACTTCACAGTATCTTGAATCTCTCAATTCAGCCCAGCCAAAAACCTAGCTATCGTTGCCTCTCTATCCTCCACTACATTGGCTCGAATCATAGCCACTTCCATCTCCTTATAGTACTCATTCATGCTCCGAGTAGCCTGTCTCAAACTTTGCAGCTTATTGTACAATTCTCGATAATAATGATTCGGCACAAAGCACCTCCTCATGACAGCCTTCATCTCATCCCATGTTTCTATAGGCCTCACCCTATTCCTCCACCGAGTACTCACCAACAGATCCCACCATACTAGAACGTAATCAGAAAACTCGACTGCAACCAACTTCACTTTCTTCAGATCAAAGTAATTGTGGCACTCGAACATCACCTCTATCTTTCGCTCCCACTCCAGATAGAATTTGGGGTCATTCTTGCCCTGAAAGGAAGGAATGTTCATCTTGATTGTCCCCCAGATTGTTATCATATGAATTCCCCTCGTCATAATCATCGACGTCCTCCTCATATTAAGGACTCCGTCTCCTATTCGAGCCTCTTCCACCTCGACTTCCACGTCCTCGTTTCCAACACCCCCATGACAGCCAGTAGAATCTCGTCGAGTCCTTTCAACAATAGAAGACTCGAGATCATCGATTCGTTGATGCATTGCTTCCATCTCACTCCTCACCACCCTATGCAATTCAAATGTCAAACCCTCCATCATGCACTTGATCCGGAAGGTTTAGATCGCAGCCTAGAATTGACGGAAAGGAAATGCACGCAAACAAGACTCGAATCAATACGATGGGGAAATCCAACGTCTATGAAGTCGACCCTTAGAGAACTGCAGACAAGACCAAACATGAACCCCTACGACCCAAAAAGTAACTCGGCTCACACGAGGGATATAGCAAAGACGCCACAAACGGCTACGGAATTCCATTTAATAAGTCAGAATTTTCAAATTCTAGGACTCCTAGAATTCTCGAGTCTTCAGGATGATTAAGGAGATAATCTCACAAATTTTATTAAACAGAATAAAATCGTCCAAAACAAGGCCTATATATAGGCATCTTAAATCCCTAATCTAATAAGGAAAATAAATCTAAAAGATATCAAATCTATCAAGATATACAACAAGTATATCTCAATATCTTTGTAATAAAAGAAACTAAACATCTAGAAGGAAATAAAATAAAATTTTGAAATTATCTTTAAAAACTAAAGTAAAACTCGAAAATAATCTTCAATTAATCTTATTCTTTCAGCCCACCGGGATCTCCATCAAGTGGCCATTTCACCAACCCACCAATCTGAAGATGCAACGTACTTAGTCAAGAAAGACATGAAATGGAGGTCAAAGAAACCCTTCCATACTGACAGACCAGCTGGCCAGTCAGGCATGATAAAGGAAGTACCGGCTACTTCTACCTCCCACCAGAAAGAAGGATAAAGCTTAGTTGTTGAGCTTGAGGAGCAAATGAGAAGGTTGGCCAAACTTCTTGAGAAAGGCAAGGACAAAACTAACACTCCCCAAGCCGAAGAAAAGAGATTCGTGAAGAGATCCCTTCGATCTCGCTTCGAATGTAACTCTACAGATCATCTCAAGTTTGAATGTCCGCGAGTGGACAAAGAAGAGAGAAAAGGCTCAAGAAGATTTTTTGAGCGTATAGAGCATTGATGGCAGTTGCCAAGGCAACGCTATCAAGGACTGAAGTTCCCAACATCCTCGACAATGATAATAGCTATTACACATCGGAGGAAGAGGCATTGTTGATGTTTGTAGCAACAATCGAAGAAGAAAATCAAGATGATGCAGTAACTGAGTCAGCACTAACTGCAACTGGTGATGAGGTAACTGACATCTTACCAATTTCTATTCCTTCTGCACACATAATAGAGGATTTTAAGTGTATTACTCCGATTCAGAAGATGTTTCTCTTGATTTACTTTCTAAAGAGTTTTCAAAGTTTTATCAACTTAAAAATACTTTTGCTGGAGAAAATTCCTCATGGAAAGTTCTAGGTCTCTCAGCGAGGATCTAGCAAAAGTTAAAGATGATCACTCTACTCTCCTTAAAAACTTTGAAATTCTTAAAAAGGAGTGTGAATCTTTACGAAATAAAATCCTTGAGCAGGAACCTTGTAAATGTTCCTTCATAAAAGCTCAAGAATACTTGAAGAAGTGCTCTTAATTCAAAGAGACCCCAAAGATAAAGCAGGTCTTGGTTTCAATGAAAATATTTTGAGCGATACTACATCTTCTTCAGAAACTGACACTGGAAAAATAAAAATATGTTTTGTAAAAGAAAAATCCAGTGACCAGTGTAGATTGAAAAACAATGGGATAGCCAAAAATATCGCAGCGATTGCTGGAAAGGCTAAATGTTGGGCTGCCAACACTTCTAACCTGGCCAAACCACAAGTGACAGGGAAGTCAGTTCTCAGGAAAAACTGGCAAAACAGTATGTTTCTAAATTAGCTAGGTTACAAACTGGAAGGGAAGCTAGTTCAACTTAAGAAATTGGTAAAGCAGTATGTTCCTACAGTGAGGAAATCAGTTTCATCAATCAGATTGACCAAGCAACCACCTTTATTTACAAGGAAGTCAAACAACTAAACCGGTTATGTCCATAACCAGAGACTCAAGTCTCATACTAAGTACAAAATGAGGAAGGTACCTAGAGGTCGCCACTTCGAACCGGAACTGCCAGAATCGGCCCACCGATTCATGGTTCGGAACCGAAACTACCACAAATGATTCTAATTCGAAATCATAACAGTTTCCTGGAGGGCCAGTTAAGGTTCAAGCTATTAACCGAAACTGGAACCCGTGGTTCCGAACCATTGAACCGCCACTTATTGAGGGGCTTCAGTTTTCTCTATTTGGTATACATTCTTATTTTTAGTTTGAAAATATGTTTTATTTACGGGAATTATACAAATCTATTATTATATCTTTAAAATCAAATATTTACATAAGATAAATTGGGTTTTAATGAATTTGTGATCTCCTAATACCTCAAATCTTGTTATAGTAATTTCGATATTCTAAGTTGAAAAATTAGAATTATTGTGATTGAGAAGTCATGAGTTCGAGCTTCCTCGTGGATATTTAGGTGTGTGAGTGGATGTGTATGTTTAGTTAATGTATTACTATTGAAATTTTTTTTAAAAATAAAGTTATTGTGATATTCAGTTATTGTTGTTATCAAATTATTATTTTTGTTAGGCTCAATATATAATTAAACACACAATAATGTCACAATTTTTTTTAGGGAAAAATGTCACCATTTTGAAAGAAAAAAAATTCACGGAGGTACTGCAATTTTATTTTTTAAGAATTATTTATTTATTTATTTAGCATATGCAAACACGATAAATAGTAAAGTCTTTGTGCAAGATAGTCTTTTGTTCGAGGTACGGTGATAACATCATGTATGTGATCAAAAGGTGTTAGGAAGAATTCCTATCTTATTGTTGTTTTGACATGTCAAAGATTGTACAGAAATCACTAGTTTAGAGTGTCTCTAGATTTGCATAGTTTCAAACTTGTAATGTTCTGTTAAGAAGTCTATCGAATTGTAATGAAACTAATCAAGACAAACTGAATTCGGGATAAGTGTTGAAGTATACTTAGAAACTGAACCTAACCTTAAACTCGCCAAATTATAAGCTTTCTGAAAATCAAACTGGTGAACAACTACCAGTTTGTGAAGTGCAAGTTTGATTAATCTTATTTCCGTTGTGCACCAACTCTGATATCGAGACCAACAAAATGTCATGAGTTCGAGCTTTTCGAGAGACATCTGAGAATTTTTCATATAAAATCTTTATACCACATGACATCTTTTACCCCATTTTATACTTATTTTATAATATTAAGATATATTATAATATAAACTAAATCTTTTATTTTATATATATCATTTTTAGCAATTGTTTTAAATTAGAAAGATTATACTAAACACAAAGCTTATAAGATTTGATTTTTAAAAATTCTTCTTTAAAAAATATTATACATGTATTAGTTATAAAATAATGAATATAATTAATTAGTGAGATGAAATTTTTAAAGAACAAAATGAAAATAAAATTTTTATATATATTTTAATAATTTTTATTGTATATATTTATGATATAATAGAAATAATTAATAAAATAATATAAAAAATAATTTTGGCGGGATTAGTTATTTGACACTACTCTGCTTTAATATATATATAGATTATTATTATTATTATTATTATTATTATTATTATTATTATTATTTAATCTACGAAATATTGTGCATTTTAATTTTAGGATAAACAACCAAAGATCCCATGCACATATGACAGAACCCATACTTGACCAGTCCCAGACAAATATTATCGTAGTGAAGAAAAAGTCTAAAAGTCAACTCATAAACTAGCTAGGAAACATAAAAAATAAAATAAAAAATCAACGTATTTAAATGAGAAGAATCATCTATACAAAATGTTTGAAAATACATTGAGTATGTTATTGTTAAAAGAGAAAGCACAACCTTTTTCTTTCTTGAGATGTTTTTAAATATCCAAGATTAATCTCAAAATGTACCATCATATTCATATCGATACATATTAATTAAATTGAATAGGTAGCCTTACAAAAATTTTGAGTATATTGCAATTATAATTTTTAAAAAAAAACTGTTTTTTTTTAATAATCACATCTTGTCTGCGAGTTAATTTCAAGTTTTTGAAATAAGAGTGACTTTCAAAGAAAATAAGTTTTCGTAACTTTTTCTTTCTGTTTTTTTTTTTTTTGAGAGAGAAACATTTGATTTTTTTCCCTTTTACTTTGTATTGCAATTTGCAAACAGAATTGGACCGTTTCACAAATTCCGGCTACAAGTGGGATATATATTTTTGTGTAATTAAACAATACTTTTTGAAGGAGTCGGGTTAGAAAAAATGTGCTTGAATTTTCTAATTATTTAAATAAATCAGTTATAAAATATTAATAATGACGGCGCGGAGACGTATACAGGCATGAGACAACCAAGCTTTATTCGACAAATTTATCTGACTTTTATATGTTTTTAATTTAAAAGTAGTAGCTTTTGGTTAAGCTAGTGATATGTTTTTACTAGCATGCAGCTGCTACTTGACAATTGACAGTGAAACCTCAACTTCATTGTATATAAATTAATATGTCAACATTTTTTTTTTATCACCGTTATTTAATCGCAATAAATTAAATGAACTGGGAATCAACTGTGTCTACTTGCTGACAATGAGAAATTACTCTTCCTATTTATTTTTTTAAAAAAAAGAAAGCAAAAGATATATAATTGCCTAGTTTGTAGTGAATGCTGGTCCTTGCAAATTGAATAAGGACAAATAAAAATTAAAAACGCTTTATCATTTTACATTGGTAGTATAAACAATTAATACGAGTTTCTCGTGAGAGGAGGTATAAACGGTGATGAATGTTACTCCACATCACTATTCAAATACATTCAGTGAATGCATGCATAATTGATTAAAACTACTTCATTTTATTTATTTTTAGTTTTCACCATTTGATAAAACTGAGATACTACGTAAGTATATGCTATATATATATTGCATTAAATTTTTGCAACGGAAAAACTCATATAATCACAAAAACTATGCAGCGCCTCAACAACTACCATGTAAAAAAATCATGTGTCTCAATGTGAAACGGGAGCCCACATGATTTTTACGGTTTCTAATTTGACCTGCATTGTCCAAATTTAAACAACATTATCTCAACTACTGTCTCAATGTGCGAGAAGGCATCGAGTCACGAAGTAAATGCGCATGCATGAATTCATACACACCTCTCTCTGACTTACTATAAAAAAGGATTCAGTTTCAAGAGTTAGTTCATCTTCCTCCTCCATCACTCTTCCAATCATTTCCTTACCAATGGAGTTGCCCATCAAACAACCCAAGTCTGGTCACCTACAACCTCACTACAAACTCAAGACAAAAAATGTTTCTTACAAACTGTCTCCGAGGTACAACGACTTCACCTGCTTCCCCTCCAACGACGGTGCGTCGACAAAGTTCCTTCTAAAGAATGTGAGCTGTGATGCCAATCCGGGCAAGCTCACGGCCATTGCCGGCCCGAGCGGGGCCGGGAAGACGACGTTGCTGGAGATTCTTTCCGGGATGATCCTCCCGTTTAGAATCTCCGGTCATGTACTCGTCAATAACCTGCCGATGAACGTAGCAAATTTTCGGAGAGTCTCAGGCTATGTGACGCAAGATGATGCTCTCTTTCCGCTTCTGACAGTCGAAGAGACGCTTACTTACAGCGCTAGGCTACGGCTGAAGGCCGGCCGCGAGCAGGCTGAAGAGAGAGTGGTGAAGCTGCTGAAGGAGCTGGGGTTGGAACACATTGGTGGTGTCAGGGTTGGCAGTGAGTCCAGCAGGGGGATTTCCGGCGGCGAGAAGCGGAGGTTGTCGATTGGTGTGGATTTGGTGCATGATCCTGCTGTTCTGCTTCTTGATGAGCCAACATCGGGGCTTGACTCAGCTGCAGCGCTTCATGTCATGACGCTGCTCAAATCCATGGCTCAGAATCGACAGAAAACAATAGTTGTCACCATTCACCAGCCCGGATTCCGAATCCTCGACTTAATCGATCATGTCGTGTTGCTGTCTAAAGGCTCAGTTCTTCACAATGGCTCCTTGGATCACCTAGAGGAGCGCCTTAAAACTGCTGGCCACGCCATCCCGCCTCGGTTCAACGTGCTCGAGTTCGCTATCGATGCGACAGAGAGCCTGCGGGGAGAAGAGAGAGACATTGAGGCTGCATGTGGAGGTGAGAAACAAAGTGGTGGTGATCATTTCTTGAATCTGGAAGAGGGAAAGCTTGACAACGTCTACTGCAATTCTCATTTCAATGAGATAGTGATTCTCAGCCAGAGATTCTCGAGTAACATTTTCAGAACTCGGCAGCTTTTCGCAGCGAAAACGATTCAAGCATTACTAGCGGGAATGGTGCTAGGCACAATCTTCATAAATGCCTTCGGAGACAGTGAGAAAAAGAAGGTGCAAAACCAAATAGGTTTCTTCGCCTTCACTCTCACATTCTTGATTTCGTCAACGACAGAAGCTCTGCCAATTTTCCTGCAAGAGAGGAGGATCTTAGAGCGAGAAACTTCAAGAGGAGCATACAGAGTCTCCTCCTACGTGGTGGCAAACACTCTCGTTTTTCTCCCATTCCTTCTGATAGTCGCGCTGCTCTACGCTGCTCCCGTTTACTGGCTAGTGGGGCTGAGGCGAGATGTCGTGGGCTTTCTCTACTTCACTCTAGTAGTTTGGATGGTGATTTTAATGGCGAACTCCTTCGTGGCATGCTTCAGTGCGCTCGTACCAGATTTCATTACAGGAATGTCGGTGATATCTGGAGTGATGGGCTCATTCTTCCTCTTCTCTGGGTATTTTCTGACCAAGGATTCGATACCAAGATGTTGGAGCTTCATGCAGTATCTGAGCATTTTCAAGTACCCTTTTGAAAGCTTTGTGATGAACGAGTTTGGTGGAGAAGAGGGGAAGGCGATATGTTTGGAGAAGATTGGAGGTGAGTGCTTGATGTATGGGGATGGATTCTTGATCCGTCAAGGTTTGAAGGAGTCCCACAAATGGCTGAATTTATTCATGATGCTCAGCTTCATCATCGGTTATAGATTCCTTGGTTTCATGTTTCTGTGGTATAAATCTTACCGAACCAGAAATTAGAGTTTGTAGAAAATGTTTTATCCATTTAATCTTCTTTCATTACATTAAAAAAAAATTCATATATAATTGCATATAAATTGCCTTAACTATATATATCATCGTAATTCATAACATGAGTTTTGTGTGTGTGTGAGAGATCTTGCGATTAAAAGTTGATGAACTCAAACCTATTAATGTACATCGATGAAAATATGTAAAAGCCATATTAATTTGTTTCTAAGATAGTTTCAGTATAGTTGAAAAATGTAAAATCTTGTATAGAATCAATATTGAGTTATAAGCTGGAGCTAATATGAGAACTAGATTGGTTAATTAGTCTGGAATGTGCAAAAGACTCAACAAACTGAGTTTTGCGCTGAACTTGCAAGTCTAGAAGAATATGAGTCTGACAGATGAGTTTGGATTTTCAACAAGTATGAGTCCAGCAAGTATGGTCTCAATAAGTACGCCAAACTTACCTGCATAGGTACCAAACGTATATTGAAGGATGACGTCATCAGCATGAACTTGCAAGTATGATTACACCAGCATGGATTTCCTAGTCCAGGTCCCAACATGAAGAGACAAGAAGGATCGGTTGAGGAACATATTGACAAGTACAGACTTTAAGGATTGGAGATTCCTTAAAGTCTACAAGCACGAGACACCAAGTTTCGTTACCTAGGACCGTCAGTCCAAGATTCCTCAAACTGACAAATACTGTCGTTCTGACACAAAGGCGAAGCGTCACTGTCATTGTGAGGAATAACAGAGCAGGTGCATAACATCTGAAAAAGCACCACCTACCCGCTGATGCACACTAAAATCAACTAACAAAAGCTAATTATATTCTAGTGTGAATGCAAGAATAATGTCAATCCAAGTTCTTCTACCCTTCGCCTGTTAGAATACTCGATAGCTATGTATTGTTTTTGTATCTAAGAATGGTCAAGTCATTGAGTTTGTGTATAATCTAAGCAATGAAAGTAAATCAACTATCTATCTAAACTAGAATCAAAACATGAAATATTTCAACATTCATTATCAACAATCTCTCACTTCCACTCTATTACAATGCAATCATCAACCACAAGGTATGAAATTCAACAATTATGAAACAAAGGACATTAGTAGAAATCCACATTAAATACAAGAGATTGGTTTGAATAATGCAAACAATCATTTAATCCATTCAAACATGATCAACTTACCCTATACTTCCTATCTCCCTTAGTACCGGCAAGATAAGAGTAGATGAAATTAGATACACAAACAGTTACATTATAGCACCTAACTGCACTCCAAAAAGTTCATAGGTTTTCGACCTAATATGCAATCTCCGCACATAGATTGAATCAAAACCTACATGCATCTACACTTTTCACAACACCTCAATCCGCGTGTTGGCTGCAATCTCGATGTCTAACACACACATAGTTGGTTAATGCCTACACAATGTGATTTAAGAAGAGGCTCAAGTGAGTGCAATCAAATGAATGGAGTCAAACATACAATTCATGCTCAATCAATCGATTCAATGTTTCAATCTACCAACATCCAAAGGTATTTAGCTAGACATACCTTTAATTCGATTCAATTGAAAAGACAAAATGCACAAATCCATTAAGATAAAACAAGAGACAAGTTTCCCCCAAATGCTTGGATTTGGTGTTCATCTATGCCTTGATCATCTTCAATCTTCCAATCGGATTGGATTAGCCTTAGATCCACCTTGGATGAGGTTTAGAGTGAGTGAGAAGTGGAAATCTAGAGAATAACCGCTCAATTTTTGCCAAAAGTCCTTTCCCAAATCGTCCTTCCACCTTTTATAATAAGTTCCCAGACCTTCATTTCGCACCGGATGCTTCAAAACTGAAAAACTGCCAAAACAGCACCCTCAGGTTTGCCCGAGACCGAATGAGCTCGATCGGGATTTGCCTCTGTCTGGCAGATCCCGACTGAGTTGAGCAAGGGTTCAGTCGAGCATTGCTAGACAGAGGCAAATCTCGACAAAACTCAGAAATGTCCGGACCGAGATTTAGCTCTGAAATCACCCTGTTGCTCCCCTGCTTCATCCGGGTCGGTATTGGCCATACATAAACACTATTCGGGTCGATTTTTCCACCAAAATTGAGCAAAACTTGATGAAACATGCTCAATTCTTTCCCTACACAACAACAGCACAAAACACGAAAACAAGACATAAACACACGAAAACCATATGATATGGGGGTAAAATGAATGCAAACAAGCACTCAAACATATCAATAAATCGGTTATTTTATACACATATCATAATCCCCCAAACTTAAACCTTTGATTGTCCTCAATCAAAACAAAGAAAAGTAATCATCCTACCTAGTGCAATACCTCATAGCTCATCATATCTATCTTAGCATGCCTCAATGAAACGAGATTATCACCTAAATTAATTTGTGCAACGGTTAATGCAAGAGACTCAATTCTCTCAACAAGATAGATATAAGAAATGAAATACACTCCCTCTCATGTTTAGGGACCATTCACTTAAAACTTAAAAGCTAGTTTTGACACACCAAAACATCAAATAAGGAGTAAACCAGTTTCCTAGTTTCTAACAACTCTCGTTTAAAACTCAACACTATTGAATACTGACTTTAAGCATACTTGATATTAAGCACCTGAACTATAGATTTGACAAACCAAGCTAACATGTCACCCTCAGCTTGGATAAGTGCAAGTTTCTCAACAAACATATTCATTTTCCGTTGTGCATATTATTTCTACTCTAATAAAACCGGGACCAACAATTGGAGAATCTCTAAAGATATGATTTCCTTTTTAGTTGTGTTCAAGTTGTACATTTCTACTTAGAATTTATGCCCAACTTGAGGGAGTGTTGGAGTTAGTGGAGTTGCATCTATTATGCAATATGAAAATCTCAAAAATCTCTAGAAAGAGTTGGAAGATAATTTGAAAATATCAAGAAGGAGCTAGAAGATAGTAGAGTTAGTTTTGTCTATAAAGAGTAGTTGATAATTTGTAATTGGAATACGATTTAGTAGGGATGCGTATTCGATTATTTTGGTTTGTTTTGAGCGGAAAAATAATTGCATAGAACTATTTTTTGGGACAAACGAACCGAACTGAATTGAAATTCTTATTTGGTTATAAATGAATTTTAATATAATTTGAATAAATCAATAGAAATTATATGTATTATATATTTATTAATATTATATATATATATATATATATATATATATATATATATATAGAGTAGTGATCATATGAGAATAGTTTTTAGTATGAGAAATGAGAATAAATCTCAGCCTTTGATTTTGTGATTTAAACGCTCATGATCTATTTCACTCCATGTGCAGTTTTCCTCGATTATCCTGCAGTTTTGCAAAATTAAGGTTATTTTTGTAATTTTAGCTTTTTTTTAAAATCTGAAATAGTATCTCATTACCTTTTTTATTCCTTTCTTCGCGCGATTTGATTTCTTATTCCTTCTTCGTTCGATTTGATTTATATTTCTTCTGTCGATTGATAAGTGCGCTATTTCGTTCACTTATCTATGGATTTTCTCGTTGTTTTGATAGATTTAGGATGTATTTACTTTGAATTCTAAGCATCGCATGACTTTTGTACCTAATCTGCTTGTCATGCTGAAAAATACAGGTTTTTGGAGGAAAAATTGGCTAAGTGAGAAAAAGAGCCGTGTGGTGAAGTCCTCTGTGTCGATCGACAGACATTGTGTCGATCGAAACAGAGGCACATGAAGAATCGAGAGTTCAGGGAAGTTCAGAGCGGTCGACAGGATGTAAATCGACCGTCTGAGATCCTGTCGACCGACAGAATGTTTGTCGACCGACAGGGAGTTCAACGCGAAGGATGAAGTCTGAAGCACCCATTTCGATCGACTGGCGTGGTGTCGATCGAAATACGGGTCGGAAAAATTGGAAGTTGCTGTTTTTAATTTATTTCCATATTGGGACAATTTAAACCTAGTATATATTATTTTATTAGGCGATTTTTGCCATTCATGCTTTTTTTGGGGAGACTTGAACCCTAGAGTTTTTCCTGTTCTTGAGTTGCTTTTGCTTTGTGGTGAGATTGGACTCGAATCTTTGAAGATTGGATGCAATATCAAGACTTGTTTTCTCTATGAAGTTTTATTACAGGTTTTATCCTTTCATGATTATGTTTAACATGAATATGAGTAGGTAAATCCTTATTCAGATTCTAGGGCTTATGTGATTGTCTTGGATGCATGTTTAGGTGATTAAATCGATCAATATTTTTAATTGGTTTAATAATTCTTGTGCTTTTTCAAATCTGATTAAATTGGCCATTTAATTAGGTTTTCATAATTAATTAATTTGAGACTGCAAAGTGAAAATTGATTAATGGATTTAAGAATTTTTAATATGGATTTTAATTATGTCTGAAAAGAGGAATTAGATCCATAGGAATAAATCTATGTTTTAAGGAGTTGTTAATTTTCCTAGAGACCGAGAGGATATAGGAAATTGATAATCTACTTTATGAATTGCCAAAGCCTGGAATTCGTAATACTTTCCTGATGTTCCACCAAATCTTTATCTTGAATTGATCGATGAAATTTCCTTGCATGCTATCCTTGACATGAACTTGCCCTGGAATCTGAACTTTTCTCAAGAAGTTTTCAAAACCTATTTAATTACTTGCTTTAATTTAATTTTCTTGCAAAATTAGTTTTAAATCCCAAAACCCTTTCAAATTTCTGTTTACTTAGACAACAAACCGAAAACAAATGATTCAGTATATGAGGTGTTCGCTTTTACAATCTCCGTGGGATCGATAATATTAACTTGTCACTACACTATAAAATATCATTATAAAAAAATAGTGATCAAATTTTGGCGCCGTTGCCGGGGAATGTTAAGAATTATCTTGTTATTGAATCTGTTTAGGGTTGTTGATTTAAGTTGTAATTTTAATTCTAATTTCCCTTTCAGTTTTTGCAAAAATTTCTTATTATTTCCTTTAAAAATTTTCGCCAGTTTTTCCCTTTAATTTTCCCTCTGTTTCGACCGACAGGCTGTATTTCGACCGACAGAAATTCTGTCGATCGAAAATATTTCTGTCGACCGACAGAGAAACTGTTTTTCAGATTTTTCCTGTTTTCTCGTTCAGTTCGTGTGTTAGTTAATTTAATTCAGTTTTATTGCTGTTCTGAGTATATTCACTGTTCCCGTAACTGATTTTCAGGTAGTTAATGCACACAAGGAGGAGTGGTAAGGAACCGATTCCTATCGACCCTGAGATTGAGGCTACGTGCAGAAGAAACAACAGCCGGAGACACCGAGAGGAAGCCGCTTCCTGCAGTGAAACTGTCAAGATGGCCGACAATAATCAAGAGAACATTCCCAACCTCACTCCCGAGCAAACAACTGAGCTTTTGAGAGAGATGCACGCCATGCGAGAGCGTATGGTTATGCTGGAGCAGGAAAGAGGCAGAAAAGGGAACAACGATCCACCTGAGGAATCCTCAGATGATGAAGATGAGGATGATGACCCAGGGATTGATGTTGACGAGGATGAAGATGCTATCCAGAAGAGATACAGACCGAAGTTCCAGGAGACCGATTTCAGCATTGGCATCAATGCCAATAACTTTGAGCTGAAGACTGGGCTGGTGCAGATGGTTCAGCAGAGTCAGTATGGGGGCTGAGCTACTGAGGACCCCTATGCTCATCTTGACAAATTCATCATGCTCTGCAACACCGTGAAGATCAATGGAGTCAGCAAGAGTGCCATGCGGATGAGGCTTTTTGCCTTTTCTCTGCGTGACAAGGCCCAGTCATGGTTTACTGCGTTGGATAAGTCCAACATCGGCACCTGGAAGGAACTGAGGGATGAATTTTTAATGAATTTCTTTCCTCCAAGCACCATCAGGCAAAGGAAGAAGGATATCATGAGGTTTGCTCAGAGGCACGATGAGAATTTCTACGAGGCCTGGGAGAGGTACAAGGAGTTGCTGCGGTTGTGTCCTGGTCACAATCTGTGTTTGGCAGATCAAGTGGAAACTTTCTATGAAGGATTGAATGAGAAGACTGTTGAACTGGTGGATTCCACGTTGGGAGATTCTGTGATGACTAAGGGTCCCAAGAAAGCCATGGCCTTCTTTCAGAAGATGGCAACTAACAGTCAAAGATGGTCTAGCAGCCGCAAGGAACCAGTCAAAGCCGTGGAGAAGGTAGCAAAGCCCGAGGTCGACCTAATGGGAGAGATCAAGAAGTTGAGAGAGGACTTCGCCAAGATGGAATCTGGACGAACCATTGCTGCTGTCGAGCCAGTTCCGTCCTCTTCCAGTGAGACTGCTGCTGCCGATGTCAACTTTGTCCAAAGAGGTGGCTATCAGAACAACAACAAAGGTGGATATTCTCAGAACCAAGGCTACAACCAGAACTACAACCAAGGCTACAATCCCAACCGAGCAAGGAATCACCCAGGTTTTTCATTCTCAAATCTTGAAGCTGCCGAGCAACCTCCCGCTGGATTCAAGGTGGAGAATGGAGAAATTGTTGAGCCAAAGAGTCCAGAACCAGAAAACGAGTCAGGAGGTTCTGTCGATCGACAGAACCCCTGTCGATCGACACAGCTGCCAGGTCAGGGTGAAAAATTGCCCCTGATGCCGTATTCGCAGCGATTTGCCAAGAAAAAGGTGCATGAGAGGTATGCACGATTTTTAGAAAATATGAAGAAGGTGCACATCAATATTCCTCTCGTGGAAGCTCTGCAGGAGATGCCGGGGTACATCAAATTCCTCAAGGATATGGTCGCGCAGAAGAGACCTATGCTACAGCACGAGACAGTGAACCTGTTTGAGGAATGCAGTGCTATTATTCAGAAGAAGCTGCCTCTGAAAAGAGAGGATCCGGGTTCTTTCACTATTTCTTGTGTCATAGGTGGAGAGACATTCGGCAAGGTGCTTTGTGATTCTGGAGCAAGCATCAATCTGATGCCGTTGTCCATTTTCAAGAGACTGGAGATTGGAGATATCAAGCCGACTACCATCACTCTTCAGATGGCTGATAGATCGATTTCCTACCCGAGAGGAATTGTGGAGGATGTCCTAGTGAAGGTTAAAGATTTCATACTCCCGGCTGACTTCGTTGTTTTAGACATGGAGGAGGATCACAACATCCCGCTGATTCTGGGGAGACCGTTTCTGAGGACCGGAGGAGCCCTGATTGATATTCGAGAAGGGAAGCTGACATTCCGAGTCGACAATGAGTCTGTGACCTTTGACATTTTCAAGTCCATGCAAAAACACGATGATGGGAGTTACAAAGAAGAATGCCATATGATAGACAGTTTTGATCCGGTGATTTCTTCTCCTTTACTTTCTTTGCATGCTGAAACTGATTTTCTTGAGCAATGTCTTCACCACTCCTTGTTTTCTTTTTCAGAGCTTGATGAAGCCTGTGACGAGCTCCTGGACTTTATTGTGGACTTAGATGTGAGGGAGGAAGTACCTAGGGCAAAGGAGAACCAAAGGGAGCCTCTGCCAATCCAATTTTTGAAAGAAGCAGAAAAAAATCGAGCTGGTGCCTCTGTTTCGCTCGACAGGACTGGAGTGTCGAGCAGTGGAAATTTGCCTCCCTGTCGATCGACAGGGAGGGTGTCGATCGACACAAATCTCAAAATTCAACCAGTCGACAGGCAGACCAGGAGGAAGAAGAAGAAAGAAGTAGCCTCTGTTTCGATCGACAGAGAGGCCTTGTCGACCGACACAACCGCACCCGAGGCTGAGAAACGGCCCGAGCCACCTGTTTTGGAGCTGAAACCTCTTCCTTCTCATTTACAGTATGCTTATTTGGGTTCTGATAACACTTATCCTGTAATTGTGTCTTCTTTTCTTAGTTCTACAGAGTTGGACAAGCTGCTCCGAGTCTTGAGGGACCACAAGTCAGCTATCGGATGGACATTGGCAGATATTAAAGGAATCAGTCCAACCATATGCCAGCACAGGATTAATCTGGAAGAAGAGGCTAAGCCGAAAAGACAAGCTCAAAGAAGACTCAATCCCACCATGCAAGAGGTCGTGAAGAAGGAAGTACTGAAGCTTATAGACAATGGGATGATCTATCCCATCTCCGACAGTCAATGGGTGAGTCCGACACAGGTTGTGGCCAAGAAGGGGGGAATGCAGATTGTGAAGAACGAGGATGGCAAAGAGGTGGCGACGAGACCTGTCACAGGATGGCGGTTTTGCATCGACTACCGAGCTCTAAATGCCGCCACATGCAAAGATCACTTCCCGCTACCCTTCATCGATCAGATGCTTGACAGACTTACAGGTTATCCCTATTACTGCTTTCTTGATGGTTATTCTGGTTATAACCAAATTGTAGTAGCTCCGGAAGATCAGCATAAGACGGCCTTCACCTGCCCATATGGAGTTTTTGCCTACCGGCGAATGCCCTTCGGTTTGTGCAATGCACCTGCTACTTTTCAGAGGTGTATGATGTCTATTTTTCATGATCTTATTGAGCACATTATGGAGGTTTTTATGGATGACTTCTCTATTTTTGGTAGCTCGTTTGACGCTTGCTTGCAGAATTTAGCTACAGTGATGGAGAGGTGTGCTGAGACAAACCTGTGCTTGAACTGGGAGAAGTGCCACTTCATGGTGAAGGAAGGGATAGTACTAGGACATCGGGTGTCATCTGAAGGTTTAGAGGTGGACAAGGCCAAGATCACGGCAATTGAGAAGATGCCGCCACCAATCAATGTGAAGGGAGTCCGGAGTTTCCTAGGCCATGCCGGGTTCTACCGTAGATTCATTCAGGATTTTTCAAAAATCTCTAGACCCCTTTGTAATCTGCTTGAGAAAGATGTGTCTTTTGTTTTTGATGCAGAGTGCTTAAAGGCTTTCGAGCATTTGAAGAAAGCATTGGTGACTGCTCCTGTTCTCACTTCACCGGATTGGGATGAGCCCTTCGTGCTCATGTGTGATGCCAGTGATTTCGCAGTTGGAGCGGTTCTAGGACAGCTGAAGGGGAGACTCTTCCATGTCATTCATTATGCCAGCAAGACCATGAACCCTGCCCAATGCAATTACACCACTACGGAGAAGGAGATGTTGGCGGTTGTGTATGCATTTGATAAATTTCGGCCTTACTTGATAGGGTCGAAAACTGTTGTTTATACTGACCATGCTGCCATTAAGTTTCTGTTTGCCAAGCAGGATGCTAAGCCCAGATTGATCAGATGGATCCTGTTACTTCAGGAGTTCGATGTGGAGATCAAGGACAGAAAGGGCTGTGAGAATGTGATTGCCGACCACCTCTCTAGGTTGGAGTACCAAGTTGAGGGAGATGACCCGAAGATGAGGATCCAAGAGACATTCCCTGATGAACAGGTCTTTGTATGCAAGGATAGAGACCTCAAGGAGTACTATGCCAACAAGACCCCCTGGTTTGCTGACTACGCCAACTACTTGGTGAGTGGAGTTCCCCCTCCGGAGTCTACCCCGCAGGAAAGGAAGAGATTTCTGAAAGAGGCCCGGTTCTACTATTGGGAGGACCCGTACCTATAGCGCCGGTGTGCCGATACCATCATCCGCCGGTGTGTGCCTCAGCCTGAGTTCTTCTGGATCATCGAGGCTTGTCACTCTTCTCCGAGCGGTGGCCACTTTGCTGCCAACAGGACCGCCTTCAAGGTCCTTTCTAGTGGATTCTACTGGCCAACCATCCATGGAGACTGCAAGGCCTTCGTGGCCAACTGTGACAGGTGTCAGAGGATGGGTAATATTTCTAAGAAGAGTGAGATGCCCCAAACTCCTGTGGTAGAGGTTGAGATTTTTTATGTTTGGGGGATAGACTTTATGGGACCCTTCCCACCTTCGGGGGGGTATACTTACATTCTTTTGGCTGTTGATTATGTTTCTAGGTGGGTGGAAGCCATTCCTACTACCACCAATGATGCCAAAGTTGTGGTAAACTTCCTTCAGAAGCATGTGGTGACTCGCTATGGCACTCCGAGAGCGTTGGTAAGCGATGGTGGTTCCCATTTTTGTAACCGTACTATTGATGCTCTTCTTGCTCGCTATGGTGTTAAGCACAGGGTTACTACTCCATACCACCCCCAAGGGAATGGCCTCGCTGAGTTGTCAAACAGGGAAATCAAGGGGATCCTCGAGAAGACTGTCAAGATGAAGAAGGATTGGGCATACAAGCTCGATGACGCTCTGTGGGCTTACCGCACTGCTTTCAAGACCCCGATTGGCATGTCACCATTCCAGCTGGTCTATGGTAAGTCGTGTCATCTTCCTGTGGAGCTTGAGCACAAGGCATGGAGGTCGATGAAAGAGCTGAATCTGAACTGGAAGGCTGCTGCTGAAAGCCGGGCTGCATACCTGAATGAGATGGATGAGTTCAGGGAGGAGGCTTATGAAAATTCAATGCTCTACAAGCTCCGAGCCAAGAGATTCCATGACCAAGGCCTAAAGAGGCGACAATTCTACAAAGGAGACCTTGTTCTAGTCTTCAATGCCCGTCTCCGATTCATGCCTGGAAAGCTGCAATCCAAGTGGTCCGGACCTTACACTGTGGTCAACATAGCCAACAATGGTGTGGTAGAGTTAGCTGGTCAGGATGGCAACATCTTCAAGGTGCATGGAAATCATGTCAAGAGGTACTACAACCTGCATCAGATTGGAGCTGTGGCAGTGCACTATCTGGACCGGCCATGAGCTGAGGTATCGTCGAGCTAACGACGTTAAATGAAGCACTTGTTGGGAGGTAACCCACCAGTTTATTGTTTTTTTCAGTTTTTAGAGTCTATTTTCGAGTCTTAGGTATTTTAGGATTTATTTCATGCCTTAGAATAATTTCCAGCTTGTAAATAGAGTTTTCAAAATTTAAGCCTCTGTTTCGATCGACAGGAATCCTGTCGATCGACAGAGAAGTTTGCAAAAAATTTGCTTAAGTGTTGAGAGTCTGTCGATCGACACAAAGTGTGTCGATCGACAAGGTCATGTTCTGTTCAGTCTTTTCCGGTCAATAAGTGTGTCGATCGACTGAATTCTTGTCGATCGACACAAGTTTGTCTTCATTTAAATTTTCAGCCCTGCATTTATTTAAAATAAATATAAAAAAAAAAAATTGAAAAAATCACGCGCCTGTCGATCGACAGGAATCCTGTCGATCGAAACAGACGCGCGCGTCTGTTTTTTTAAATACGCACGATCAGACTTGTTCCCCCTCATTCTTTCTCTCCTCTCTTTCGACACACGCAATCGCCGACCCCCCTCGCTCGAAATTTCATCCCCCCTCCCCATCCAACACAAGGTAATCCTCTCTCCCCCTCTCCTTTCATCTCTTTACTTGTTTTTACCTTGATTTAGTGTTGATTTTTAAGTAGAACCCTAATTTTTGCCCTCTTTTGTGATATGATAAATTGTTGAAATTCTTTCGATTTGTTGCATGTGTCGGGCTATTTTGGGTCGTTCTAGGTTATAGGAGAGTCGATTTGAGTTCCTTGTGGCTTACTTGTTGCTTATTGTGGAATTTTGGGGATTTGAGGATTGAAATTGTTCCCCCTTTACTGTTGCCCTATGTTAACCTCTCCAAATTGCACATTGTGTTTATTTGCCTTATTAATTACGTTTTGCACTTGGTATTGAGGTTAATTGCATGATTGGGTGGTCAATTTGGGATGGGCATGCCTATTTGTGGTTCTATTTTTGGATTTTGATTCCTACACAACCCCCTTTACTGTTGCTTGGTTTCTGCCGTCCCCATGTGTACTCTTTGGTTTCTGTGGTTTTTGTTTGTTGTTTTGCACTTGGGTATCGTATGAAATTGCATGATTGGGTGGTTACTTGGTCATAGGCATGCTTGATATTTGTTGATTATGTTGGATTTGCTTGCTCTAGGCAAGTTTAGGGGAGTTGTTTACTGTAATATTGCTTCTTTGTGCTGATTATGGGTTGTTGTTATTGCAGAGAGATACAGATGGCTTCATCCGACGAGGAGTATGTCCCGACCTCCGATGAGGAAATGCACGAGAATCCAGCGTCTGAGGCCGAAGATGAAGAGGATCAGGAGCGGGAGATACCCCCTGAGGAGCAACCCGGTTGGGTGCCTGAGTTCGCCTTTCCCGATCACCAGCAGCGCTTTGGGGCAATGCAGCGCTTCACCTTGAAGCCGACTAGGTATCCGGATGATGAGGATTTGCTGACGCTGGGGCTTGGGACTGATGTTCAGGACTTGTTCGCCCGATGCGGCTGGGGGCATTTCATCGCCCAAAAGTGGCCCACCATTCCGCCACTTTGTCTGGAGTTTTTCGCCTCTCTACACATCATTGAGCCACCCCGCCGCCAGGGTCCCGTCAAGCCTAACGGGATCCAATTCCAGCTTCAGGGACAGCCTCGCCGGCTCAGCAGGACGCAGCTGGACCGGATTTTTGGGTGTGAGCCGGGGGGCATGTACCTTGTGCCGGCTGAGTTCCAGCTTGGAGAGTTTTGGCCATCTATTTCCTCTGTCGCACATCCGGCCCACTTCAGCAAGTCAAACATGAAGGCCACCACGATCGATAATCCGGTGTTCCGTTATATACAGAAGACTTTTGGGCTCTCGGTGTTCGGCAGAAATGAGCACGGGAAGGCTCGGGGGAGCGAGATGTTTTGCCTGTGGGCCATGTTGAATGGCGTCCACCTCAGTCTGGCAGCCTTCGTCATGGAGAATTGGAAGCGTCAGATCATTGCTACCCCAGGGGACTTCTGGTGTGGAGGGTTCGTGACCCCCATAGCCCGGCACTTCAGGATTCCGGTTGACCATTATACCCCGGTGAGGGGTGTACGGACTCTGAAGATTGATCAGCTGGAGCAGTTCAGATTCATTTATCAGGATCGCCGTCAGATCTTCCTGCTGTTCACGACCGGCGACCGTTTCCTCCTGCCAGCCCCCGAGCTTACTCACGTCACGGACTACACTTTCCGCGACAATTGGCTCATGTCCACTCCGGCACATATGGATCGGACCCGTAGTTCTGATGGCGGGGCGCCCACTTACCGCCTGGCCCACCGTCCTGGCACACTGCCCGATCAGAGGATTCTCACTCGCGAGGAGGAGGCCGCGAGGATAGCCGAGGAGCGGCGATGGGCAGAGTTGCAGAGAGACCCGCCGCCCCACACTGATGCCCCTCCATTTCTGGGAGGAGGCGGGGGCGGTGCTTCCACTTCTTATGCCGGTGCAGGGTCTTCTTCCTCCGTTCCGGACTGGGCTCCATTTCTCCAGTTCATGCAGGAGCAGCGAGCCGACTTCCGCAGTTTCCGCACAGAGCTCCGCGAGGTCCGCGACCATCAGTTGGTGCAGGATACCCTACTTGCCGACATCCGGAGGCAGCAGGAGGACTACAACACTGCCCACAATCTTGCCATTGCCGATCTGACCCGGCAGATGCAGGACCACTTTGCCGATTTCGAGCCGGCCCTGCGATATGGCCGCGGGAACAGGAGAGCCGCGAGAGATCCGCCACCGCAGCAGGATTGAGGTCTAGATTCCTTTCCTACAAGCTGACTTTCAAACTTATTCTTCCCTTCGTGTTGAATAAGTTTGGGGGGAGGATGACTTGTGGGAATGGAATCCATTATTTACTTATGTATTTCTGATTTGATGTACTGTATTTGATTTCCCTGTATTTCAGTTCATTTCCCTGTACTTTATTTCCTTGCAGTAGTATTTGCTTTAGTTAGGATTTCTGATGTATTTGAAATTTTCCCATGTACCGTTCTTAGTTCAGAATCTATTTAAGTGTAACTTGAGATTATGTACTATTCCTTCCCTTGATATGAACCTGTTTGATTGATGATTGGTCTGCACTGAGATTGAGACAATTAGGATTGCATGATGAGTAGCCGATGATAGGAGAATACCGCATGATAAGTTGCTCTCTGATTTTGGATTTTGCTTGATTTATCTGGTTTGAATTGGATACTGTTAGGGGAGAACAAAAGAACCAAGTGAGATTTGTGCCTTAAATTTTTCTTTTCTTTCATGTGTGAACAAGTTTGCAGTGGGATTCTAGAATTTGGCTTATTTCTCTCTCGAGACTGTATTGATGTAGGCCTTGGTGAAAATGATCTTAGGCATCTCTTTTCTTAGCCTTATCCCAAACACTAACCCTATAAATGACCACTTGTAGCCACTTTGAGCCTGAAAACTTCTTTGTTTAAATTAGGATGTGATATAGTGAGCTGATTGTGGACTGAATTGAAAAAATTATGAGGGGATAGTTCGATTTTGAGCTTGTGATTTAGTAAGATATAAATGTGTGTGGATATGAGCTAGCTTGTGAAAATAAAGAAAAGAAAGAGAAACAGAAAAAAAAAAAAAGAGAGAAAAATGTAGATGTTGACTGAATGTGTCAGAAAAAAAAGAAGAAAAAAAAAAAGAAGGAGAATAATACAAGTATAGAAAAGAGGAGTTGAGAAAATGATGTGATGTGGGTTGACAGTTGGGAAGTTGTAAAATCATAAGTGTGCTAGTCACTCAGCCTAAAACGACCTACCTTCTAGAAAAGCCTCATTACAACCAAATTAAAGACCTTTTTGATTCACCGAGTTGTTTTACTTTCTAAGCAGTGGAGAGATGAGAAATTTGCCAAACTTATGGTTAAGAAAACTGTATTACTTGATGTTGAGTGAAACACATGTTCTAAACACTTGAGTGATGAGTGATTGAAACAATTTTTCCTATCTGTGAGGTTCTTCCCGAAACAGTTGATAATTTGGATTTGATTTTGATTGCTTTATCTTTTGGAGGAGAGTGTACTTAGATTGTGACGAATCTTGTGAGGCCTTGCACATCTCTGTTTGCATGAGTTTAAGTTTCTTTTGGTGTATTGATCGAGGACGATCAATAGTTCAAGTTTGGGGGAGTTGATAAGTGCGCTATTTCGTTCACTTATCTATGGATTTTCTCGTTGT
>JAPKLW010000664.1:0-26359 GCA_026898455.1 Plectranthus barbatus
AGCTTTCAGCCATTTGCTAGTGATTCTTTGTTGGCTTGCTTCTCTAGCAGTTTGTAAGTTGAATGCTGATATCATCTGCTTTGTGTCTGCTAGGGATTCTTCTCAGCACACTAGTCTATTACAACTCAATGTACAACTTATACAGGACTTTACAAAGTGTGCTAGACTCTCTAGATTTCGGCAAATGATCGACCAACGAAATAAGGTTTGATCCAACAAAACCTTTTACAAACAAATCCTAAGGGAGATTTTAGGGATAATTCCCAACAATTTCCCCCTTTTTGGTGCGATCAAAGCTTACTATCATTTGCTGACCATAAGTGGAAGAATGTCTATGTTTTACAAGTCTATGCTATTCTATCAATCTGACACAGAGTTTTTCCAACTAGGTTCAAGCAACAGAAATGATTGAAATCAAATTCCCCCTCAACAGGTGCTGGGGGATATTTCTCGATTAAATATAAGTAAATGTTTGCAACAAAGCAGTATGCTAGAAATTCTAGTACTCATCAAATCAGCAAGCATTCATCAAACAAAATATAATCTTCATGTCCACATGCAAATTTGTTGAGTACACCAAAAGTGTAGGTCAACTAGAGCACACCAGTAAAATTCAGAGGTGAACAAAGAGATTTTGTCTAAGTCTGATCCAATTTTATATATGATATTGCAAGTTTAAGTACAAATTGGATTCAGAGAGTAAGAAATGATGAAAAAATTTGACCTTTACGTTCATAAGCGGGGTGCTGGCTTGTCTTTTTCACTGTCCGCTGAACTGTTCTTCTGGATATCAGCAAACTTCTCCATGGTGAATTTCATGAAGTTCTCAAGAAGAGCTGCTCCTGTCTCTCTTTCAGCAGCCTCACGCTCCAGTTCTTTAGCCAACTTCTCCTGCTCCATAGCAATCTTTTGTAGTTGAAGTTCATGTTCCTTTCTTTGCAATTCTAATTTAGCTTCATGTTCCTTTCTTTGCAATTCTAATTGAGCTTCAAGTTCTTTTCGTCTTGACTCCTCCTTCGCCTCTTCTTCTTTTCTGCTTATTTCTTCTTTCCTTGTGGCTAACTCCTCATCATTTTTCTTTCTTCTTTTCTGGTCAGCCTTTCTTCTTTCTTCCCCCTCTTTGATTGCAGCCAAAAAGTTTGTACCATAGGCCACAACTGTGTCTTTTAGGGTAGTCCTGGTGTCTGCTAAATCCTTTTGAACAACCTCAAGACTTGTCCTATTCTCAGAAATAGCCAACTTGTTTTCAGCGATCTCTGATTGTACATGAGATACATCTCCCCGTATCTAATCAACTTCTCTTCTCAGATGCGTGGTAGCTGCTTCTACTCTTCCATCAATGGTTGTTTGCAAATAAGAGTTAAAGGCTTCAGCTATTTCCGCAGTCAATGGAAAGGGTATCTGCAGTGAGGTTATGGGAGTGGCATTGAAAGAAGTAGTCGTAACGAGTTCTCGACTCGTTGGAATAGACGGTTGCTGTGTGCGACTAGTACTCACAGCAACATACTCCTGATAACATAATTCCTCATGCATTATCCGATTAGCAGCATCCAGAATTTGTGCGGTCTCTTGGACAATCTGAGCTTCAGCTTTCTGAGCTTCCTTCACTATGTCATGAATATCAATGTTCAGGAACTTAGCCAACTGCATATCTCGGTAATCAAATTCCAGAGCAGCACGCTCAGTGGCCTGTGCCGCTACTCGAGCTTTGAGTTTCTCTACCTGTTGAATTTTATACTCCATCTGTCGTTTCCTGTAAGCGACAACAGCTCTTGCTTGACGCTTAGACAGTTCAACCCTGGCATCAGAGTATCCGTCGGGTACGAAGGTGGATTTAGGTAGCCCCTCAGTCTTTGAGAGAAAATGGTGTTCTCGGATGGCTTGAAGTCTGCACATCACTTGTTTATCTGAGAACTGTTTCATCCCTGGAACTTGATCAATCCAATCGAAGCACCAGCGCTCCTAACGTCTCCAGTAGTTTAAGCCCTTAGCAGCATAAACCAGTGCTTTCTCTTCAAAACAGAGTTGATGCATAATATAATCGCACTTCTTCCATCGTCGGAATTCTTCTGCTAACAAACGTCCTTCCGATGTTGATTCATCCAATTTTGTATGGAATAAATCAGCAATGGCTCTTTCTATTTCGGATTGCACGAACAATTCGATCTCTTCAGCCATAGGAGTGAGATCTGAGTTGGACCTTTCTTCAGGGTAGACCGATGGACACCATTGACCAATTCTCCGTAGATGATAACATGGTCCAGACAGCCCATTAAGAGGCACTCGGAGAGGAGTGTCTGATCCAGATGGTACCTTCCTCAGGTATTTGGCATTAAAAATCGCCTCAGATTCTCCATCAGAGTCAGAAATGCAAGATTCAACATCAGTGAGCAGAGAATCATTCTCTTCTACAGGCGAATGTAAATCATGAAGAAGTGAATCGACCTATTCTTCAGTATCTCTTCCTCTACTCGATTCTGCATCAGTGAAGGCTCCAGACCGCAGTAATTGTGGGAGTGCTTTATCTGATAGTCGTTCTTCTGCTAAGTTTATCTGCGAGTCAGAGGAGGGATTGAGAATGGTTTCTTCTTCTGAAGCAGCTTTCCCTTTTCCTCGTTTTGTGGCCTCGTCTGCTAGGCGTTGCAGTTCATCAGCAGAAGCTTCATCATCATTCATCATGGTGATATCTGCTGGAATGTCTGCCGTTTCCTCGTCCTCTGCTGGAGTTGAATTTCCTTCAGCAACATTCGCCACTGCTGGTGTTTGGTCCTCGTGTACTGTATCTCCTATGGTGCTTTCCTTTTGCTTGATAGGATGTGCTTCCAATTGGGCCTGCTTAGCAGCGCGCTTCTGGGCCATCAATTCTTCAGCAGCAGATTTGACTCGTTCAAAGTTTCTGTCTCTGCCTTCGAATGTTAGGTTACTGATGAATTTTTGGTAATCTCTTTTCTCGAGTTCTTTTAGAGTAGCTATTCGCTTTCTCTTTGCTTTCCTTGTTTTCGGACTGTGCTCTTCAACAATTCTGAGAGACTTAGGGATGTAATTTGGATCAGCGGTGTCCTCAGTAACATTCTCTGTAGAGTCCTTTTCTGCTGTATCAGTTCCTTCAGCAGCTTTAGCAGTCTTGCTTTCTGCTTCTGCTTTCTCTAATGCTTCCTTATCAGTAAGTAGTTCCAACTTTCTCCTGGTCTTCTTCTTTGCCTTAGTCACAGGAGGAGTTGTTGCTGTTCTCTTGTTGGGTTGAATAGGTAATACCCGTGCCCCAAGAGTAGTTGGAAGCTGTTCTGCTTCCTTCAAGGTCATGATATCATTGATCTGATCAACTGGTAGGTTTCCTAATTTCTCAATTTCCTCAAGATTTTTGAAACACTGATCTGTTTCTGCATTCCTCTTCAACACTGCTAATTCTGCTTCTGTTATGGGAATGGAGTGTTGGAGTGTGGGTACTGCTAAACTTGCTTCATCTGGTTCCTCTGGGGATGTTGGTTTAGCCTTATCCACATTGGATTTCCCTTTTAACCTTCGAGGATTCCTGATATTAATCGGCTTAGGCTTGTGTTTTGTTACAGGAATGTAGTTTGTGGAAAGGAGTGCAACTCCATGATCCACGCCTGTGTTGGTAAACAAAATCTCCAAGAATTTACTAATCTTCAGCCCAAAGTTTACATTCGAGGAGAATGTTCCATCTATTTCCATGTGTGCATTCTTCTTGGCATGCTCTGCCCAGCGTTCAAAAATGAACTCAGCCCAATTGCCTTTAACATTATCGTTTAATGCCATCATCACGGCATACTTCTTAGCAGAGAGCTCCGAGTATGAACCAGCATCGCACTGGAGCATCTTTATCACAATCTCTGCAAGTAGTTTGTATTCCTCTATCAAGATGTTGATCGAGGTGTTAACCTTAAACGTACTTGGTTGCCCTTTCTCTCCTGACTTCCTCCAGTGGCACCATCTCCTTTCCATTTCGGCTATATCATTCACCTTATACTGAGAGATTTTGGTTCCAAAGTTTCGAAGTCCAAAAGTACGAGACAGCAACTCAGCATTAACTTCTACAATATTCCCATATACACATGTCTTGAATGACTTCTGATCATCACTCATAACAGCTCTAGCATAGAATTCAGCAACCATGTGCGGATGAAATTGATCAGGTTCAACAGTGAGATACTTTACCAGCAGTTCGGAATCAAGGAGATTTAATATCCATTTGGGAAAGTGTTTGTTGGCGAGTGGCATGTACAGAACCCTGTCTTTCATGATCTGGGCCGCTCGTCTCCATTCCACCGAATGAGTGGACAACTTCTTCTGTTTGGCCATGGTTACCAATGTGCAGTAAGGAATGGACTCATAATGTCCTCTTTCTTCTCAATTCCAGTGAACTCGGGTGCATGTCGAACATGCAGGGGCGAGCAAGTAGTGGCGGGATAGATGAATGTGGGTTGTTGAAATTGAGTTGTGTCTAGGTTTTCTGAAGGTGAAGATTCGAGATTTAGAGATTGATTTGTGTCTTGGTGTGAGGAGGTTGAAGAACTTTGATTTGAAGTCATGGTTGAACAGTTTTTCTGAGAGTTTTGAGAGGGTTTTACAGAGATGGAGGTGAAGGGTTTCTGAAGATTGGTAGGGATTTGAAATCTAATTAGTGTGTAGAAGATTTTGGAGTATGAGGAGAAATTGACGACGAGGATTGAATGCACTTTAATTTCAATCAATGGTTGGGGTTGAGAGTTAGATCGTGGGTATATCCACGTCCTTCGGAGCTTGAGTGTGGATGATGTGGCACAATCCAATTTGTCGCTGTCGTCTGGACGCATTAAATGTTTCTCCGTATGGAAAAGCAACGTCCTACGTCCGATTTGAAATTTTCAGCAGCCAAGAGTAATAGAATCAAGCAGAAGTTACCACGTATTTCATGGCGTCATCATATTAACCTCCGGCATTGCTTTCCATGCATGATCATAATCACTGCCGATTTGACCTTTTCAATAATGAATTTCTTCACTCCACACAGCGACCCTTCAACTTCAGAGATCAGCAGTCACCATAGGCTTCTCTATAAATAGCATGAGCCGGTGATTTATTTGATACGGCTTCCTGCGACTTTTGTTCTTCTTTTCACAAAATTCACTAATACTGAAATATGGAGCCAACTCAAACACTCTTTGTTCCGCGGCACAGAATCCTCTGTGATTCTGGTTTGTATGAAGAGTACGAAACAGAGTACCACGTAGCAGAGTGGATTATGTCCAGTCTTCATGCCAGTGGTGTGGCCAAGTTCATTTCTCTGACGCCTCATTCGTTTCATATGGAACATCTTCAGAACTTCGTTCGAAAAAGTGAACCCATTGGAGACTCCATTGTTGGTGTCTTCAGGAATCAGTTGGTGAGATGGACGGTGGACACTTTTGCGTCGGAGTTCGGCTTACCGAGGGGTCCAATTTTTGTGATGGATTATCGCAACAATGAAATAACTCCGGAGTGGTCTTCATGGATGAGATGGAGGCATTCTTCTGAGCTTGAGTTCTCACCTACACCATCAGCATATGGACTGCAGACTCGCTATCGGGTTCTCTTCGAGATAGTCTGTGGTATGGTGGTGGGAGTGAATCCGGATGATATGATCTTTTCTCGTGAAATCTGGAAGGTCATGATGGCGATCGATGATCGGGCAGAGGTTGACTGGGCGACTTTTGTCTTCCAAAGGATGCGACAGAGTGTTCAGCAGTTTCCTCAACTTCACCTTCCCTATGGGATGCCGTTAAGTTGGCTGCTAGAGCATAGATTCCCTGATCTCACCCTAGGTCCCTCGAACCTTCGAGGAGTAGATTTTTATCCATTTGTGCCTTTGTCGCCCTTCTAAATTGCTCGAATCCTCTGTTCATGTAAATATTTTTGTTGATCTATATAAGATGATGTCTATTTTTCAATTGAGACAATCCCATATATATATGCGCTCAATATCAAATATCTGCTTGATAATATCCTTGATAATAAAAAATATAGTAAATCTGTTGAGTATGATTCTGCTAAGATCGTAGCAGATCGATGATTGGTAGCAAAGATATATGTTCTGCTGAAAACGTGGCAGATACCACTTTAGAAAGTAGTTAGCAGAGCTCTCGTCATCTAGCAGAAATATCATTTTTAGCAGAGTATCCATCATCTAGCAGAGATATCAAGTCTAGCAGAATATCCATTCTCTAGCATAGACCTTATTCATTAGCAGAGATCTCATTCGCTAGCAGAGGCCTTATCTCTAGCAGAGACTTCATCTCTAGCGAAGATCTCATCTCTAGCAGATGGAACGACGTTCTTTAGTGTATGCTTCTCTCCAAGCGTCGATTACTTTTTCTAAGAAACATTTTGACCGATCTGACGTGGCGTCTATCCATTCGTTGTGTAACAGATGATCATTAACTCTGAATCGAATCAATTCTTATGAAAAGAGTTATGATTCTTCCCTCATAAATACCCTTCTTGTGTGTATCTTTATCATCACAAGAACTCTTTTTCTGAATATTTTTCTTTTGTCTCGTTCAGAAGATTTTCAAGAAAATGGATTCTCCTGGTCAATCCTTGGAGTTGCGCCGAAACCAGATCCTTCATGAGGCTGGTTTGAACTCTCTGTATGATAACAATCCAAGAGTGGCAGAGATCGTCATGTCGAAGTTGAATCGAAGTGGATTGAACCAATTCGTTACTGCTACTCCAAAATGTTTCCAAGGCGATGTTCTTCGAGAATTCATCGATGACTGTTCTGTGGAGGGAGAGGGCATTTATGGTTCCTTCCGTGGCAAGCTCATTTATTGGTCACCGGACGTCTTTTCTCATCGATTCGGCCTTCCCAGAGGTCCTGGGTCTGTCTTCAACTACCGTATGACGGACATTGCTCCTGAATGGTCAGCGTGGCAGAAATGGAGACGAACGCCTTCGTCTGAATTTTCCCTTTCTGTCTCAGCATACGATCTGCACACTCCTTATTGGGTGCTCTTCCGTGTTGCTAACAATATGTTGATGGGAGAGGACTGTGATGACACTTTCTTCTCAAAAGAAACGTGGCGGATCATGATGTCCATTGACGATGGAGTCGAGGTAGATTGGGCAAAATATATCTATAATAGCGTTCGAGACTGTGTCCAATATTACCCGGCAGTGCCTCCGCTGAATGGAATGCAGTTTAGTTGGCTGCTGGAGCAGAGTTTTCCTCGGATAGCAGAAGGACCATCGAATCTTGTAGCTACGGACTTCTTCCCGTTTAAGCCTCCTTCCTCCTAGAATAGCGATCATGTTGTTGTTTTCAATTTTCTTATTTTCCTTTGTAATGACGTATGTCAAGGAATGAAAGGATGTATGAAAATGGCACAACTATATTTTGTTGTCTGGCATTTGTTAACAAAATCTTCAACCAAGTTCTGCTCTGTATTTTCAATATTAGCAGATAGTTATGATGAATATTTCTCAGCAGATGTAATCATCTTCCAGAATACTTAACGATGTCTTCAAGAAATCCAAGAAATAGGGATAAGAATAACATCTCTTTCGATACTCTGTCTCTGATATGCTTGCATCAGTGTTTCAGCAAACTGTCTTGTGAATGTGTTGAGTTTTTGTAGCAAACCTCCTGTGTCTGATGTAAGCTATCATTTAAGACGGTAGATTTCTGTCTTAATCAAAGGATTTGGGATATCCTTTGGGGTCTTCTTTAAGCATTCGTGGAAGAGAACACCACAATATTCAGGTAGGTCGACTTGCTATAAGTAGTCTTATTAAGACAGGTGGCATTTCCCCCTTTGTCGAGACTCCTCGACTTCCGCTCTTCTGAGTTCTGAATTCAGTTGATAAGACACTTTTGGGAGAGTGGTCCCACTATGGATAGAGCTATGATCTTGCTATAAATAACATCTCGCCTGTCTTCTTGAACTTCATCTTTTCCACTCCACTTAGCATAGCATTTTCTTCTTCACTTGTTTCAAAATGCATCATATTACCATTGCTCCAAGTGATTTACCTGTAACTCGCAACCAGATTCTTCATGAATCAGGGTTGTATTTTGAGTATGGAAGCAACTGTCGTGTTGCAAACTTTGTTATGGGAGCTCTTCATGAGAGTTGCCTATCCCAATTTCTGATGACTATGCCAACACGTTATCAGAAACGAGCTCTTCAGAGCTTTATCTTCAAGTGTAACACCACTGATGATGCCATTTGGGGTTGCTTTGACAATCAAGTGGTTTGTTGGACTCCGGCCTTCTTCTCTCAAAAGTTTGGCCTTCCTTGGGGTCCCACTTGTGTTATGGATGTCTACCGCCATTTGACTGCTCCAGAGTTCGGCTACTGGGATAAGTGGAGGCAGTCGGACAACTATGACTTTTCACCAACTCCATCATGCTTGGAGTTAAAGAAGAGTATAGAGTCATTTTTGACATTGTTAGCAATGTCACTTTTGGAGTCCCTGCTGACAACTATGTATTCAACCCAAGGATTTGGAGGGCCATGATGGCCATTGATTCGGAGATGAAGGATGTTGATTGGGCGGAGTTCTTCTTTGATGGGGTGAAGAGATGCATCGATCTCTTTCCTCAGTTTCCTCTGCCAACTGCCATGCAGTTGAGTTGGTTGCTTGAGCAGACGTTCCCTCATCTTGTTTCCGAAGGTATCCCTTTGATGGGATTCGACTTCTATCCCTTGAGGGCTCACTTCTCTAACTCGGGTTGAAGACTGTTCCGGGCTCTCCTCCTTTTGGCGTCCATATAAAGCATTGTTAGATTTGTAGCAACAAAATGGTGTAGTGGATGTTGTATTTGATCTTTCTTCTTAGTTGAGACGTGTAACCTTTGAAATCTGTTGTTCTTTTGTTTAATGATTATGCTGAAGTAGATCTTTTCTTTAAATCCTCCGTCGTGTAGACTCTTTTCAACTATTTTCGTGACATTTTTCAGCATTTCATAATGTCACGATATCTTCAGCAGACAGAAATAATAACGTCCAGAGTGATGTATATCAAACTTCAAGAGTATCCTCATAGAAAGAATGAGAGCTAGGACTCATTCATCCACAACTTCATCTAATTCCATCAATCCAAGCTTCAAACATAATTCTTTAAATCTGGCTTCTGGAAGTCGTTTTGTGAATATATCACCTATCTGATCTTCGGTGCATATGTAACGGACATTGATATCTTTCTTCTCCTGATGATCTCGTATGAAGTGATGATGAATATCGATATGCTTGGTCCGAGAGTGATGAACATGATTTTTTTGTGATACACATAGCACTATTGTTGTCGCAGTAGATAGGCACACATTCGGGAGGGATCCCGTAATCTTGCAATTGTTGTCTTATCCAGAGAATCTGCGAACAATAGCTAGCAGCAGCCACATACTCTGCTTCAGTGGTGGATGTAGCAACAGAGTGTTGCTTTTTGTTGAACCAGCTAATGAGCTTGTGTCCTAGAAATTGACACGTTCCACTCGTGCTTTTCCTGTCAATCTTGCATCCTCCAAAATCAGAGTCCGAGTATCCACTCAGAGCAAGATTGTCTTCTCTAGGATACCAGATTCCGAGACCTTCTTTGCACTTCAAATAGCGAACAATCCGCTTAGCAGTGTCTAGATGTGCCTTCTTAGGATTGGCTTGATATCTAGCACATAACCCGACGACATAAGATATAGCAGGTCTGCTGGCGGTGAGATATAAGAGTGAACCTATAATTCCTCTGTAGAGAGTAGGATTCACATCTCCTTCTTCTCTTTCAAGTGCGGCAATACATGTCGTACTTATTGGAATCCGCAAACTCTTTGTCTTCTCGGGGCAGTATTTTGCAATCAAATCGCGAATATACTTCTTCTGATGAATGAAAATCCCTTCTCTGGATTGTTGAACTTGTAATCCGAGAAAGTAGGACATTTTTCCCATCATACTCATCTGGAAGTTGCTGGTCATGAGCTTTGAAAACTTGTCACATAACTCTTGATTTCTAGAACAAAAAATGATGTCATCTACGTATATTTGCACCAGCAAAATATCTCCTTGGTCTTCAATGCGAAAGAGGGTTTGATCAATTCTCCCTTTCTGAAAACCATTCTTCAACAAGAATTTTGAAAGAGTTCCATACCAAGCTCTCGGTGCTTGTTTCAATCCATAGAGAGCCTTCTTAAGTCTGTATACTTGATTGCCGTGTTCGAACCCTGGTGGTTGCTCGACATAGACTTCTTCCTTCAGCTCACCATTTAGAAAGGCACTTTTCACATCCATCTGCATTACGTCCAACTCATGATGTGCAACGTACGCGAGGAATAAACGAATGGCCTCCAGCCTTGCTACCGGAGCAAATGTTTCGTCATAATCTATCCCTTCGCATTGCCTGTACCCTTTAGCTACGAGTCTCGCCTTATTTCTGACAATCGTGCCAGACTCATCTTTCTTGTTTTTGAATACCCATTTCGTGCCAATAACACTTTGATGTTCGGGTCTGTCTACTAGCTCCCACACATTGTTTCGTGTGAATTCTGCTAGTTCTTCATGCATAGCGTTCACCCAATCCGGATCTAGTAGAGCGTCTTTGATCTTTCTGGGTTCTTCGCTGGAGATATAGCATGCTAACATAGCATTGCCTTGTCTTGTCATCATAGGATCATTGATATTGCCTATGACATCATCAGGAGGGTGGGCACGCAACCATGTTGGTCTGATAGTTCTGATCATATTTCCTTCCCTTGCGAGGCCATCGTCTTGTTCGTTATTCTTCATAGTATCCTCCTGGAGTTCAGCATCTGGATTATCTTCCGCAGGAATAACTTCCATAGGATTTCCTGGAATAGGAACTTCTTCAGCAGTGTCTTCAGCAACTGGAATCTCAGCAGCGCCTACAACATCATCTTCCACAAGAGCTTCGTCAGCAGCCTCTTCAGCAGGTGGAATCTCAGTAGCGCCTCTGCCAAGATCTTCGTGAGTTTCTGTCCCTCCCTGGAAGGGAATGTCCTTGGTAGTCTCTTCCTCTTCATCGTCAAGCACCTCTAGAATAACTGTTTCGGTTAAGATGTTTGTAGGTTTGGCCTCAGCATGATCATTAGCATCACTGGCCTGGTCAGCAGTTTGGTCCCCTGCTGCGTGCATCTCGTTTGGATTGCATTCATTCATAGACTTAGTCGGATCAATACTCATATTCTCGAGAGAATTTAGAAGTGTTTGATCATTGACATCATTAGTCTCATGATTGCTATCCTTTTCTCCTTTGTTTTCACTACACACTAAGGTAGACTCATCAAAAATAACATTGCATGTTACTTCCACAATGCCAGTAATCTTATTTAATACCCTATAACCTTTATGAGTGGGATGTCCATAACCAAGGAGTACTCCCTCGTCAGACTTAGGTGAAAAGGTATTAAGTTTAGATTTACCGTTATTGTGAATATAACATGTAGAACCAAAAGCACGTAGATGAGTTATGGAGGGCTTACGACCGTGGTACACTTCATAGGGAGTCTTGTTAAATCTGCTTGTGACAGCACTCCTATTCTGTGTGTAACAGGCCGTCATGAATGCTTCACCCCAGTATTTAGCAGGAAGTTTAGAATCTGCTAACATTGAGCGAACGGCTTCCTTCAGCGTCCGATTCCTCCTTTCTGCTAAACCATTCTACTGAGGAGTCCTTGCTGTAGATTTTTCGTGTGATATTCCAGCTTCAGCACAGAAATCCATCAGCACTCCATTACAGAATTCTGTTCCATTATCAGATCGAATTTGCTTCACAGTAACTTCTTTACTATTTTGCTCCTTGAGAATCAGTTATGGCAGAATAAGCTTCACTTCGTCCTTTGTCTTTAATAGACGTACCCATGTGTACCTGGAGAAATCATCAACCACCACTAGTGTATATAGACGTTTACTTACAGTGGGTGGTGTGACTGGACCAAAAAGATCCATATGAAGTTATTCCAGAACCCTTTGTGATGTCTCCTTTTCAGGATTTGTTTTGAAGGATGATTTAGTCTGCTTTCCCTGTTGACATGATTTGCATATTCCTTCTTTGCGGAAAGTCTCATTTGGTAGACCTATAACAAGCTTATTTTTGGCAAGATAGTTAATAGTTTTGAAATTTAAATGATTGAACCTCTTATGCCATAGCCATGTTGTTTCCTCTTTATTGAGAGCTAAAAAGCAAGAGTGTTGTTGACCGCTTTGCCAATCAACAATATATAGTCCACCCTTGTGGATGCCTCGTAGTGTTGGTCCCGGATATCAGGGTATAACTTGGCAGCGGAAAATGTGTAAGTTCGTTTCTTACGCTCTGCTGGTTACTCAGCTGACTGGGACCTTGTCAGCTGGTAAGTCAACTGGGACTGAGTACACAGCTGACTGGCAACTGGCAGGTCAGCTGGTAGCTCAACACTTAGAATATTTTAGGTCGTGTTTGCACAATTATATCAGTTTTCAGATATACTCCAGTAATCAGTTACTGGGTTTTAAATCAGTATGAAAATGCAGAAAGCTGATAAAAAGACAAAGGATTTTATAGTGGTTCGATCAACTGATCTACGTCCACTCTCCAGTCGATGCACTGGAAATTCACTAAGAGCAATCAGGTACAAAGTGTCCTACGATCTATCTCCAGCTGGTAGATGCCCCGTCTACCAGTCCACTGGATCAACCGCTCCCGGTCCTTGTCCTTCTTCAGCTCTCGTCAGATGGATGGAGTGCGAGCACGTCACTTCAACCTCCTCCTCTGACTGGTTGGGTGTTGAGTTCTCCCAAGAACGTGACTCCTTTAACGGCAAACTGCCCGTAATAGCTCAAGAGCTGGCTGGCTCTAGAACTGCTGTGAACTTCCTCAGAAAGAGAAAGAACACCAAGGAGATCAATAACTCACAAGCTGGAAGCTTGGAGTCTCGTGTTCGAATAATCGACACACGGAAGAGCTTTTAAGAAAAGCCTCGAAAGTATTTGCTTGCTGGCAATAAATGCGATCGTTCTTTCGGTAGGTCAAGAGAGTTAAGAGTATTGAATGTTGATGGATCCCAGGTATTTATAGACGAGGGATCCCATTCAAATTTACTAGCCGTTTGGACACATCCGGAAAAGTCTCTGTCCTCGCATGTCCTTCTGCAGGCGGCAGGTAGGAATTTCCGGAAAGCGCCATACCTTTGACCGCTTTATCTGACACAGATCTCTTTGTGTCAGAAATGGCTCTATTCGTCAGTACGAGGAATCGGAACTGGTGTCTTGAACTGATAGACTTTAAGGCATCCTCCTTAAAGTCATACACTGTCAGTTAATTCCTCAGACGAATCTTCTTTTTATCTCTAAGTCTTCGGGAGAGCGAATCTTCAATTCTGCTGATAACCTCCAACTGGTAGATCATACTGGTGATCTTGTGCTGGTAGTCTCTGCTGGTGACTTTCCTTAGCACAATCAAGGTCTACCAATTCGTCTGATGTTATCTCTTGGAATCTCCCGTGACTGGTGGCTTCACCGCTGGTGAATAGTGTCAGCCATAACACATATTCTGCTGGTGAGATTTCTCAGCCTCCTGCTGGTGAAAACCTTCCCAACTGGTGAACAGTAACCAGTCAACAGCTCTACTCCATGCTGATGAACAGTGTCAGCATGAGTCTTTGTCAGTCGCTTGCTGGTGAGATTTCTCTCAACTGGTAAGCACATCTCATGCTGGTGAACAGTAGCCAGCATGAGTCTTGATCAGCTACGACTTACAACTCAAAAGACCTAAACAGGACTTTACATTTGAGACTAGAGCTATTCTAGAGACAAACTGACGCTGGTAGGACTTAGGATTTGATCCACCAAAACACTTAAACACCAAGTCTAAGATCTAAGCCAGTATACCACTGGGGAAAAGGAAACTTAGGCAAATTTCCCAACACGTAGTTTTACTTCTCCTGAAATAGCATCAGCAACAGTACAACCAGTATTCATAAAAGATATGATATACCCATTTTCACACAGTTGACTTATGCTGAGTAGATTATGCTTTAGGTTGGAGACGAGTGCTACGTTGATGATTCTCAATCTATTCCTTTCAATGCATCCTCGTCCAATAACTTCTCCTTCACTGTTGTCTCCGAACTTGACCTTTGGACCGTTGAATAATCTTCTTATGTCTGAGAATAATTCTTCGTTTCCGGTCATATGAGCAGAGCAACCGCTGTCCAGGACCCATTCATTGGATATGCACGTTCCCGTAGCTATGGAGTCCTGTTCCTGCAAGTGAATCAAGTGGATTTAGGTACCCGCTTAGTGTCGGGTCCTGCAGGATTACCGTGAAGCATAGTTCCTTTCGGAACCCACATCATAGTGATTTTTAAGACTTTTGTCTTGGTTTCACTATTGATCACTTTCTTGACCTTTGGCTTAAAATTTTTAACATTTCTATTTCTAGGTGAATATTGTACTTAGCCGTCCTTGCCCTTGTAAATGAATGTAGAATGGGCTCAGGCTTTGTATAGACATTTCTTCTATGCAGTGTATTCTGCTGGTAATTAGGTCTCACAGCATTGTACTGCGCAGGCCTTCTCTGATGAAAATTAGGATGTACTATCCTTGCGTTGAAATCAGAACGCTCAGTACTCCTTGAGTTTGCTGAGTAAGGTTTAGCGTATGCTCTTGGATTACTCTACTGAGGTCTATCAAATACTTGCCTATCATTCATCGTTTGATTCTTCTGCGGAGGCTTAGAGTTGCGTTCAACATTTATCCTTGGGATCCTCTGCTGAGGTCCACTGGATAAAGGCTTAGCAAACTCTGACCTCTGCTGAGATCCAGCAGATGAACTGTTGGCTATTTTTGATATAGAGTTCTGCTGAGCTCCAACGGGCACATTCTGCTGGAGTCTATTCTTTGGTTTAGCTATTGGCTTAGCAGACAAAGTTTCAGCAGAAACTACTCCATTACCTTTTTTAGCAGAGCTAAGTCCAGCAGATACAAACAAGATCGGATTCTGTTTAAAAGAATTATCATTGGGTTTTGACATTCTTTTTGATGATTCGCATCCAAGTCCAGACTTATCAGAGTGACGTCTTTGACTACTTACAAGGGCATTGAGAGCAGCCCTGCTGGATGCGTACATGCAAATGCAGTCCTCTTTGGGTTTATTTTTTAATGCATGATTCTCTTTTTCTAAAGTTTGAAATTTTTCTGACAAATGAGAGAAATTTGCTTTTAATTTTAAGAGTTCTTCACTTTCTAACCTTAGTCTCTCGACTTCCTCGGTTATATTTGTAATTTGAAGTTTTAGTGAGGCATTTTCCCCAACAATTTCATTTTTTATCTCATACATTTTTGCAAATTCTATTGATAACTGAACTAAGTAGTCTTCTTCGGAATCGAAATGTGATTCCTCCGACTTGTCTATGATTTGATTGTTAGATGAATTTGTTGATAATACCTCTGTTTCCTCAGCAGCGAGAGCTGATTCATTGGTTTCTTCAGCATTGTTGTCCGCATCAGCAAACTGATCTTCAGTGATGTTTGCCATCAACACGAACAATGCTTCTTTGCTATCTTCTTCTTCTGAAGAACAGTAAAACTCTTCCTCATCAGCAATCTCCGTCCTGGTCAGCAATGCCTTGGTTACGGCTTTAGCAGCGCGTCTTTCAAATCATTGCTTCAGGCAATCTCGTTCTTCTTTGCTAACCTTCGGGAAATCATGCTTCAAGTGATCTGGAGAGCCACATTCAAAATAAGTTCTAATTTTTCGCTCTACTGAGCGGTTAGATGTTGATGATGGGATCTCTTTCTCCTCCTTTTCAGCTTTTGCTTCATTTAGCATCCTCTGCATCTTCTTCATTTGTTCTTCCAGTTCATTGATCTTTAGATCAATTGCTTGTGTACCTGTACTGGAAGTACTTTCTTTCGAGGGTGATGCTGGAGTAGGTCTTTCTGGTTTGTAGAAGGGCCTTTTTGTCTTGAATTTGCTGTAGTCCTTCTTAGCGAAGTATGCTAAGTCCTCAGTGTTGCCAACATAATTTGAAGCGGCTTGTGCTACAGGTGTTTCATTTTTCTTCGACTGCTGTATGATAAATTCGTGAGCTTTAAGTTGAGCAAATACCTCTGACGTAGTCATGCTGTTGAGATCTTTTTCACTCAGAATTGTTACTTTTGCAAACCAGTCATCTCTTGGATATAGTTTGGAAATGATTTTATTGTTCATCTCTCCATTGTCATACTTCTTTCCAAGACTCCTGAGTTCTCCAATTATTGTGTTGAAGCGTTCCTCCATGATTTGAATAGTTTCTCCTGCACACATAGAGAAGGATTCGTATTTGTCTACAGCTACCTGTAGTTTGTTGCGTTTCATTTGATCCGTCTCCTGAGAAGACTTGCACACGTAGTCCCACATTTCCATAGCAGTTTCAAAATCAAGCGCCTTTTCTTTCATCAGCTTTGGAAGGGAATCAAGAATTAATTTCTTTGCCACGTGCTCAAGTTGAGCTCTCTTTTTGTCTTCGCTTGTGTATTTATCAAACGGTTTGGGAACCATTTCGGGTCTTGGAGGTCTTGGTTCTCCTTCAGCAGCACCTTCAACACGCCCTTGTCCTATAAAAGTGTTAGCTTTCATAATCTGAATAGGACCTCTTACCAGTACATCCGCCATCTCAGGATGTATGCTCTGAAGTTGTATGAGAGCCATCTTCTTCCAAGATGAAAAGTTCTCTCTGTCATACTGTCCAAGGGAATGGTTCATCATTTTGTATGCTCCTTGAATGGTTTCCTGAGCTGAGTAGATAAAACAAGAATAAAAGTGCAAGGAAAGATGATAGATCTGGTCACAGGTGACTCAGAAACGGAGAGTCTGGTATGACCTCCGCTCTGATACCACTTGTTGGTCCCAAAATATCAGAGTCGTCGTGTTGATAACTTAACACGAAATGCAGCGGAATAGTTTTATAGCTCTTGCACTTATCGTTGTTTTTCAAAAGTTAGCTAGCTCAAGTTATGTCTTAAGTTTGTGTTCAGATATACTCTAGCAACTCTGCTGCTAGGTTTCAAAATAATCTTGGAACAGTAATGTGATAAAGCAGTAAATGAACGCGAGATTTTATAGTGGTTCGATCCAAATAGATCTACGTCCACTCCTTAGCCGAAATGCTAAGAATTTCACTAGAAAAGTATACAATCAGTACAAGGATTTGCCAATACTTGCAGTAGGCGGTGAACTTTCGAACCGGCCACAGCACAGCTATCCTCCGATACTTTGCACTTTTTCGAACACAGCTCCGGCCAAGTCAAGGGCACACCTTCGTAAAACTTGTCCTTCGTTAATGATGCTGTTATAGTTTGCACCTGAACTCAATAAATATGTGGCTAACGCCCGTTAGAGTCAATCTCTTTCAAGAATGACTGTTGGATACTCCTAGTAAGGAAATTATCCCAATGATTGAAGATTCTTAATGGAACTTCAAGAATCTTCAAGAATGAGTGTCAGATATTCAATGAGAGGACACTCTGGGTTGTTGAGGGCTTTGAATGTGCTTTTTATCACGAGCTCTCAACTGACTACTTTTCACTTGTTCGCTTTGTCAAAGGAATCTCACACTTGTGTAGTTTGCGAATGTAGGTAGTGATTGAAGCAGTAGTACTCTCAGCTTTCAGACCTGTATTTTATAGATGGAGATTCAAACTTTGAATCTCCATATCCGTTAGACTCAACGACTCCTTGATCCGAGAGTGTTTATTTTATGACAGTCGCTTTTGTCTTTGACTTGTACTTCCTTAACTACTTTGGGAAGGTCTCGTCCTTTGTGTAAGCTTTTTTTGTCAGAGTCGCAGTCCAGATTCAAATTTGATTCTTTTGCTTTACTAAGCTAGAAACTGCTAACAGTATATTCCTTGTGATCCTTTGACTTCCGTTGCTTGCAATTCTTTATTCATTTCTGAAAGGTCCGAATGCTAACGCCTTAGCATTCTGTCTAGCAAGCTTTCAGCCATTTGATAGTGATTCTTTGTTGGCTTGCTTCTCTAGCAGTTTGTAAGTTGAATGCTGATATCATCTGCTTTGTGTCTGCTAGGGATTCTTCTCAGCACACTAGTCTATTACAACTCAATGTACAACTTATACAGGACTTTACAAAGTGTGCTAGACTCTCTAGATTTCGGCAAATGATCGACCAACTAAATAAGGTTTGATCCAACAAAACCTTTTACAAACAAATTCTAAGGGAGATTTTAGGGATAATTCCCAACAAGCTCCGACAATCAATTTGGGTAGGTGGAAAATAAAATCAAGGGGATAACCAACCACATGCAATTGATGACAAAACATCTTTAGATGCTGGATACTCAGTAGAGTCAAATCGCTACTACACTCAGCAATCAGCACAAGCGGGGACAACTGCCGAGTGAGACAGAGTTAAACCTAGCAAAGGAAAAACAAGTCAATGCAATTTCTTTGAGTTCTGGGAAGAAGTATGATGGTCCAAGGAGGTCAGAAAAAAGTTTGGGGGAGAAAAAGAGGAAAATCCGGAGAAATATCCCTCTGTTTCGACCGACACAGAGGTTCAAAAGACCAGGAATTTGATTGATAGTTCTATGTCGACCAACGTACCCTGCATCGGTTGACATGCAGTTCTAGCAAGTGTGACAGGCGAAGCGGAGAGATCTCGGTTAAATCCGAGCCCAATTTTGGGCAAGAAAGAGAAAGGAAAATAGAAAGTTGATCCTACTCCTCAGATGCCTTTTCCCCGACGATTCACAAAAAAGAGAGAAGATTCAAAGTTTACCAGGTTTGTTGAAAATCTGAAGAAGGTAAACATCAACATACTATTGGTGGAAGTTGTAGGGTTTGAGTCTACGATGGACAACACGAGTTGCCATTAATTAATTTCTTGCCAAGGATCGTTCTTAGGATATCAAGAATAAATTTCAATTAAACAAATCATGCGAACCTATGCATGCTCCTACAAAATTAATTGCAAAGGATGGATTAGAGAATACCTGATTTCGCCGTTTGATCCACAGATCTAGATCGGAGCCAATAACGATGAAAAACCCTTAGATCTGAGATAGAACGCCGGCGATGGACAGTTGTTCCTACAGATCTGATCTTCTGATCTGTTCCCTTGCTCCTTGGAAATCTGGTGAGGATTATCTACCAAGTTGAATCCGAGATCTGGAGAAATCGATCAAATTTCTCCCCTTCCAGATAGCCGCTGCCGTCTCTCCCCTTTTTTTGATTACACTGAAAGTCTAACTTGATCTGATGGAGAGAAGGCCTTATATAGTGTTAGGGTTTTGAGAAACCCTAACCCTAATGGGCTGTGAGCAATTAATGGGCCAGACCAGGGATCAGGTGCAAATAATAAAGTGGGCCCTCTTTATTAATTAATCCTTCCTTGTTCAACCCAGAACATAATTAGTTAATAAAACATTGTTTTAACCTTCACCACGGTAACAATGCTGACTCGCCCCTTTATTACCACATTATTAGGAACGGGTTGCACCAAACTAACATAATCCACATATTTAAGGTTTTAGACATTCATTAATTAATTTGACTTATGACAATCAACCACAATTAATTAATCTCTTATTTCCTGAGTAATACCACTCACTCATTTTCACTTATGCCTGAATTAAATAATTTAACCTGCAGGATTTAGCATAATGAACCTTGTGAGCTCCTCAGGGAATGTCACCATCCTGAAACGGATATGCATACCTAAACGTCCAGACTAAGCAGGCCACACACAAATTTCCAACACCCAAAATACGGGTATAAGATTACATGTAAGACTCGCCACCATGGTAAATCAAAGTGTGGTCAATCTGTGTGTGCCCCCTATCCTTCAGTTAGGTTTAAGATCATAGGAAGTATGTTAGGGATCTGGCTCATTCATATGTCAATGAGAATAGCACATCCCACTGTTGATCCCATCAATACATAACTATGTACCGACACATCAAGTAGCTAGGATAAGCCGACTTATGAACTGATGTGCCGCAGCTTAGACCGACAGCCTATCCAGGGACCGTCTCAGCTGTGATACTGTTTATATCTCGCTAGGTCAAACGATTCATATGATCCTCTGTGATCTCCTACACACCATATGATCATCCCTATAGGCGAGATAATAGGATATTATGGTTCGTTGTATGTTTGTTCTATCACACAACGAGTATTGTTGCGGCAACATATATGAAGACCAGTGTACAAAACACTTAATCACATATGCTTTCAGTATATAATCCCAACAATCTCCCACTTATACTTAAAGCATAATAACATTGCTTTACCAAAGTATTAAGTGTGTCTATACTGTCAATCACTCCCACTGCATTCACGTCACCTCTTGTCACGATTTTTCGTATGATGTGATTCTACACATCCTATGTGTTTCACCACCTTGTGAGTCTTGGATTCCTTTGAGTTTGTCATTGCACCAACATAATCACAATTCATTGTGATTTAATTAGGCAAACTCAGAACACACACCTCTAGAGGATGGCATTGGAGCTATACTGCTTCTTGCGAAGCTAATGAAGCTGACAAAAACTCAGCCTTCTTACCGAAATCCACAACACACATCTGTGTTAGATTCCTATAACTCCTCTTCCAAGGCCCAACACATAGTTAGAGGTCAACTTCCTTTCCTTATGATCCTCCTGGATATCCGATGCCATTCAACTCACTAGGCACATTTGTAAACCAATGTGTTATCCAGAGTTGAACTGATATCTGTTTAACATGCTTATAGCATTACAGATATCTACATTCGTTCATTTACAATGTAGAAAGATAACAATTTTTCTTGCTATGAACGATACACCACAAAATCAATTTAAGCGACTTGAGATACCTGAACATCCTTTTTCTTGTGACAACACAAGACCTTAATTCAAAAGATGTTCCAAAATCTCATAAGTCCTACTTCTGAAACTGTTCGGATAACCATCCTTTATTCCTGACAATATCTCCACACCGTTTTCGAATGTGAAAATACCATCTACATAATGTGCAAGGAAAACCACGCTTCCGCTGACACATAACTGGTACATGAAACTCTCATTCTCGATAGACAATATCGAAATGTCTGTTACATGACCTGGAAGCTCCCTTAAGTTCATACTTGAACTACCTTGGCTTCCAGACATGATGCTTTGCACATAACTTATCTGGTTGTTGCATACAGATGTCGTCACCTTTTATCAAGGTACCCGTTTATAAAATACGGATGACATCATCTATCTTCCAGATATTTAGATTCATATGTGCTGTTATGGTTAAAAGAATTCGAATGGGTTTAACAGTTGCAACCAGTGAGAAAGTCCTGTTGTGAAACATACCTTACTCACTAACCTAGATATTCGAATATACTAGGTTACCATTCGAGCATTTCTGTCCTTGTATATCAATCAGTTACTTATAGTTGGTAAGCTATTTGGCAATCACTGATCCTGATACATAACCATAACCTTTACTGATTCATTTCTAAATCCATGACTCGAAGTCATTAAACTGCATCATTCGTCTTAATAGCTTCGTTGCGCTTTAAGGGATAAGTACGATGTTGTTCGTTTAGCTAGGAACAAGTCCACAGACTGTTTCCACGAACTAGTACCATTAGCCTGTTAAGGCAACCTCCCACTGCAACGATGCTCCTTTTACGCTGTCAGTTAATGGTGCATTAATTTGTGGTTTACCACCTTACACAGGTGACCGTGCAATTGGTACCATACCTTCCAAGGTATGCTCAATATGCCACGGGGTATTTCCTGATGGATTTGAATTGTCTTCTCTAAAACGTTAGAGAATAATCTCACATTTGGATTCATGGTTTCATCCTATACAACTTGCTTGTACCTGGGATACACAAAGCAACCATCTTTTTCGTTTACCTGGAATAGCCCACAAAGCAGTATTAGCTCAAACCTTTCTTCCAACCAATCAGTTTCCTATATCAGCTTAACAACCGAATTACCCATCATTGCCCTTTTGACACAGTCAAGGTCTGCTAGGGTATTTGAAACTGATTTAGAAGACACTAGATAAGCAAACACTCAACTGCTTTTGGCGCTCTTCCCAAAACAAAAATTTGGCAAAGCTGGCATAACTTATAAACTTTTTAAAGAATCTTATTTCGTTTTATCTGCACTATTCCAATCGAGGAATAATAAGTGTAGTTAACTGGGATGCAATCCCTTTGCTCTGCCAGATACTGTAAAACCCATCAATTAAGATACACCATTATGAATGAACCATAATGTTTTTACGGTCTTGTTTAACTTATTCTCCACCTTAGTCTTGAACGCTCTTGATAAGAACAAGAGACTAAGACTTGTGGTGAACTAGATAAATATATCCAAATCTTAAATGATTACAGTATCAATGCCTGTTAAGGCAACTGCGGAAGTAGACTCAAACCAGCAAACCAGAGCAAACACGAAATAACCTATAGAGATACAATCGCCTATTAAAAGGCCTGGTTACCATCTTATACCTCTAAGTAGTTGTCATAAGTACCATTCTTAGGAATACCTGGATTGAATCCATAATTCCATGAATTACTTAAAACTACTTAGACTCATGTAACCTATCTCTATAAAGATTCTTTAAATTATACCTTAGAACACTGATAGTTTATGTAATCAAGTAATGAAGAGACAATCATCCATAATAGAAAACACTGTTATTCATTCATGATAGAAAAACTCTATCGAATAACTGATAATCCATAACAATAGATGAAAAATATTGTTTCTCAAAGCAAAACAACATCTCTTCAGAAACTTGAATTAAAATAGAGTTTTAACATAAACTCAAAGTAAATAACTCCAACAGCTGAAGTAGCAACTTCCAGCATCAATCTTGGAGATGGTAATCCCGCCATCTTCAAGCCTTAAGCTTGATTCCCTGCAAAGTGTAGCAAACACGATTAGTGACCTCAGTTACCACTACCCACTAAAGGGTAGAAAACCGATACTAAACATGTTTCAACAAGCAATGCAAAAGATGACGTACCTTGTCCCTTAGTTATCAAACTTGGACAATTTACTTTCCAGTGACCCTTCTTGCCACACTTGAAACATTTGTCCTTCTTGTTATCTTTCTTTCCTTTGTAATCTCCTTTACTATTCTTTTTCTTCATGTCATTACGACACGATTTAGAAGAACTTTTAGCAAGAGATCTGGAATGAATTGATAAAGCAAGACTGCTCCCACTGCTTCCTTCATTCCGCTTTTCTTTGACATCACTCTTTCGACTCGGAAGCAAATCAGAGTGACTCACAGAAAAGACTGAAGAAGCTTCTGTTGATACGAGATCCTTGAGCAGACTGTGAACAGTATACTCACTCTTGTTTTTCTCAACAGAAATTCTAAAGTCATCAAATGACTTCGATAACGTGTTGAGTATCAAGTCAATTTTGACATCATTGTCAATTTGACCACCCATTAATGTGTACTCATCTATGAGCTGGATGAGTGATACCACATGTTCACGTACCGAACAGTTCTGACCCATTTTCTGTCTTACAATGTGCTTGATAAGACTGGATCTAGCATGTCCATCGAGTCCGCCATATGCTACGTCAAGACGTCGCATAATGTCACGCGCAAGCCATACATCACTATAACGAGGACGTAGTGCATCTGACATACCAGCCAAGATATACTGTCTGGCCATGCCATTCGACCACATCCACATGTGATACTGTGCACGCTCCTCATCAGAAGATGTACCAGTTGGCGAACTCGGACAGGGAGTTTGCAGAACAAACAAATGTCCAAATGAACCAAGAGCCTGACAATGTCATTTTTCCATCCAGGAAAATTCGGACCAGTCAAGGAATTGTGAACGATTGAATTTATGAGCGATGCAATAATAGACATATCTGAAAACAAATAAGCAAATTAAAGTAAGCACATACTACGAACAATTGAAACAAATATGCATAGAACCTTTAGATAAAACAATGCAATTTGCTTCCTCCAATTGCCCAAGCTAATTTACTGCAAGCTGCTTCAGCAGACGTTTACAGCAAACGCTCAACCAGACCAAAATAGGTCCTTTAATTTCTCTCCGTGCCAGGTATCTGCCGGCAAAATAAATTAATATTGGAGATCTTTAGACCATGTTCACCTATCCGGAGCAGGGACATCATTCATGAGTTATACTCCAGGCAACATCCAAGCCAGTTTAACCACAATCCTAACTCCGGATATTAAAAGGTGATTCGACATACGTACTCGACCCATGCGTCCTGCCCCTTAACATCATTTGTTATCTCATTTAGTTTAATCTTAGAGACCAGTGAAAGTTGTCTCAATGCAAGCCGCTTCAGCAGACGTTTGCTTAGAGGCTCCCACTTCTCATCTTAAACTAAATGTTTTATTTAGAAATCTCATCGCATTAGAACTTGTAATTTATTTCTAACGCAAGCTGCTTCAGCAGACGTTTACGCTTCGAAATGCCTTACTTCTAATGAGAGGCCGCATTTGTGGAGGTCCAATGATTTTAGTTTGAAAAGAACCAAAATCCAGCTTAGTATTTTTATTTCTAAAGGTTTCATGCGCACACATTATTTTATGTTCCCATAAATTATGTCACACTCAAAATTCCATCATAAATTAATATGATCCCGGAATTTATAGACATAATTTAAAACATAAAATAAATCACATAAGACATGCTCAAAATTAAAATTGCAACATGCTTATAACTGTAAATAATTAAAGAAAATAATCATGCTTTCCTATTATTTACTAGTGCGCAAATAATAAATCACATCAATACGAGAATAAATAAATAAACAAATAAATTCTCGTGGCCCCTCAGATGCGATTACAACTGAAATAATTAAATCTAACTATTACAAGATTTAATTGCAATACAGATCTTCAAACTGGGCCTCCGTTTGACTTGAAATCTGATTTAAACTGCTTCAACAGCAATTGGGCTTCAAATTAGGGTTTCTGGCCCAAACAGCAGCCAAACCCTAATTTTCAGACTTGCGCGCCGCCTCCGGGCCCGAGCTACAGCCCGGGCTCCCAAACCCTAGGTTTGGAAACCCTAGCCGCCACCCATCTTGCAGCCGCCGCCAGCCGCCTTTCCGGCCGCCGCCTGCAGCCGGCCATCTCTGGTCAACGTCTCAGATAGCCCACGACGCCGGCGAGCTTTGCTGTGCACGCAGAAACAACAGCGAGCGCGCAGAGCCGCGCTACAAACCCCATTGTCGCGCGCGGCCTGCTTCTACGCGGGCCAACACCGCTTACTCACCGTTGTCATTCCTCGCTGGACCTGTCGCAGCTACCACCATGCTGATCGGGGAAAGAAAACACGAAGACGAGAAGTGATACGCGGCCATATACGCACGCACACACAGGCAAAGCCTGTGCGCCGCCGCTGACCTTCGCATCCACCCCCTTCGCGCGTCTTCTTCCCGAACCGCCGGCCAGTAGCTTTGAACAGCCGCGAGCCACCACAGTCTTGCAGGGAGAACCGCACGCAGAGAGAGATGGAGATGGGAAGAATCCTGGGCTGAACCCTAGCTGCCACCGCCCACATCCACCTTGCGTGCCTCCGATAGAGTTGCTGTAGTCCACCGGCGACTATAGCAGCGTGAGAGGGAGAGGGCGCGGCCCAGCCACACAGCAGAACCAAGTTCTGCCGCGCCGCTGCCACCCACGGCCGCTGCTGCCTGCAGCGCCGCCGGCAAGATCTGGTGGGCTGAATCTGAACTGATTTCAGATCTGATGAATGTTCTTCGTCTCTTCGTTCTTCCGGATCTCAGATTCTCCAATTTTACAGATTTTAAAAAAATGGAAAATACAAAAAATAGATCTAAATCTAATACATGATTTTCCCTATTAAATCTAACCACGGATTTTCTCGTGGTGAAAAACAGATCCAAAAACGAGAAGGCCACGAGAACAAAAACATCCATGACAATTTAAATCCATCCATGAACATACATATTCATTTAATTTCAATTTATCCAAGATAGAGCCTAAGAACATGAACCTGGCTCTGATACCAATTGTAGGGTTTGAGTCTACGATGGACAACACGAGTTGCCATTAATTAATTTCTTGCCAAGGATCGTTCTTCGGATATCAAGAATAAATATCAATTAAACAAATCATGCGAACCTATGCATGCTCCTACAAAATTAATTGCAGAGGATGGATTAGAGAATACATGATTTCACCATTTGATCCACAGATCTAGATCGGAGCCAATAACGATGAAATAACCTTAGATCTGAGATAGAACGCCGGCGATGGATAGTTGTTCCTACAAATCTGATCTTCTGATCTGTTCCCTTGCTCCTTGGAAATCTGGTGAGGATTATCTACCAAGTTGAATCCGAGATCTGGAGAAATCGATCAAGTTTCTCCCCTT
>JAPKLW010000664.1:26759-54889 GCA_026898455.1 Plectranthus barbatus
TGAGAAACCCTAACCCTAATGGGCTGTGAGCAATTAATGGGCCAGACTAGGGATCAGATGCAAATAATAAAGTGGGCCCTCTTTATTAATTAATCCTTCCTTGTTCAACCCAGAACATAATTAATTAATAAAACATTGTTTTAACCTTCACCACGGTAACAGTGCTGACTCGCCCCTTTATTACCACATTATTAGGAACGGGGTGCACCAAACTAACATAATCCACATATTTAAGGTTTTAGACATTCATTAATTAATTTGACTTATGACAATCAACCACAATTAATTAATCTCTTATTTCCTGTGTAATACCACTCACTCATTTTCACTTATGCCTGAATTAAATAATTCAACCTGCAGGGTTTAGCATAATGAACCTTGTGAGCTCCTCAGGGAATGTCACCATCCTGAAACGGATATGCTTACCTAAACGTCCAGACTAAGCAGGCCACACACAAATTTCCAACAACTAAAATACGGGTATAGGAGTACATGTAAGACTCGCCACCATGGTAAATCAAAGTGTGATCAATCTGTGTGTGCCCCTTATCCTTCAGTTAGGTTTAAGATCATAGGAAGTATGTTAGGGATCTGGCTCATTCATATGTCAATGAGAATGGCACATCCCACTGTTGATCCCATCAATACATAACTATGTACCGACACATCAAGTAGCTAGGATAAGCCGACTTATGAACTGATGTGCCGCAGCTTAGACTGACAGCCTATCCAGGGACCGTCTCAGCTGTGATACTGTTTATATTTCGCTAGGTCAAACGATTCATATGATCCTCTGTGATCTCCTACACACCATATGATCATCCCTATAGGCGAGATAATAGGATATTATGGTTCGTTGTATGTTTGTCTATCAGACAACGAGTATTGTTGCGGCAACATATATGAAGACCAGAGTACAAAACACTTAATCACATATGCTTTCAGTATATAATCCCAACAGAAGTCGTCCGAGAAATCCTGGACTACATGAAGTTTCTGAAAAGGCTGACGAGCAAGAAAAAATACTTTGTGGAGAATGAAACTTTCAGAATACATGAAGAGTGCAACCTGCTTCTCCAAAAGCAAATTCCCAACACGAGGTCAGATCATGGTTGTTTCCCAATTTTGATCGAGATTGGAGGAAAGGAGTTCCAACATGTTCTATGCGGCACTGGGGCAAGCATAACCTGATGCCATTGTCCATCTACAAGAAGCTGGGGATTTGGGATGTAAGAGCAACAACAATTACTCTTCAAATGGCTGACCGGACTATTTCTCGACCCTAAGGTATTGTAGAGGATGTTCTGATTATAGTTGGTCATCTTATATAACCTGTTGATTTTGTAGTACATTAGATGAAAGTGGATGCCAACATGCCAATGATTTTGGGAAGAGAGTTCCTCAATACAACCGGAGTGCTCATTGTTGGGATTTTCATGAGGCGAATTGAATCGCTAAATCCAAATAAGCCCGGATCAATCCATGGATATTATAAACAATTTAACATCGATAAAACCCTAAGCCTGCTCCTATGAATTTATTGTAGTGCATTACGAATTACCTTAACTCCATAGGGTCTGAACTGATCTTTCGCTTTGAATCCAATCCCTTGATTCCACCATGTGATTTGATAAAAACTACGGAATGAGGAATTTGAACAAAATCTACCCTTCGCCCATAAGAATACTCGATAGTTATGTATTGCTTTCGTATCTAAGAATGGTCAAGTCATTGAGTTTGTGTCTAATCTAAGAAATGAAAGTAAATCGACTATCTATCTAAGGTAAAATCAAAACATGAAACATTTCAACATTTATTATCAACAATCTCACACTTCCACTCTATTACAATGCAAGCATCAAACACAAGGTATGGAATTGACCAATTATGAACAAAGGACATTGGTTGAAATCCACATTGAATCAAAGAGATTGGTTTGGATGATGCAAACAATCATTTAATCCATTCAAAGATGATCAACCTACACTATACTTCCTATCTCCCTTTGAACCGGCAAGATAAGAGTAGATAAAATTAGATACACAAACAATTACTTTATAGCACCTAATTCTGCTCCAAAAAGACCGTAAGTTTTCGAACTATAGGCAATCTCCGCATAAGGATTGGATCAAAACCTATATGCATCTACACTTTTCACAACACCTCAACCCGCGTGTTGGCTGCAATCTCGATGTCTATCACACACATAATTGGTTAATGCATATACTATGTTATTCAAGAAAAAGCTCAACTGGGTGCAATCATATGAATGTAGGTAAACATACGATTCATGCTCAATCAATCGATTCAATGCTTCAATCCACCAACATCCAAAGGTATTTAGCTAGACATACCTTTAATTCGATTCAATTGAAAAGACAAAATGCACAAATCCATTACAAAGATAAAACAAGAGAGAAATTTCCCCCAAATGCTTGGATTTGGTCTTGATCTATGCCTTGATCATCTTTGATCTTCCAATTCGATTGGATGGCCTTAGATCCACATTGGATGAGGTTTAGAGTGAGTGGGAAGTGGAAATCTAGAGTGTAACCGCTCAATTTTTGCCAAAAGTCCTTTCCCAAATTGTCCTTCCACCTTTTATAATAAGTTCCCAAACCTTCATTTTGCCCCGAACGATTTCGGCTCGGCCCGGATGCTTCAAAATTGAAATACCACCAAAAAAACATGCTCGAGTTTGCCCGGGACCGAATGAGCTCGACCGAGATTTGCCTCTATCTGGCAGATCCTGGCCGAGCTAATCAGGGGTTCGGTCAAGCTCTGCCAGACAAAGGCAAATCTCGACCAAACCCAGAAATGTCAGAACCGGGATTTGGTTCTGAAATCACCCTGTTGCTCCCCTATTTCATTCGGGTCGGTATTGGCTATGCATAAACACTATCCAGTTTAATTTTTCCACCAAAATTGGGCAAAACTTGATGAAACATGCTCAATTCTTTCCCTACACAACACCAACATACAAAACACGAAAACAAGACAAAAACACACGAAAGTCATATGATATGGGGGTAAAATGAACACAAACAAGGACTCAAATATATCAATAAATCGGTCATTTTACACACATATCAACATGTTGATCACTTTGGTAGATTTCCCTAGGATTTGTGCTTTTACTTATTTGTATTTCTTTTCAAATGTTATTTTCTTAAAACCAAAACCACTCATTGAAGGGATTTATTGTGCTAGGCGAATCAAATCGCCAAATCCAAATAAGTTTGGATCGTCCATGGATATTGTAAACAATTAAACATTGATTGAACCCTAAGCATGCTCCTATGAATTTAATGCAGTGGATTTTGAATATACCTTAACTTCGAAGGGTGTGATCCGATCTTTCGTGTTTGAATTTCAATCCCTTGATTCAACCATGGAATTAATTAAATCTGCAGAATAAGAAATTAGAAACAGATCTAATTTTAAGGTTTAATTAATTAAAACGGAGAATAGAAGAAAAGGTTGTTCTCCAGATCAGATATGTATCCCAATGCTGTTCCATCCTGTTACTGGTGAGGATTCCACATGACTATGATTGTGCAAGACTTATTCGAATTTCTTCTTCTCCCACAACACACTGAGCGTCGCCCACCTCTCTCTCTCACTAGGGTTTCAACCATCTTGAACTGTTCTAGGGTTTGTGAGAGAGAACCATCTATTTATGGATCTAGGGTTGCAAACCCTAATGGGCTACTGGGCTCCTTTCAGCAGATTTAATTGGGCCAAACATAGGACCTAACGAAAATAATAAAGTGGGCTTATGAATTAATTATTTCCCATGTCCACAACCCAGGAAATAATTAATTAATTAATAATAATTATTTTTCACCACATAATTAATACTAACCTATCATTTTATTTTCATGTTATGAGAACGGGCTACATTTACTTGAGAATCCCCATATTTAAGGTTACTGGACATTCATTAATTTATTGGAGCTTCTGACAAGCTTCCACAATTAATTAATTTCTTATTTTCTTTAGCACTACCACTCAAACTTTATCTCGTGCTTGAACTTAATCAACTCGTAGGACTTTAGCACGATGAATGTTATTGAGCTCCTCAGGGAATGTCCCCATCCTATTACTCGGATAAAGTAACCTAACTCCAGTCTCAAGCTGTAATACATGAATTGCCATTACCCAAGATACGGAAATACGAGCACGTTACTCAGGCTATCTGATAAGCTCATATTTACAATCACTTATCCATGTTTTTTCCTTTATTTTAGTGCAATTAGTAAGGTTTTTAGTTATTTTCCTGCATGAGTACACTATAGAGGAAGTTATGCTTGCTATACTAAGTTTTGTAGGTTTTTGAGGCTAAAAGTGATCAAAAGGTGAAAAGAGCCGAGTTTGACAGAGTTACTGCTTTGATTGACACACGCGAAGTCGATTGATAAGGAAAACAAGCTAAAAACCCAAAGCACGACCTCTGTGTTGACCGATAGGGTGTATGTCGATCGGGAGCAGCTGTAGAAGAGAAGGCTCGACACAAGTCGTCCATGTCGATCGACACTCCCTATGTTGATCAACACGAATATTGAACAAGGATCTATCGACAAGGAAGCTCAAAGGGGATTGACCCATTGCACTTGTGTCAATCGACAGGCTCCCTCTTAATCGACACCGAGGCTGGAAGAGCAAGATTCGCCCAGTTTGGATATTTTTGATATTTTAGCCCAATACCTTGTTTAGATGCTTTTACTCTTCTGTAAATACCACTCTATTAGGGCTAAAAAATTATCATTACACACTTAGAATATTATTGCATTGGAGTTTTTCCAAGACTTTCAATGTTCCTATTGTCATTGTAAGGTAATTTATGACTTTTAACAAAATGTTTTCTTTATTTCTATCCATGTTTAGTGGCTAGATTCCCTAGCAGATTCTAGGGTTTGATAATCTTTTCTGATGCATGTATTAATGATTCAACTTAATAGCATGGTTCATTTCTCGGATTTTATTTAATCAAATCTAGATTTAAGGAAGGATCGAGAGATAAAATTAATCTAGGTTTTTAGTTATTAATTGAAGGACCGATTGGTGAAAATTAGTAATAGGAAGAGAGAATTGAATGCATTTGTTTTCTGTCAAAAAAAATTCAAATTTTAGGATTTATTTAGATAATTATTGAGATTGATTGATGTTGTGTTCTTGAGACCGAGAGGAGATAGTCACACATAGTAATCTAGTGTTAAGAATATTGTTATAAATAATATAACCCTTTGGTCTAAATTGTATGTTTACTAGTTTTGGTGCATCAAAGCTCAAGTCAATCTAGTTTCTTGCAATTTAGTGTCGAGTCAAATTGTAAAAGTCCCGTATAGGAATACTCGAGTTGTAATAGAACTAGAATAGAAGATCGAGGAGTGCTGAAAAGTCAGCACATCCGAAAACAAAAGAATGCTAAAGGAATCAGCAGGATTGAAGATTGCTGAAGACACTAGTAAAAAGTCTAGCAAACTCTGAAGAATGCTGAACGCACTTAGAAGAATGCTGAAGGATTGAAGCAAATGGATTGCTGAGATCTCAGCAAGACTGCTGAGATATTAGTAGACCTTCAACTACCAGCAGAACTACAACATCAATCAACACACTATACGAAGTCGTGAATCAGAAGGATCTAAATCACAAGGAAACCGGACAAATCAGATAGAAGGATAATCAACAGACACAAGGAAAGTTTCCAGATTTAAAATGAAAGATCCATTTTAGAAAGACGGCCAAAGTATGGACATTGCCAATCAGAGAGAAGGGAGACATGAAGAGTCTCCACACTTCGTAGAAAAAGAAGAATGGAGATTGGCGAGCAAACCCTCTGAGTCTAACGGATGTTTGAATCTTCACCTATAAATAGGTGTCATCAAAGAGAGGTTCAGAGGTTCACGAAAATTCTACAACAAGAAAACAAAAGAGATCTTAATACTCTTAAACCAACATGAACTCAACCGAGCTGATACTTGATCAAAGCTTCACGCAAGCTTATACATTCAAAGCTCAAGACCTGAGAAGCTTCTTCTTAGGTTATCTTTAGGATTCTTTCTATCCTAGAAAGAATCTAGTAGTCACCTTGTTGGGCAAGCGTGATTATCACGGGCTACTGCCAAAATACAGGGAGGTTATGGGAAGAGCTATAAAACTCCCAAAGGTCGAAGTCCGAGGAGAAGGGAGGTTTGTCCTCACTATAAGGAGTGTCAAAGGTGCAGATTGAAGACCGAGGTACTTGAAGGTGTGCGTTGACCAGACGGAGGAGCTGCTCAACGTTAGAGATGAAGCCTGACCTTGTAATCAATCTATAGTGAATTTTCAGTCAGGAGGACTGAAGAGTGGACGTAGAACATTTGTTCGAACTTCTATAGACCCTGTGTTCCCTTACTGCTTTATTTCATTACGTTTTATATTATGTGTTTTGAAACTCAACACATCAAGTGTTGAAGTATAATCTGCAATAAAATCTAACAAAAACTCGAGCTTAAACACATTTGATAAACACTTGCTAAGTCGTGACCTTAGCAAGATAAGTGCAAGACATTAGTAAAACTTCTGCGGCATATACAAACACTCTGATCGGGGACCAACATCTAGTTTTAAATTGCCAAACACGGAATTTAATCCATTGAAATCCAATTATTCCCCATTGCTGAGTTGATGAACTTTGCATTTTGATGATTTTATTATCTGCCCTGGAATCTGTATCTTTAAATACTATTTTTCAAAACCCTTTACTTTTCTGCAATGTTATCTTTAAATTCCAAAACCAAAACCCTAATTTTATTTACTCAAACAAATAGGATTTGGGAACTATGGCTAGTACATAGAATAGTCTCGTTATACAGTCTCTGTGAGTTCGACAACCTTAGGATTTTACAAATTTATTTGCATCACTATTCAATAATTTTTCTGTAATTTTACAGTGTTCGAATTGGCGCCGTTGTCGGGGATTGTTAAATTCTATTTTATTATTAGTTTGTTTTCAAATTTGTTGGATTGAGATTTTATTTTATTTTTTATTTTAATTTTCGTGTTTGTGTGTGTGCGTAATTTTCTGAATTTGTCCTTTATTTCGGTTGACACTCACTTTGTTGGTCGACACAACTATGGCATTTGTGTCGATCGACAGGGGCCCTGCCGATCGATATAGAGGCTGATTTTCTACGTGCCTTTTTTTTCAGGTTGCATGAACACAAGGGCTTAGGGCACTCGAAGCTTTCGACCCAGAAATAGAGGCCACTGTCCGAAGAAGGAAAAGAACAATCATCAACATGGAGTCACCATAAAATCGGAATGAGGAGGATTACCCTAACATGACACCCTTGGAGGATCCCGATACACAATCACAACAAGGGGTGCTCTTATTTTAGTCCAAGAGGTTAACCAGATGAAGGAAGTAATCAAGCAACTAATGGCTAAAAGAGAAGCAGAGAGAGCCAAGGCTGCAAGGAGGGACATAGAAAGAGAACAAGAAAGGCTGCGACGAGAAGACTCTGATGATGAAGATCCCGACGCCATGGCAAGGAGATACAGACCACAAACCAACAATGAGGAATTTGTTATTGGTATCACTGCCAATAACTTTGAACTCAAAACCGGCTTGTTTTAGATGGTTCAACAGAATCAATTTAGTGGCCGAGCGGTGGAGGATCCATACACTCATCTCTGAATGTTTGTGGACGTGTGTGAGACCATCAAGAAAAATAGAGTTAGACAGGATGTGAACCATCTGCCCTTGTTCCCCTTCTCACTTCGGGATTAGGCTCGGACGTGGTTTACAGCTCTGGATTGCAACAACATCTGCACTTGGGCAAATCTCTGAGCAGAGTTCCTTGCCGCCTTCTTTCCCACATCTTTGATCATTCAGAAAAAGATGGAGATCTTGCTGTTCCACCAAAAGATGGACGAATATTTATTTGAAGCGCGAAGCAGGTTCAATGGGATTTTGAGGAGTTGTCCCGGCCATGGAGTTGAAATCGAGGAGCAGACTCACATCTTCTACCGCGGGATGAATGAAAGAATGCAAGAGTCAGTGGACACTGTAGTTGGAGGATCTATGATGAGCAAGTCTGCCGACAAAGCCCTCAAGCTATTTAAGAAGATGGCCTTGCATACTCAACAATGGGCCAATACAAGGAGACCTCAAGTTCGAGTAGTGGGAAAGAAGAAAGATGACACCCTCAAGAAGGAGATCGAGAAGCTCAAGGGGGAAATGGAGAAACTGACATCTAATACTGCTTGTGTTTCTGTTGCACAGATTGATCCCGTTGCTGACGTGAAATACATAAACTAAGGTGGTTATAAGAATCAATACCGGCAAGGGGGATACCAGCATTACGCACCGAGAGCTCATCTAGGTTTCTCATATACTCAACCTTAAGGTGCCAAACACCCTCTATCGGGATTTGATGTCCAAAATGGTGAGATCGTGAAGAAGAAGAAGGAGAGCTTCAACGAGGTATTGTAAAAGTTCATTAAGGCTTCTGACTATCAAGTTAGAAAAATTGAACAAGAAGTGGCAGAGGTCAACACCAAGGTGGATAGACTTGGGAAGCATGTGCAGATAATAGAGATGCAAGTCAGTCAGATTACTACCTCACTTGGTACACAACACAAGAAAGGGAAGCTGCCGAGCACCACCAAAGTGAACCCCAAGAACCAAAAGGAGTGCAAAGCAATCAAATTGAGGTCTAGAATGAGCTACCAGGGTCCGAGGATGCCGCAAAACGAGATTGGGGAAGAAGAGGAGGAAATTGCTGCTGGAATGCCCTCTTTTTTGATCAACACACTTGGCGTCGATCGACACAGAGAACAGGAGGATGTAGGCATATCGAGTGATGAAGAAGAATCGATCGGTAGGAATTCAATGGGTGTGTCGACCAACACACCCCCTATCAATCGACACAGAGGTTTGGTCGACACACATCCAGCCAGGGTGACATAGAAGCCTCCCCAACTCAACAACCCAAGTTCCCTAGCTTCTCCCGCACCTCCGATGCTCTTTCCTAAATGGTTCGCCAAGCAGAAGGAGGATTTCAAGTTCTCAAGGTTTGTGGAGAATTTTAAGTAGGTAAGTATTAACTTACCATCGATTGAGGCCTTGTGAGAGATCCCGGGCTACACGAAGTACCTCCAAAAGCTGAAGAGTGAAAAGAAACATTTTTGTGGAGAATTCAACTGTGAAGCTTCATGAGCAGTGCAACCTACTCCTTGAGAAGAAGATTCCAATTAAGAGGAGTGATCCAAGGTGCGTCTCGATTCTAATCGAGATAGGGGGATCGAGTTTCAAAAGGTGTTGTGCAACACTGGTGCCAGCATCAATCTGATGCCCTACTCCATCTTTAAGCGCCTCAACATTAGAGAAATGAGGCCAACTACAACCACACAACAGAAGGCAGACCAATTTGTGCCTCGCCCAAAAAGTATATTAGAGGATGTTGTCATTCGTGTGGGTCATCTAATTTTCCCTATAGATTTTGTAGTATTTGACAAGAAGGAGGATAGCAACACACCCCTCATCTTGGGACGAGACTTCTTGGATACTAGTGCCACACTAATTGACTGCCGCAAAGGAGAAATAACACTTCGTGCAAACTATGAGAAGATTATATTTGTGCACGACAAAAGCCGGCAGCAAACTAATGGCAATCGAATCACCACCATAGAAGATTCTAAAGATGAAGTGGAGGAAACCGAGGAAGAGAAGGAAGACCGAACTGCCATTGAATTGGAGCAAGGGAATGGGATGACAAAATTTCCAATTACACCATCTAACACCAAGCTCACTGTTGTCATTCAAGATCAGGTGGTCTACAAGGTTGATGCCCAAGGAAGGCAAGTCCGTACCCATCCTTCATGGACTTGAGAAAAAGAGGTACCGTCGAGCTTCAACTTTAACTAAACACTTGTTGGCAGGTAAACCAACCTTTATTTGCTTTATTTTTTATTTCCTTTGTTTTTGTTTTCGATTTTCTGTTTATTCATGTTTATTTTTAAAAATAAATGGTTTGAGGATCGACCTCTATATTGATCGACATGCCAGATGTCAATCGACATAGAGGTCCCCGATAGAGCTACACTTTTGACCGATTAAGGAGTCGACATGAAGGCTCTGTGTCGATCGACACATAGTCTGCCGATCGACACAGAGTGCCAATAGCACCAAACGCTTCGTCGAGCAATGCTGAATTGTTCGGTGGATAAAAACATTAATGTCTGAGATCAACTGTCAGGTACTAGTTCTTATTCTAATCTTATTCTCAAACTTTTTATAACTCTTCAAGTTCGAAATAAGTTTGGGGGATGTGGACTAAGAATTCGAACTTCTCTTTTATTCTACTTTATGTTATTTAGATTTATGCCTAGAAAAAAAATATGGATATAGTGTGAGGAACACTTGTCGAGTTTTGAACCTATTTGAACAAAGTGTGAGTTTGAAATCGATTAAGGATGGGTTTGATTTGATTTTGATTGTGGTTGATTGCCTATAAATGTTGAAAACCGCATGATAGGATTGGATTGAAACTTACACTTGCATGATGTTTGGGTAGACTGAAATTGACTGTGGAAGAAAACAATTTAACCCAAGTGAGAATTTGAGCTTTATTTTCGTTTCATGTGAGATTCTCATGAATGTTTTCATTTCTCTAGAACTTGCTTTTGTTCTGATTCGAGACTGCATAGTGTGCACAAGGATAGAAAATGACTTTAGGCCATCTTTGTTAGCCAAATTATCCCAAACACTGTCCCTTGTGATATTTTATCCCTAGAATAGCCCCTTTGAGCCTGTTACTTTTTCTTTCTTGGTCTATGAGTTAGGAAAAAATTACAGTTCCGCCTTGTCTATGAGAGCGTGCTATAAATGAGGTGAATTATATCTTGTCTATAATATTTGGGTGAAAAAAAGGATAATCGTTATAAGTGGATGAGAAATTTTAAAATTGATGAACAAAAGAAGGTTGGACTCTAAAAAAAAAAGTGAGAGAGAAAAAAACAAAAATGTGTTTGTGTCCTTATAAGCTCAAGAAAAAAATTGTTATCTATAAGAGCATAAAATGATTAGAAAATGAAAAAAAAGGAGATAAAAGAAAGAAAGAGCCTGTGTTTGTGTTGAAGATATATTAGGAGATGGGTGGATGATGAATAGATAGTGGTTGGATTGTTGAGAGTTGCGAACTCAATTGATTTAGTCGCGTGGCCATATTTCCCTACCTTTCACAAAAAGCCTACATTACATCCAAATGAAAAGTCCTTCTGATTCTTGAATTGTGTGCACATTTAAGCAGTAGAGATTCTAAAAATTTGGCAAGCCTATGGTAGAAATATCTTCATACATGTTGTGAGTGCTTTCATTGAAAACCTAAACACTTGTGTGAATGAGTGAAACACTTTCTTGTGAGTCTTCCGCAGTTGATGAATATCTTATCTCTTCCGAATTTCTTGTGTGATGTGGATTTTTGATTCTTGAATGTGATGAATCTTGTGAGGCATTGCACTTTCAATTGCATGAAATTTCTTTTCTTTCTATTCTTTTGGTTGAGGAAACTCAAGCATTCCAGCCTGGGGGGGGGGGCCGCCCGTTTATAAGATCATATTTACACTCACTTATCTATGTTTTTCTCCTTTGATTTGGTGGAATTAGTCAGGTTTTTAGTTATTTTCGTGCATGAGTACATTATAGATGATGTTATGCATGCTATGCTAAGTTTTGTAGGTTGTTGAGGCTAAAATTCAAAAGGTGAAAAGAGCCGAGTTTGATAGAGTTGCTAATTCGATTGATACACGAGAAGTCGACTGATGAGGAATACAAGCCAAAAACCCAAAGCACGAACTTTGTGTCTACCAACAGGGTGTATGTCGATCGACACAGAGGATAAATGTCGATCAGGATCAGCAACAGAAGAGAAGGCTCGACACAAGTGGTTGATATCGATCAACACACCCTGTGTTGATAGCCACAAAGGTTGAACAAGGATCGACCGACAAGGAAGCTCAAAGGTGATCAACACATTGCACATATGTTGATCGGCAGGCTCCATGTCGATCGACACCGAGGCGGGAAGAGCACGATTCACCCAGTTTGAATATTTTTGATATTTTAACCCAATACCTAGTTTAGATGTTTTCACTCCTCTATAAAGACCAATCTATTAGGGCTCAAAAATTATTATTATACACATTTAGATTTTTATTGCATTGGAGTTTTTCCAAGACTTTCAAGGTTCCTATTGTCCTTGTAAGGTAATTTATGACTTTTAATAAAATGTTTGCTTTATTTATATCCATATTTAGTGGCTAGAAACCCTAGCAGATTCTAGGGTTTGATAGTTTTTTCTGATGCATGTATGAATGATTCAACTCAATTGCATGGCTCAATTCTTGCTTTTTATTTAATCAAATCTAGATTTAATGAATGATCGGGAGATGAAATTAATCTAGGTTTGTAGTTATTAATTCAAGGACCAAGAGGTGAAAATTAGTAATAGGAAGAGAGAATTGAATGCATTTCTTTTTTTGTCTCAAAAGGAAGATTCAAATTGTAAGATTTAGTTAGATAATTATTCAGATTGATTGATGTTGTGTTCTTGAGACCGAGAGGAGATAGTCACATATTAGTAATCTAGTTTTAAATTGCCAAACATGGAATTTAATCCATTGAAATCAATTTTCCCCATTGCTGAGATGATGAATTTCACATGTTGATGATTTGATTATCTATCCTGGAATCTATATCTATAAATATTGTTTTCCAAAACCCTTTACTTTTCTGCATTGTTATCTTTAAATTCCAAAACCAAAACCCTAATTTAATTTAATCAAACAACTATGATTTTGGAACTATGGCTAGTACCTAGAATAGTCTTGTTATACACTCTCTATGGGTTTGACAACCTTAGGATTCTCTAAATTTATTTGCATCACTATTCTATAATTTATCTATAATTTTATAGTGATCACTCTCAACCATGGCAAGTCAAAGCAACAGTCAACCCGTGCATACCGCTGAACCTTCGTTAGGGTTTGGACTAAACAAAGATCAAGATCTTGTATTCTCTGATGGAAGGCCTACCACAAGTCAGTTTCAAGAAGGAAGAAGGTGTCTGCAGAGCGTGCAAGATGGGAAAGCAAATGAGAGCATCATTCAAAAATCTAACCATCACAGCAAGCACAGATAGGATCCTCGAGCTACTTCATATGGATCTATTCAAGCCACCTACAATTGGAGGAAAAAGATTTACTGTCGTCGTGGTTGATGACTACTCGAGATATACTTGGGTAAGGATTCTGAAGAGCAAGGATGAAGTGAAGCTTCAACTTCCAGAGCTCATCCTTCAAGTGCAAAACAACAAAGGCGTCACCGTTAAAAGAATCTAATCTGACAATGGCACTAAGTTTTGCAGCGGTCCTTTGATTGACTTTTGTGTTGATGCTGGCATCGCTCATGCGAAGTCAGCTCTAAGGACGCCTCAGCAAAATGGTCTTGCCGAACGACAAAACAGAACACTCAAGGAGGTAGTCAGGACTATGCTCGTTGAAGCTGACTTAAAGAAAGGTTATTGGAGAGAAGCTTTGATGACAGCGTGCTATACTCAGAACAGGAGCGCAATCGACAACTGTCATCACAAAACTCCTTACGAGTCTTCAATGGTCGTAAGCCTTCTATAGCTCATCTTCGTGCTTTTGGTTCTCCATGTTACATCCATAACAATGGAAAGTCCAAACTGAATACTTTTAGTCCTAAAACAGATGAAGGAGTGTTCCTCGGATATGGACATCCTTCATACAAGGGCTATAAAGTACTCAACAAGACAACCAGACTCGTGGAAGTAACATGCTCTATTTTTTTTTGATGAGTCTATCTTAGTGCGCAAGACCTTGAAAGAGTTAGAACTTGGTGATTCTGTGGTCAAAAATTGTGAGAAACTCTGTGCTGACAAAGAAGATCCAAATCAAGTTTCTCAGACCAAATCAATGGTGAATCACACAAGTAACTCAGATGAGGATACCGGTGATGCAATAGACCTAACCAAGGCATTTGGTACTTTGTCGATAAACTCGAGCATCAATCAAGGGGGAACTTCAGGAGATCAATGCAGAACTCAGCTTGAAGAGCAAACTGGAACAGAGTATCCTGTTCAAACTGACCATCCAGAAAGTGAAAGTACTCATCCTGTAGATATCCAACCGGTAGTTTGTCAAGAAGACCAAGGAGCTCAGGATATGGAAGTCAATACCGGGGAAGAAAACTCTAATCAAAATAAATTGGTTCAAGTTCCAGTATCGGGAGAATATGGTACTGAGTATCCTAAAGATTTCATCCAGCGTGTTGAAGTCACTCTACTCCAAAAGCCGAAATGGTTGAAAAACCATCCAGAGGAAACTGTGCTGGACAGTGTCACCAACACAGTTCGCACGAGACAAGGGAGCGCTTTGCTTACTTGTTTTATATCTTAAGAATTAGAACCTACAAAGATTCGAGATGCTCTGAAGTGAACTGACTGTATTAATGCTATGCAAGAGGAGCTTGTTGAGTTCAAGAGAAATGAAGTTTGGTACCAAGTGGATCGACCAACTCATCATTCAGTTATCGGCACCAAATGGGTCTTCAAGAACAAGAGAGACGAAACTGGGAATATAGTGAGGAATAAGGCAAGACTGGTAGCAAAAGGATATGCTCAATGTGAAGGAATAGACTTTGACGAAACTTTTACTCCAGTGGCCCGACTTGAAGCTATTCGTCTATTCCTTGCTTCTGCAGCCCACAAAAACTTCACAATTTTCCAGATGGATTTGAAGAGTGTCTTTCTGAATGGGGAGCTCAAAGAATAAGTATATGTGGAACAACCCCCAGGCTTTGAAGAAGGAAACCAAGTTTACAAACTGAGGAAGGCTCTTTATGGGTTAAACCAGGCACCCAGAGCTTGGTACGAGGCGCTGTCCCAGTTTTCCTCAATAATGGTTTCCGGAAGGGCAAAATCAACACAATGTTGTTCAAAATTAAGGATGGATCAGACATCCTTCTAGTGCAGATCTACATCGATGATATTATATTCGGATGCAGAAACTTGAAGATGTGTGAGAAGTTTGCCAAACTGATGCAGAGCAACTTTCAGATGAGCATGATGGGCAAACTGACCTATTTCTTGGGTCTTCAAGTTATTCAGTCCGAAGGTGGAATCTTCATAAAAAAAAGAAATATACCAAGGACTTGATCAGCAAGTTTTGCTAGGAGAAGACCAAGCCCTTGAGGATTCCGATGATCCCAAGTGCTCAGATCAATCTTGATGAAGAAGGCAAAGCAGTCAACCCAACAGCATATAGAGGCATTATTGGGTCACTCCAATACTTAACTGCCAGCAGGCCAAATATTTCCTACTCAGTTGGAGTTTGTGCGAGATTTCAAGCCAATCCAAAGAAATTGCACATGGAGGTTGCCAAGAGAATAGTCAAATACCTCAAACGGACAGAGTCACTAGGTATTTGGTACCCAAAATTTGATGAGCTGAGTCTCAATGATTACTCAGACTCATATTTTGGAGGTTTCAGAATCGACAGGAAGAGCACAAGTGGAACATGTCAGTTCTTAGGTCACAAGCTTGTATGTTGGTTCAGCAAGAAGCAACACTCAGTTGCTATGTCTACAATGGAAGTTGAGTATGTTGCTGCAGCAAGCTGTTGTGCTCAAATGATTTGGATCAAGCAAAAATTGCTTGACTATGATGTAGAAATTGGGTGTGTGCCAATCTATTGTGATAACAGTAGTGCAATGTGCATCACAAAGAACATAGTTCATCACTCCTGTACCAAGCACATTGACATAAGACATCACTTCATCAGAGATTATGTCGAGAAGAAAGATGTTTCAGTGGAGTACATCTGAACTAAAGATCAACTGGCTGACATCTTCACAAAACCTCTCCCAAAGACCAGATTCAAGGAGTTTTGCATAAAACTTGGTCTATTGGAGATCGACGAGATCCTTGTCAAAGAAGAGTGGTGCTGAATAAAATTGAGTCCGAGCTCTCAGTTTTCTGTAAATTAAAGGCAGTTCAGGCTGAAAACTTCATACTTATTCTTGAAGGATCCTTCCTCACAGAGTGTCGAAGCAAATCATTATGAAGCTTATCATCTACCCAAGCACAGCAGAAGTCACTGCCTATAGCATCCGAAAAAGTTGAAACTTTCACCGACCAAGTTTTGAACGAACTTGTTTAAGAAAACCAAGTTCTGGTTTTCATACTTAAAAGACTTCTGAAGGACGGATGCACACTTAAACTGAGTTCTAACTCTAAGTTAAGCAACTGACTCCTAGTCAGTTTGGAATTTCGAAAAGCTGGATTTTAAATTCCAAAGGTGATCGTTGCGGTCACATTGCTATTAATGCGTATCTTGCATCGATGTATCAAGGATTCAACATGTGGATAATTCTCCTTCCCACGTTGCTCTAGTCAAATCCCGAACGCACATCGTGAGGCTACGTATCTCCATCGTCGCCGAAGATCAGGAAATCGAAAGGTCACAAGGTACAACTACCTTTTCAAATGACTTTTATCTCTGCTATAAATAGGGTACATATGTTTCCTCCGTGAAACAACTTTATCTCCTTTATCCATTGTTGAACCCTTCCTTCCAAGTTTATACTTCGTCTTCAACTGAAAAATTCTCTTAGATTTGGAAAAATGGCGTTAGAGCCCAAGCCTCCAGACATAATAAACTCACCACCCTTTTTGGGTGTGGTCAAAGAGGGGGAAAAGAAGTATGAGAGGTGCAGAAGACATTAGAAAATTCAGCGTGAGTGAGCCAAAAAGGCTATAGAAGGAGCCGATGAAATCAGAAGATCTCTTTTACCGTTGTCTCCTCCTTCTACAAAGACCACATCTCACGACTGCTGCTCAGTGGCATGCCAGCAACGGGGCGTGACCATGTTGAATACTTCTTTGCTACGTCTCTTATCTCGTAAAGAAGAGACCAACAAATGAAGATGAAGCTTAGAGGTAGGAGGAGATTATCTTTGATCTTTTCCTCCCACAAAGTGTTAAGCAGCACTACCTCCTCACAAGCAGCTGAAAGTCGGCATGAGGGAATTCTTGAAAGCTGGTGAAAAAATCAAACCAGCTCCCTTCATTGTGCAGACTACAACAACAGCCAGTTTGAAGAACATCATGAAGACCGGAAGCAGCCTAGTATATACTTGAGAAATAGTTCTGTAATAGGTTTCTTTTTGTTAGTTTATCCCTATACATGTAATGAAAATTATTAAAGGGTAAACTGACTTGTTGATGACAATCTTTTTCTGTCCAACAAAGGTCTTCGTTCTTCATACACTGAACTTACACAATCCAGTGTAATCAGCAAGCTTCTGACTCTCTCCTACTTAAGATTTAACTGCTCTAAATTGACTTGAAAAATTAATCGAGCAATATCTCTCTGAATCTAAAAGGAGAAGATCTTAAGAGAAAAGTCGTAAGTGAGGGGGAACTTTTCAAGAGTTTATGTAACTAATTGTCAAATTTGTAAAAACTCTAAAATTATCTGCAGCTCACTGGCTTAGGTTCCAAATGGCTTTGACCACACCAAAAATGGGGAAATTGTTAGGATTTTTGTTAAAGAAATCCTTCCTTACTTTTGTGTTTTGGTGGGTCAAAGATTGTAAGCCATCTTAGTCAGCTTTTTAGATCTGGAGTTCCAATCTGTAATCCTTGTATAGGATTGAATTGAGTTGTAATAAAACATAGGCTGAAGACCGAGCAAAGGAGAATGCTCGAGAGCTTCCTACTACACGCCTGAAACTTAGTTTCCACCAAGTATAGCTTTAACCTAAAACTAAGATGGAGCACTCAGTTTAAGGTCTACCACACTGACAAGGAGATGTCAGTATGAGGGCTTCCCGTACTGACTAAGGAGAAGTCAGTATGAGGGTTTTCCATACAGATCCGGAGAATTCAGTATGAGGGCGTTCCATACTGATTGTGGACAGTCAATATGAGGGTTTACCATACTCACCTAGGGAAGTTAGTATGAGGGCTAAGTCGTACTAACTTTTGTAAGTCAGTAAGAGAGCCTCTACCTTTAAAGATCGAGCAATTCAAAAGGTATCGAATCTGTTCATTGTAAAATTCTACAAACTAATTGCAGATCAACGACAAATAAATTTATAGTTAAACTTAAGGTTGTCGAACCCAGAGGAATTCTATCAAGAAATCTTAATGTACTCTAACTTCTTGGTCTTGGAATTTAAAGAAACAAAACGGAAATTTTAAGATTTTGAAAGCAGATTAAAAGTGACACAAATCCTTGGGTGAACTATCAATCAAAATACACATAATCAGTTAACTTGCTTTGGTGGGAAATCTTAATGTACTCTAACTTCTTGGTCGGACAATTATAGCCTATATTACTACTATGTGAATGTATATGCTTTGTCTGCCTTAATAACACAATACTAATTAATCTTTCATAAATTCTCAGATTAAACCCTACAATAATTATCTTCCCCTAGGATAGATTGTTAATTGTATTCGAAATCGTTTTCCTGTTATCAATTTTCACTTTTTAGTCCTTCAATCAATAATAGTAAACCTAGAATAAATTCTATCTCTCAATCTTATTAATTCTAGATCCTAACAATTCAAACATGAATTCAAAACCAAGAAATTATTGTTAATCAATTAAACATGTAATTGATAGATATTCGTTGCCCTAGAACCTGCTAGGGTTTCTAGCCACACATCATAGATAGAAAACCAAAACAAAACATATTATTGAAGTGCAGAAAATAACTTGCAGGAAAATAAAGGTTTGTACTGGAAAATAAAGAGTGCTCAATGCTAAAGAATGATAAATGATGTGCAGGGATGATATATGATGAATACAACTCGAAAATAAGGCCTTTTTATAGTTGTGGATGCATATCCTATCAAATCTAGGGATGGAGATATGATTTGATTCAAATTTAATGAAAAATCTTGCCAGATTGGTCGCACTTCGACCGAGGTGGGTGATCGTCGATCGACGCGCATGTCTTCACCTCGGTCGAGGTCGACTCTCGCCTTGGTCGAAGTCAATATGCGCGGTCTCACGGTTTTGGCCATAACTTTAACTCCCAAACTCCAATTGACCCGATTCCAGTTGTGTTGGAAAGATAACTCGAAGCTCTATCCATTGCCACATGCCAATAAACCGAATTACTTGTGTGGAGGAACCATTCACTGCTACTCTTGCACGTCACTGCTTTCAGAACAATTTTCTAGTGAATATAAGCCTTAATCCTGCAAAAACACACCATGACAAGTATAACACCACATATAATAGACTCATGCATGAATTATCTATATAAACTTAAGAAAACTACATAAAATAGTAGAAAATAATATAGATAAGTGAGTGAAATAATGAACTTATCAAACCCCCCAAACTTGGACGTTTGATAGTCCTCAATCAATAGGTAAGAAAAGATAAAAAAAGCCATGTAATTAGAGTGCAATGCCTCACAAGATTCATCACAGTCAAGGGTAAAAAATCCACTATCTACAAACAGTTTGAAAGAGATAGAAAATCCATTAACAGTGGAAGAACTCACAAGAAGTGTATCGCTCAACTCACAAGTGTATAAGGTAAAGATGAAAGCACTCAACACATGTATGAATGAACTTCTACCATAGGCTTGAAACTTTTCTACTATCTCCACTGCTAGGATGTGCACACAAGTCTAGAATCTAAAGGACTTTTAAAAGGGTTGTAACATAAGACTTTTTGTGAAGGGTAGGAAAATTTGGCCAAGTGACGAAAATCAATTGAGTTCATTCACCCTTCTCCTCAACTAATCCAAACCACCATCTAATTTCATTCACCCTTCTCCTCAAATATATCAACAAACACACAACTTTTTTCTAGCTCAAATGAATCTCTTATGCTCTTTTATAATAAGAATTTTTCTCTTTTTCAGAGAGCTTATGAGAATTCTAATTATATTCTTTGAACTTCTTTTTTCACCACTAATTTATAATTTCTTATCTCTTACTCACAATCAATCCACCCCATATACCACACTCAAGACACGAGTGAGACAATACTTTCTTAATCTCATAGACAAGGAAAGAAAATTGTAAAGGCTCAAAAGTGGCTAACTAGGGAAAATATTATGTGAATGGACAATGTTTAGGGAATTGGGCTATCAAAGACGGCCTAAGATCATTACCTAAACTTGTGCACACTTTGCAGTCTCAACATAGAAATGAAGCAAGTTATAGAGAAATTGAAACACACATGAGAATCTCACATCAAACTCAGACTCAGGTCTCACACAAGGGTTATCAATTTTTTCCACAATTTCAAATCAGTTCAATCAGCATGCAAGTATAAGTTTCGAACTAACCCCATCATGCGGTATTCTACATTCACAGGCATCTAATCACAATCTCTATCAATTCAACTCAACTATCAACTAATTCTAGTCTTAGTTCTCGTTCGGGTTATCTTAAAATTCAAAATTTTTCCTCACAAAAACTGAAACACTAAAAGCAAATAAAAAGATAGAATATTCCTCCTTTTGTCCACATCCCCCAAACTTATTTCGAACTCAAGAGTGGGAAAAAGTTTGAGAATCAGACAAAAGGGAGGAATAATACCTGGTGGTTGATCTCAGATATCAACTTTTTATCTCGGAGGCTTTGGAACCCGCACAACGTGAATTTTGGGAAGCTAGCACTTCGCATCGACCGACACAGGGTCGCTTTGGTTGATGGATGCTTTTTTGTCGACTCTTTCCATGGGTCAAAGTGCATCATGTCGCCGGTCTTGACTTTGATCAACGCCAGGACGAGCAATCCTCGCATTTTTTTAGGCTACAAAACAAAGTTAGTGCAGACCAAATTCGAAAATAAAATAATATAAATTGAAAAAAGAAAATTAAAAAGGAAAAATATTTAAAAGGTTGGGTTACCTCCCAACAAGTGTTTTGTTTAACAACGTAGCTCGGCGATATCTCAGATCAGAACCAAGGGGGTCGGGTCCAGACTCGCCGACCCTTGGCATCCACCATATAGACTTTGCGGCCCATGATAATGGTGGTAAGCTCGGGTTGAGGAGGCTTAGTTGATGATTTCACCCCCTCGTTACCGTGCTCCCACTCCATTGTCGCGGCCTCACAGCCTTTTCTTCCTCGGACTCATCCCCTTCAGTGGTGGTGATCCGGTTGCACTCCGCCCTTCTCTTACTTTTGTCGATCACGAAGGTGATATTCTCGTCGTTGGCTTAGAGTGTGATATTGCCGCCTTGGCAGTCCATGAGCACGACACTAGTATCGAGAGACTCATGACCCGGTATCATAGGCATGTTCTCCTTTTATCTCATTTCGTGCACCACAAAATCTGCTGGGAAGATCAGACCCACTCAAATGAGCACATCTTTCAGAATTCCCTTGGGATGCGTCAAGGACTGATCCGCCAGTTACAGAGTGATTGTTGTGGGCCTCATCTCTCTGATGTTGAGACGTTTGTATATCAAGTACATCATCAAATTGATACTGGACCCAGTATCACACAGTACTCGATGGAAAGTGTGGCCTCCAATCTCCACTGGGATAGAGAAGCATCCAACATCGCTTCTCTTGATGGGCACCTTCTTTTCAAGTAGCAGACCGCATTGTTCATGGACCTTCACAGTCTCGTTCTCCACAAACTGCTTCTTTCCACTCATCAGCTTCCTGAGGTACTTCATGTACCCCGGGATCTCCTTCAATGCCTCGATCAACGGAATATTGATGCTGACCTTCCTCAAATTCTCCACAAATCTGGAGAACTTGGAGTCCTCCTTTTGCCTTGCGAACCTCTGTAGGAATGGCATAGGCGGGATTGGATCATCAGATTTTGCCAGAATTTTATCCGAGGTGGGCCTCGACTTTGATCGATGCATAGAGGCATCGATCAATGTCAAATTCTGTGCACATCAATCGACATCAACTGCGTCAATCGATCCTGAGCCTTCTTCATTGCCCGAGTTTCCTCCATCCTTCTTGACTTCGATTGACGTGGGACATGCGTCGATCAAAGTCGAGCCTTTAGTGGTGCATTTTTTTGCTTCTTCAGCTTCATCCTCGTCCAGAACCTTCTCAGGACCCTTGTAACTCATCCCGTGCCCTTGCTTGTGGTGTGCACCAATTATGTTGGCTACCTGGCTGACCTGCGTTTCAACCATCTGCAGGTGCTTTCCCATCCGATCCACCTTAGTGTGTATTCCAGCCACCTCATGTTCCAGCTTTCCAAATCGCTGGTCTGAGGCCTTGATGAATTTGGCTAATAGATCATCCAAGCTATCCTTCCTTTTCTCCACCACTTCTCTGTTCTGAACTTCAAATCCTTGTGGTGGTAGCTCGACTGCCTCAGGGTGAGAGTAGGAGAAACCATGGTGGTTCCTCGGCAGATATTGATATCCCCCATTCCTTTGCTGGTTCTAGTAGGGGTATCTTCCCTTCATATAATTCACCTCCGCAGGGGCTTCGGGTTGCAACTGTGCAACCGCAGCAGTAGAAGCTCCCGTAGACAACTTATCCATCTCCTCTCTCGCCTTCTCGACCTCAGTCTTGAAAGGATCTTCAGTCTCGATCTTATCCACAACCTTAATTAGAGGCCTCCTCGGGTTCGCCCACTTCTTGTTGTGCAGCGCCATTTTCTTAAAATCTTCAAAGATTTCTCAGCGGACTTGCTCATAATGGACCCCCCAGTTGCATTGTCCATGGACTCTTGAGTCCTTTCAGTCATGCCCCAGTAGAAAATGTGAGCCTGCTCTTCAGTATCGACTCCATGGTTGGGACAGCTCCTGAGCAATTCATTGAACCTGCTCCAAGCTTCAAACAGAGACTCATCCACCCTCTGGTGGAATTGAAGAATGTTCATCTTCCTCTGAATGATAATAGAGGGTGGGAAGAAATTTGAGAGGGGGAAGAAATTTGAGAAGAACTCAGCTCGCAGTTCCTCCCAAGTCCGGATCTTGCTGCAGTCGAATCCGGTCAGCCAAGCACAGGTTTGATCCCACAGAGTAAATGGGAACAACCTTAGTCTGATGACATCCTTTTCGATACCGTTCTGCTTGATGGTGTCGCAAACCTCCACAAAAATCCTCAGATGCGTGTATATGTCCTCCGTGGCTCTACCTCCAAATTGGTTCTGCTGAACCATCTGAATCAGCCTGGTTTTAAGTTTAAAATTATTTGCGTCGATGCCAATAATGAATCCCTCACTACCGGGTTGCGGCTTGTACTTTCTCCCCATAACATTTGAATCCTCATCATCTAGTCGCTGCTTCTCTCTTTCTTGACTTCTTCGTGCAGCTTCTCGTTCAATCTCTCTTTCAGCTATCAGCTGTTGAACTGTCTCTTGCATCTGGTGCATCTCCCGAATGAGAATTAGAGTGTCCCCCGCTGTAATCTGTCCATCAGTGTCCTCCAAAGGGGGCAAATTCTGGTCAATCTCTTGTGGGTTTCAACCTTCCAGTGGATACATCTTTTTCTTCCAATTTTTCTTCCGGCAAGAGGTTCCTATCTCAAGGTTGAAGGCTTCAAGCGGCATTCCTCGAGACCTAATGTTTATGAACCACCTGGAAGAGAAAACAAGGAAAAATCAGATCGGCATCGACCGACACGGGTGGGTGTCGATCGACGCTCGGAGGGTCTCGACGTTGATCGACGAGAGCAAGCATCGATCGAAGTCGAGAGAAAAACACAAAAACACATGCACATGAAATTAAAAATACGAACTCTATCAAATTAATCATAGAATAAACTAATAACAAAATAATATCTAACAACTCCCCGACAAAGACGCCTATTTGATCGCTGTAACATTCTACAGTCTAATTGCAGATACAGCGACAAATAAATTTATAGTTAACCCTAAGGTTGTCGAACCCAGAGGAATTGTATAACGAAATTACTTCATGTACTAGCCATGATCCTAAAATCTATTGTTTGAGTTATCAGAAATAAGGTGTTTTGAGTTTTGGAATTCAAAGAACCAAAACGGAAATTCAAAGATTTTGAAAGCAGAATTAAAGAGACACAAATCCTAGAGTGAACTATCAATCAAAATACACATAATGAATTAACTTGCTTTGGTGGGACATCTTAATGTACTCTAACTTCCTGGTCGGACAATTATAGTCTAGATTACTAGTATGTGAATGTATATGCTTTGTCGGCTTTAATAACACAACACAAATCAATCTTTCATAAATTCTCAGATTAAACCCTACAATTATTATCTTCCCCTAGGACAGATTGTTAATTGTATTTAAAATCCTTTTCCTGTTATCAATTTTCACTTGCCCGTCCTTCAATCAATAACTGTAAACCTAGAATTAATTCTATCACTCGATCTTATTAATTCTAGATCCTAAAAATTCAAACAGGAATTCAAAACAAAGCAATTATTATTAATCAATTAAACATGTAATTGATAGATATTCGTTGCACTAGAACCTGCAAGGGTTTCTAGCCACACATCGCAGATAGAAAATCAACAAAACATATTATTAAAGTGCATAAAATAACTTACAAGAAAATAAAGGTACTTGTTGGAAAATAAATAGTGCTCAATGCTAAAGAATGATAAAAGATGTGCAGGGATAATATATGATGAATAAAACTCGAAAATAAGGCCTATTTATAGTTGTGGATGTGTATCCTATCAAATCTAGGGCTGGAGATAAGATTTGATTCGAATTTAATGAAAAATCTCGCCAGATTGGCAGCACTTCGACCGAGGTAGGTGAACGTCGATCAATGCTCGTGTCTTCACCTCGGTCGAGGTCGACTCTCACCTTGACCCGATTCCAGTTGCGTTGAAAAGCTAACTCAAAGCTCTATCCAATGCCATGCGCTAATAGCCAAAATTCCTCGTGTGGAGGAACCCTTCACTGCTACTCTTGCACGTCACTGCTTTCAGAACCGTTTTCCAGTGAATTTAAGCCTTAATCTTACAAAAACGCACCTTGACAAGCATAACACCACATATAATAGACTCATGCATCAATTATATATATAAACATAAGAAAAATACATAAAATAGTAGAAAATAATATTGATAAGTTAGTGAAATAATGAACTTATGAGAAGCTCAGTTTGACTTAGGCATTTCAAATATGCCCAAGTGTAAGTCAGTATAAGGTTATCCATACCTAGATTCCTCAAACTGAGAACTTAGTCTAACATAAATTGAGTGTATGGTACACTGATACAGCAGAGCAGGTTGCAGACTAAGACATGAGCTACGATTGGACAATATCTTCCATGAGTCTAACGGGTACAAATTCAAAATTTCTTGAGAAAATCCTGTATAAAAAAGTCTGCACCTCAGCCTTCAAATGGTTAGCGCAACGCACAAATCAATGAGAAGAACCTTCAAAGCCCAATCATACAAGGTTGAGAGAACTCTGAGCTTAGAATCCTAAAGTCTTCATACAACAAAGATGATCTCTCTCTCTCTCTAAACTCCCTGAGTTTCCGTGTTTCCTTACACGAGACTTGAGTCTCCGACTCAAGTTATACCATGCTAACTTCTATTAGCACGAGGCTGAAGCTGTAAAGCTGAAGCTCTTCTTGGGTGAATAAAGCTTTCTGAGATATATTCATAGTAGTCAGTTTCCTAGTCTGGATTCTGATTCTGAGGGGCGTATGCCAACCACTTGAGCTCTGAGAAGAATGAGTAAACATCCAACCTATTCTGGGAAGAATTAGTAAACATCCAACCGTCAGGAAGGAGGCTGCGGTGTGCGTCCCCACTTCAACCTGAAGACTGAGTCTGCGAGGAGTTCCTAGGCGAGTGCCACAGCTGACCGGAGGACGGAGGTGCCGACGGACTGTGTATAGATCGTAAGGAGGCATGTATTTATTTAGTGAATTATTCAAACCTTGGGTCTGAAGAGTGGATATAGGATATTGAAATCCGAACCACTATAAACTCTGTTTGTTGTTTACTACTTTATTTCATACCTGCTCTGTTTTTCTATTTCACAAACTAACTCTTGAAACCTTAAATTCTTGTCCAAGTATTGAAGTGTATATACTATGAAACTGACTTAACTGAAACAGATACCTAAGCTTGAGCTTTCTACACACAAAACTGACTATACTCTATTTATGCGAACTAGTGCAACTGTCATTTAATACTTCCGCTGCATGCACAAACCTTCCATTGCACAGTTTTGCACTCTGATTTCGGGACCAACATAACGATATTGTCATGTTTTAATTTGCCATGTGGGATGCTAAGTGGCATTCAACGGTTGAGTCATAAAAAATTAACGGTGTTAATTTGTTTTGGTATAATTCATAGACAGAAATATAGATTAGGGTATTTTTAACTAATTGTAATAGAGTGGGGTATTTTTATGAAAACGTCAATAGTTTATGGTATTTTCCCTATTTACCCTTAATTTAATTTAACCTTTGTTTTGTTAAGATTTACTCATTGATGTACGAAGACTCGGTTTCCCAATCTATTAAGGATAGGGATATAGTCCTATTAGCGACATATTATTATATTATATCTAGGTTTCCTAATTTAATCCTAGTTAGTTTTTCTTATAAATAGAGGTGCTAGAAAGCACATTTTAATCCAATTGTCATAGAGTTTTGGAATAGTTGATTATAAGAAATAAAACTCTAAAATTCCTCTGTATTTTCTTTTCTTTTGCTTCATGTTTTTCCATCAATTTGGGTCAAAAGGGCCACGGTTGAATGTCTAAAATTATTCTTTGGTAAAATATGGTTTTTTTAGCAGCAGATACGACACATGCACAAAAGTTGAGTGGTTTATTCGTATACCTGCAACAATTGACACACACGAACTACACTGGTTAGGTCATTCGTTTGCAGGCCATGATGCATCAAGAAGTCTGAGAAGCAGTTAAACCAGTTGAGGGCAAAAAGATTGACGCCCGGGTAGACAAGAAGGCAAGATCACGTCTCTTGCAAACGCTACTCGAAGATCTTGTCATGCAGGTTGCTAGAAAGAAAATGGCAAAAGAAGTCTGGGGTTTCTTTAAGACGAGAATCATAGGGGCAGATTGAGTGAAGAACACAAGACTACAAACATTGAAGAGTGAGTTAGATTTTATGTTTATGAAAGACAGTGAGTCCCTCGATCTACTATGTCGGACGACTTACTACAATATATGTGGCATACTCAAGCCTTGGAGGAACCGTCAACGACTCTACTCTTGTGAAGATTTTGTTCAAAACAGTGCCAAACGGTTCATCAGTGTGGTGGTTGATAAGCTCATTATTTTAGGTGGTATTATGCGTACTTTGGTGTATTTCTACAGGTTATAGGCCAAATTCACTTAAAAATCGTTCCAAAAGTAGTGACATGTAAGAGTAGCAGTGAAGAGTTTTTCCACAAGGAGAATTCGGGCTATTTTTGCATGGCAATGGATGAATCTTTGAGTTAGCTCTCCAACGCAACTAGAATCGGGTCAATCGGAATTTGGGAGAGGAAGTTATGGCCAAAACCGTAAGACCGCGCAGAAGGGGCGAGAGACCACGTCGATCGACGCCAAAGAGATGGCCAGGTTGATCGACGCCAATCAGCCACGATCGACGCGAGTGAGTCTGCTGGAGTGGAAATATGATGAAAATCGGATTTATTCATATCTTTAGCCCTAGATTTGATAGGATACACATCCACCCCTATAAATACCTAATTAAATTCGACTTTTTGAGGCATGCAATCATATTTTTCAATTTTTAGAGTTTGGAGACTTGGGAAATACCAAACCATTTTATTTTTCTTGTAAGTTCATTACTTTTATGCAATTTAATATGTTTTCTTTTGGATTTCTATCTGCGATGAGTGGCTAGAAACCCTAGCGGGTTCTAGAGTTTGATATTATTATGGATGCATGTTAGGATTAATTAATTAGGTTCATGATTCCTGTGTATATTTTATAATTCTAATTTAATTCAAGGACCGAGAGGTGACAATTAATTTAGATGTCTAGCTATTGATAGAAAGACCGAGAGGTGAATATTGATAGTGGGATTAGGAATGCATGATACAATCTACACTATCCAAACAAATGTACTAGATGTAGGAATTGAACTGATTTGCTTATCAGATTGACTA
>JAPKLW010000664.1:54899-174917 GCA_026898455.1 Plectranthus barbatus
ATTGATTCCTACATGTTATCCATAATAAGAATTCTTCCCTAGAATCTTTGTTCCTTTAAATTTGCTTTCAAAACTACTTTAATTTTCTGCATTGTTTTCTTTACTTTTATAAAACCAAACCCTGATTTTGAATTCCTCAAACAATGAATCTGAGGATCATAATTAGTACATATGATATTTTCCCCACACAACTCCCCTGCATCGATAACTTTAGGGTTTACAAATTTATTTGCCACTGTTTCTATAATTAATCTGTAGATTTTACAGTGATCAGTCGGCATTAAACAGTTCTTTGATCTAAAAGAGCTCAAGTTCATGGATGTTATTAGAAGGCTCGAAACCTTCAAGGAGCGAGTGCAGATGTAGGGAGGAAAGAGGATCAAGGTGGAGTGGGAAGCATGATCTTAAAGAGAGGATGAGAAGTCATCATCTTCTCAATCGAAAAATGTTCCCACAAAGTGGCAACATCGGACGAGGAGATAAAACTCGAGCTAAAGGTTGAGGAAAAGGTGGTGGAGGAGCCCCTTGAGATAAAAGTCACATTCGATGTTACAATTGCAATGAGAGGGACACTACTCGGCACAATGTTGAGTGCCTAGAAAGAACAAGGAAGCTCACGTCGCCCACGTTGATAATATTGAGCCACCTCTACTTATGGGAATTATAGAATAAAAGTCAAAGCAGCTCGAGAAGTTCTTCCAGCTAGATGAAGGAGTAAACAGAAATGTTCGTTTTGGAGATGGTTCGACGGTGCAGATTCAAAGAAAAAGATCTATCCTTTTCAAATATAAAAGTGGAGATCAATGGCTTCTCTAATAAGTATGCCATATTCCACAACAACAAAGTAATATGTTGAGTCTCAGAGAGTTAACAAAAATTGGGAATCGAGTCAGGATTGAAGGTGATGACCTGTAGGTCTTTCCAAAGGATCCTTAACGACTCATAATGATATTGAAGAGATTAAAGAATCGACTCTATCGTAAAGAGTTGCAGGTGGCAAATGTTGGTCCCATATCAGAGTCGTCGTGGTGAATAACAAGCAGGTCACACACGAATGCAACGAAAGTTTAAAGATTGTCTTGCACTTATGTTCTAAAAATGTCTTATCTCGAGGTAGAAATTAGGGTTACTTATAGACAAATACTCTAGCAACTATCGTTGCTAGGTTTCAAATCACCACACAAACAGTAAGTAATAAAACAGTAAAGAACACACAATATTTATAGTGGTTCGATCCAATAGATCTACGTCCACTCCTTAGCCGTGTTGCTAAGAATTCACTAAAAAGATATTGAAGTACAAGGATTCGTCGAACACTTGTAGCAGGTAGTGAACCTTCAACCTAGCCACTACAAAACTATCCTCCGATGCTTCAATCTTCTAGTCCGCAGCTCCGGTCAAGTCAAGGGCGCACCTTCGTAAAACTTGTCCTTTGCTGTAATGGAGATTTTATAGTGTTCTCCGAACTTATCTGGTTTTGCAGCTTTTGCCCATGAGAGTCAATCTCTTTTCAGAGATGTGATTGCTGGATGCTTCCTATGATTGGAAGGTATCCCAATGATTGAAGATTCTTGAGCAAAGTCAAGGAATCTATTGAATGAAGTGTCGGGTATTCAATGAAGTGACACTTGCTGTTGAGAGCTTTTAAGATTCTTCTTAAATGTGGGCTCTCAACTGACTACTCTTTTTTGCTTTATTCGCTTTGTCAAAGGAATCATTTTATTTTTTAGTTGTGTTCGTTGTGTAGAATGAGCAGTTGTCGTCTCTCTGGTTTGGACTTCAACTTTTATATCTGGAGACTCAAACTTTGAATCTCCAGACCCGTTAGACACAACAACTTCTTCGTCCAAAAGAAGTTTGACTTTATCCGTCCTTTCTGGCGTCGTACAGTACTTTTCGACCTACTTCGGGAAAGATTTTGTCTTTTCAGTTGTACTTTTGTCAGAACGGTAGTATTAGAGATCGTTGCTAGATATCTTCCTTGCTTTTGCATTCTCGGAGAATGCTGGAAACGATCTGCTAAACCTCTTGATTGCTACGCTTCTTCTAGCAATCCGCTCTTCAATCTGCTGACTCCTTCAGCAGATGCGTATTTCAGCATATAGGTCTTGACTGTTGATTGCTATTCCTTAGCAATCTGTTTGTATGCTAGCGAATGCTATCTTCCCTTAGCATTATGCTACCTTTTGCGTCCGACTAGTAGTCTCTTCCTTAGCATATGATTGCTAGCGCCTTAGCAATCATTCTTCTTAGTACTTGACCACTAACATCTCTAGCAGTCATTTTCGTCTGCTGATTTCTCTAGCAGCTACCATCTGCTGAGAACTCTTCTAGCATTTTGAAGTTGCTTGATTTGATTTTCTTCATTCCATTTGCTGAATCCTTCAGCAACCTTCTCAAGCACTTTCTAATCTATTACAACTGGATATTTTTCCTAAATAGGACATTACATAGGAGTTGCTACACTATGCTAGAATTCAGCAATGATCGACCAACCTACTAAGGCTAAGGGAGGAATTTACAGATAATTCCCAACTATTTCCCCCTATTTGGTGCGATCAAAGCTTACTATCACTTACTAAATCTAAGATACAAGAAAATTTCTAATTATCAGAGTTATATTCTAGCAAACTAACTCAGAGTTTATCCATCTTAGTTCTAGCAGGATTGATTTTAATAAAATTCCCCCTCAACAAGTGCTGGGAAATATTTCTCAATTAAAAACATAAGTAAATGCTGCAATTCTAGCACCTAATTAAAATCAGCAGGCATTCATAATCAATCCAAAGACAAGTAATCTTAGCATCCACATGCATTTTTGTTGAATACACAAAAAGTGTATATCAACTAAGACACACATAAAAAAATCAGAAGTGGACAACGAGAAATTAAATCTGATCCAGTTTCATTCATATGAGTGATCATTACAGGTACAATGAAACTAGAAAAGATAAAAAAGATAGACAGAAGGTTTGCTAGGATAAGAAATTTAAGAATCAAAAGTTGGCTTCTTCCCTTTGTCCAGTTCGTCAAATTTGCTCATAGTCATTTGCTTGAACTTCTCGAGATACACCTTGCTAGCTTCCCTCTCCTTGACCTCTCTTTCAAGCTGTTTAGCAACCTTCTCATTTTCCATCTCCAGCATCTTGATCTTCAGATCCATCTCTTGCTTCTTCAAACTCTCCAAAGCAAGTATGCGCTCTTCAGCAGCCGCAGCAAGTGCTTATTCTTCCTTTTTCCTCTGCTCTAGTTCAGCAAGTCTTCTTTCTTCCCCCTCTTTGAGCGCAGCCATAAAGGTGGAGGAAAAAGCAGTAACAGTTTGCGCCATCTGTTGCTGGGACTCAGCAACATTATCTTTCAACACGTCCATGTTAGTTTTGACTTCAGCAACATCATGCTTCACTTCAACAACATCGGCCCTTACATCCGAAACTTCATTCCTAATCTCCTCTACTTCTCTCCTTATATCAGCGTTTTGGAGAGCCAAACTCTCATTAACAACATGGGGAATAGAGGTGGAGAGAGCATGCTGGATTGCATGTTGCACAACAGTATTAACAAAAGTTTGAAAAGCATCGGAACTTACTGGAAGAACATCCATAGCAGATGATGTGATGGCAAGTTCTCCATTGCTAGTAGATGGATGGACTTCAGAGATAGGCTCTATATCCATAGCTTCTGCTTCAAACCACTCACTCTGCTTAGCTAGATATAAATTTTCAGCATCGATGCACACCGCCTCCTCGAAATTCCATGTCTTCTCCAGAGCCTCAGCAAGTTCATGGGCTTTTGTTGTCACCTTTGCTTGTGCCTCAGCAAGGGCATCGGCCTCTGCTTCATCGGCAGTAGCCTTCAAGTAATAAGCCTCCTCGGCAATCCATTCTGCTTCTTCAGACTTCCAGACTTCCAAGAGTTCAAAGTCCAAGAAATATGCACGCATATTGGCTTCTCTGTTGTGATGCACAGTTATCTCAAGGCCCTTGGCTTCTCGCTCTTCCTGCTCTCTGGCAGCAACCATTCGAGCTAGCAGCCTCTCTTGCTTTTGTGCTGCGTACTCCGCTTGGCGCCTTCCATATTCAGCAGCCGCTTTGGCTTGACGCTTGGATAACTGAATGCAAGCGTCCGAATGCCCATCAGGAGCAAGCGTTGACTTCAACAAGGTATGAGCGGGTGAGATCCGTCGGTGAGCTTTGATGGCCTGAAGTCTGGCAAGGACTTTTTTATCAGTGAATTTTTTGGTGAGGGGAGCTTGATCCATCCAATCATTTGCCCATTGCTCCTCCTGTCGCCAGTAGTTAAGTCCTTTCCTGGCTATCAGCAAAATCCATTCTTCGAAGCAGAGCTCGTGCATTATATAATCACACATCTTCCAGCGCCTTAGCTCGCGTCCGAGAACTTCTCCTTCTAGGGTGCAGTCATCTACCTCCCCAGAGAATACCTTCGCGATATCTCTCTCTATCTCCTCAGTGATAAACTCTTCAATATCATAGGACATTGGGAAATAGTCAGAATTTACCTGCTCTTCAAAAGATATCGGAGCACACCATTGAGAGATTATCCTCAAGTTGTATCGCTTTCCAGGAAGTCCTTTGAAGGGTACTCGAAGCAGCTCATTATTTCCTGTCGAGATCTTCTGTAGATACCTTGCATAAAAAACATCATCTGATTCGCCATTGGAGTCAGAGCCTGAAAAACATGAGGTGAGGAAGCCTTCATTTTGTTCAGCTTCAGCAGAGGAGGGAATCTCGGTGCTTGGACCTTCTTCAGCATTGGTTCCCTCTGCTCCTCCACTGCTCGGTCTCTCTTCAGCATTATCCTCTGTACTGGGCCTCGCCTTAGTAGGCGTCTCCATGCTAGGCCTATCAGCAGCAGGAACCTCCATGCTGGACCTCTCTGCAGCTGTCTCTTCAACTCCAGCAGATGTGCTAGCAGGGGGCTCAACATTCAGTCCAGAGCCTCAGGCTTCATTGAACACCACCTCCTCATCACTGTTGTCATCCTCTTGCTCGACAGCAGGCTCCTTTAATGAAACTCCTCCTTGAGGGCGGTCTGGAGCATTAAAAGCTCTGGTCTCCAATAGCCTCTCAAAGTCTTAATCGGTCATAGCCTCCTGCTCAATGACGATCTCTTCTGCTATTGCGGGGGTTAGAATGGGAACAGCAGGAACCACCCTCTTCTTCCCGTTCTTAGCGGCATCAACTGCTCTGCTCTTGCTATCAATGCAGCAGGTTTCTTGGCTGCTTGCTGATCAGCAACCGCCATCTTAGCAGCACGTTCTTCAGCAGCCGCCTTGGCCTACTCGAAGTTCCTATCCCTTGCCTCGAAAGTAAGTCTCTCCATCTCCTTCTTGTGCTTCTTTATCTCCTGCTCATTTTTCTGAGCTTTCCTCTTCCTAAGCCTTTTAATCTTTCTTCAAGAGGTTTTTCAGAGAGAGGAGTGTCCTCAGCTTTCTTCTTAGCAGCCTCCTTCTCTGCTGCTTCCTTCTCAGCTTTCTCTTTTTTAGCAGACTTGACCAGCCATCTGCGTGTCCTCTTCTTTTCTGGAGAAACAACATCTGATCTCTTTCTTTTGGGAGTTGCCACCGCAATCTGACCCAAAATTGTTGTTTGCGGTTCTGCTTGCTTCTTCACCATGATTTCCTCAATCTGTTCAACGGGCAGATCTCCAAGCTTCTCAATCTCCTCCAGGTGCTGAAAGCACTGCTTTGTCTCAGCAACCTTCTGAGCAGCTGCTATCTCCTCTAGAGTCATAGCGATTGCCTGCTCCAACCTCTGGAATGCTAACTCGCTCGCATGGGGAACTTCAAGAGATGTAGGAACTTTTGTATCAACATTTTTCTTACCCTTCAGAATAATCGGTCGGGTGGGATCGATTGGAGTTGGTGCCTTCTTTGTCATTGGAATGATGTCTATTGGCAGCAGCTTCTATCCTTGATCAAGCCTCTTCTTGTGAAAAAGAATTTCAATGAACTTGCTGATCTTCAAGCCAAAATTCACATTGGATGTGAATACACCATCCTCCTTGATCCTCAAATTCTTCCTGGCATGCTCTAACCAGAGCCTATAGAAGAACTCTGCCCAATTACATTCCACTTTGTCTACCAACGCCATCATCACAGCATACTTCTTGGCAGACAATTCAGAGTATGAACCAACATCACACTGGAACATCTTAATCACCAACTCAGCAAGAAGTTTGTATTCATCTTTGAATTGATTGATCGGAGTAGCAACCTTGAAGGTGATCGGCTTGCCATTTTGATCCTTCACCAACTCTGGTTTCTTCCATGCTTTCCATCTCTTCTCCATTTCATCTAAATCATTCAATTTATATGCAACAATGAGCTCACCTTTGTTTGGTAGATCAAACTTTACAGCAAGTATATCTGCATTCACCTCCGAAATGGTTCCAAAGACCGAAGTCTTGAAGGACTTCTGGGTTGCCTCATCCACCACAGTACGCGCATAGAACTCGGAAACCATGTGTGGATTGAACCACAATGATTCTGCTGACAAGTAAGCAACGACCCCTACCTTCGTCAGGGCTTCCATGATCCATTCTGGGAATTTGAGTGCAGCGAGAGGAGTGTACAAAATGCGGTCCTTCATGATTTGCGCCGCCCTCCTCTGGTTTCTGGATAAGCCAGATTGTTCCTTTTTTTGGCTAAAGTCACCAGTTGACCGTAGGGAATGTTATCTTCAACATCTTCTTTCTTCACTATCCCTGTATACTTCGGTTCCCACCACTCATGCAGGGTCACATCAATATTTAGGGATTGAATGGGGAATCCAGATTCAGATTCCGTAGAGGAATTGGATGTATCGGTGTGTTTATGGGAGTCGGATTGTTGTGAGTGTGCAGGAGATTAAGGATTAGCAGCCATAACGAACGATTTTCTAAGTTGGGAGAATATTTTCAGAGAGAACTTGGGAGATTTGAGAGAAAAGGGCTAGGGATTCGAATATCAAAGATTTCAGAAAGGTTTGAATGTTGAACGAAGTGAGATGTTTATACCTTCTGAGTAATGATCCAATGGCTGGGGAAACGCCTTTTCAAATTCAATCGACAACTTAAGATCAACGAGACCTTTCGTATGGTAGCCCATTCCCCCATGAACTCAAGTGCTTTTGACGTGTCGCCTCCTGGTTTGACGCAGCGAGTTGCACGCATTAAATGCAGTGTGTCAGACACATCATTTCAAATTCAAATCCTTCCCGCTTTTGACTATCGGAGACTGCTGAGAGCTAGGACTCAACAATCTGCTAGTCTTGGAAATCCTTAGCAAACATATGAACTGCTGAGAGCTCGGACTCAGCATTCAATTTGCTAGCATCCATCTGTCCCACTAGTAGAAATAATATACCATAGCAATATGTCAAAATGCTAAGAGCTTGGACTTAGCAAACATTTCTCAGCAACCGTCTGAACCACTTACTAGGAAACTATAGCATAGCATCCCGACTAAATGCTAAGAGCTCAGACTCAGCATTCACCTTTTAGCAGACGTCTGAACCACTTGTTCTGAGAAAATATCTTAGGATCTGCTAAGAGCTAGGATTCAGCATCCAATTGCTTAGCAGCAATATCTCAGCAACAATCTTCAGCAACATAAAATGTAAGCTTGGATACGTTTATCTCCATCTTCTTCGAAGATCCAAGAAATCCAGAAAGAATGAGAATAACAAATCATTCATCCACAACATCTTCTAGCTCCATAAGGCCTAATTTTAGACATAACTTTTTGAATCTAGCCTCAACAAGTGGCTTCGTGAAGATATCTGCTAGTTGATCTTCAGTGCATATATATTGAACATCAATATCCTTCTTCTCTTGATGATCTCAAATGAAGTGATATCGGATATCAATATGCTTCGTCCTTGAATGATGAACGGGATTCTTCGTTATACACATAGCACTATTGTTGTCACAGTAGATTGGCACACATTCAGGAGAAATGTTATAATCTTGCAATTGTTGCCGAATCCACAAGACTTGAGTACAGCAACTAGCAGCTGCTACATATTCAGCTTCAGTAGTAGACGTAGCTACAGAGTGCTGCTTTTTGCTAAACCAACTAATTAGCTTATGTCCAAGAAATTGACATGTCCCACTGGTGCTCTTCCGATCAATCTTGCTTCCTCCAAAGTCTGAATCAGAATATCCACTAAGTGCTATTCCATCACTCCTTGGGTACCAGATTCCTAGACCTTCGGTACACTTGAGGTATCAGATAATCCTCTTAGCAACATCCAAATGTGACTTCTTCGGATTTGCTTCATGTCTCGCGCATACACCAACTTAATAAGAAATATCGGGTCTGCTAGTAGTTAAGTAGAGCAAAGATCCGATGATACCTCTATATAATGTAGGATTCACAGGTTCTCCTCCTTCATCGAGGCTTATCTGACAGCTTGTGCTAATTGGAATCCTTAAGCTTTTTGTCTTCTCGGGGCAATACTTAGCAATCAAATCTCGAGTGTACTTCCTTTGGTGAATGAAGATTCCATCACTTGATTTCCCGTCATACTCATTTGGAAGTTACTTTGCATCAGCTTCGAAAACTTATCACACAAGCTTTGATTCTCCGAGCCGAAGATAATATCATCGACATATATCTACACAAGTAGGATACTTCCTTCATCCTTGATGCGAAAGAGAGTCTGATCAATTTTCCCTTTCTTTGAAACCATTGTCTAGCAAGAACTTTGACAATGTTCCATACCACGCCCTCGGTGCTTGCTTCAAATTGTATAAGGCTTTTCTTAGTCTGTAAACTTGGTTTCCTTGCTCGAAGCCTCGTGGTTGCTCAACGTACACCCCTTCCTTTAGCTCACCATTCATAAAAGCACTCTTCACGTCCATTTGCATCACAGAGAACTCATGATGCACCGCATATGCAAGGAATAATCTTCTTGCTTCCAATCGAGCGACCGGAGAAAACGTCTCATCGTAATCTATTCCTTTGCATTGTCTATAGCCCTTTGCTACTGGACGATCTTTATTTCGGACCACATGGCCTGTCTCATCTTTCTTGTTCTTGAAGACCCATTTCGTCCCAATGACGCTTTGATGTTCGGGTCTATCCACCAAATCCCAAACATGATTGCGTGTGAATTCAGCAAGCTCCTCTTGCATAGCACACCCAATCTGGATTTTGTAAAGCTTCTTCAACCTTGGATGGCTCTTCATGGGAAATATAACATGCCAACATAACATTGCCTTATCTCATCCTGACTGGATCATTGACATCATTGATCACAACATCTAGGGGATGATCTCTTAGCCATCTTGGCTTCGGATTGCTGGGTGCTGAGGTTTCAGCACTCGCATCGCCTTTTGGATTGTTGTCCGCTACAACATTCTCTTTAGCATCCACCTAGGGTTCAGCGACGAGTAACTCAGCATTCAGAACATCAGCATCAAGAATCTCAGCAACCAGATCCTCAGCAGCTGAAACTTCAGCATCCAAATGCTGAGCATCTTCTTTGGGAACGTCTTCAGTAGCGCCTAAACCTCCTTCGACGTCTCCTGCTAGATCTGGGATTTCTTCATCTTCTTCATCAAGCGATCCTATAACCTCCAAATTATCATTAAGACAAATTGGTGGGGTGGCCTCAGCATGATCATTAGCATCATCGGCCTGGTCAGCAGTCTGGTCACCTGCCGAGTGCGTTTGGATTGGATTGCAATTACTCTTAGACTTAGTCGGGTCAATCCTCATATTTTCGAAAGAATTCAAGATTGATTGACCATGGACATCATCAGCCTCATGATTGTTATCCTTTTTCTCTCTTATAGCTCTGCACTAAAGTAGACTCATAATAAATAACATTGCATGTTATTTCCACAACTTGAGTCATCTTGTTTAACACTCTATAATCTTTGTAAGATGGGTGTCCGTATCTTAGGAACACATCTTCATCAAATTTAGGCGAAAAAGTGTTAAGCTTTGACTTCCCATTGTTATGAATATAACATGTCGAACCGAAAGCACGAAGATGAGTAATAGAAGGCTTACGACCATTTTACACTTCATAAGGACTCTTATTGAATCTTCCATTAATTGCACTCCTATTTAGTGTATAGCAAGCTGTCATGACTGCTTCGCCCCAAAATTTTCCAGTAAGACCGGAATCGGCTAGCATAGACCGCACAACTTCCTTCAAGGCCTTGTTCCTTCTTTTTGCTAGATCGTTCTGCTGGGAAGTCCTAGCAGTGGACTTCTCATGCCCGATACTAGCTTCAGTGCAAAAATCCATCAAGATCCCATTGCAAAACTTTGTTCCATTATCAGATCTAATCCTCTTCACGGTAACCTCTTTGCTATTCTGCTGTTTGAGGATTAGCTCCGGTAGGATGAGCTTCACTTCGTCTTAGGTTCTCAGTAAACGAACCCATGTATACCTGGAAAAATCATCAACAACCACAAGCGTATAAACCTTTTTACTTACAGTGGCTGGAGTGACTGGGCCAAATAAATCCATGTGAAAGAGCTCTAGGATGCTTTCTGAAGTGGCCTTCTCCGGGTTTGAAAGATGCATTGGTCTGCTTCCTGATCACTGCTATTTCTAACAGATTAATTATAATAACAGCGGCAAATAAATTTGTAAACCCTAAGGTTATCGATCCAGGGGAATTGTATGGGGAAACTATCCTATATACTAGCTATGATCCTAAGATTCATTGTTTGAGGAATCCAAAATCAGGGTTTTGTTTGGAAAATAAAGATAACAATACATGAAAATTAAAGGAGTTTTGAAAGCAAATTAAAGAACACAGATTCTAGGGAAGAACTCTTATTTTGGATAACATGTAGGAATCAATTAATTTAACAGGTGGAATACTGCAATGATGTCATATTTCCTTGTTTGGAAAATATAACCTAGATTACTAATTAGTGACTCATCTCCGCTCGGTCTCAAAGTACACCAAACTAGTCAATCCGATAAGTAAATCAGTTCAATTCCTACATCTAGTACATCTGTTTGGATAGTGTAGATCGTATCATGTATTCCTATTCCCACTATTAATATTCACCTCTCGGTCCTTCTATCAATAGCTAGACATCTAAATTAATCGTCACCTCTCGGTCCTTGAATTAATCTAGAATTATGAAATAAACACAGGAATCATGAACCTAATTAATTAATCCTAACATGCATCCATAATAATATCAACCCCTAGAACCCGCTAGGGTTTCTAGCCACTCATCGTAGATAGAAATCCAAAAGAAAACATATTAAATTGCATAAACATAAAAGAACTTACAAGAAAAATAAAAGGTTTCGTGTTTCCCAAGTCTTCAAACGCTAAAAACTCTAAAAATATGATTGCATACTAGGGAATTGGTGAAAAATCGAATTTACATAGGTATTTATAGTGGTGGATGTGTATCCTATCAAATCTAGGGCTAAAGATATGAACAAATCCGAATTTAATCAGATTTTCGCTCCAGCAGAGAACCTCACGTCGACCGAGGCAGATCCCCATCGATCGACGAGCCTCCTTGGTCTTCGTCGATCGATGCCAAATGGCATCTGTCGACGCAGCTTTTCGCCCTCCTGCGCGGTCTCACGGTTTTGGCCATAACTTTCTCTCCCAAACTCCAATTAACCCGATTCCAGTTGCGTTGGAAAACTAACTCAAAGCATCATTCAATGCCATGTGCCAATAGCTCGAATTCCTCTTGTGGACGAAATCATCACTGCTACTCTTACACGTCACTGCTTCCGGAATGGATTCTCATGAATTTAGGCCTAAAACCTTACAAAAACACCAAAATGTGAATAATACCACCTAATATAGACTCATGCACATAATATATATATATATAAACTCAATAAAACTACATAAAATAGTAGAAAATAATATAGATAAGTGAGTAAGATAATGAGCTTATCACTTCCCTTGCTGGCAAGCTTTGCACACACCTTCCTTTCGGAAAGTCTCAGCAGACAATCCTTCAACAAGCTTGTGCTTGGCTAGGTAGTTGATAGTTTTGAAATTCAGGTGGGTCGGCCTCTTATGCCATAGCCAATTGGTTTCTTCCCTGTTCAACGCTACAAAACAAGAGTGTTGCTGGCCACTTTGCCAATCAACAATATATAGGCCACCCTTGTGGATGCATGATAAACTCATTTTTTTACTCTCTTATCGCATTGTGTTTCTCTTCTTCCATGAGTTTTTGTTAGGTTTATTTAATAAATTGAGCATGAGTGTATAGCGGACGGTATTATGCTTGTGGTGGATGATTATGCAGGAAAGAGTGATGAAAAAGAGAAGAATTGGTCAAGAGATGAGGAAATCCGCCAAGAAGTAGCTGTTTGTTTCGATCGAGTTGGAAGACTACCCGACCGTGGTGGAAAAGACACGGCCCGACCATGGTAGCCTGTATCCCGGCCGAGATGCGGAGTTTTGAAGCTCTGCGCATGATTGAAGATTTAAAAAGAGAAGATACCATATCAATTGGTGGATGAATTTTGGAGCAATTATACCATTCAAGGCCTTAACTCTACCACTATATAAACTCTTGAATAACTCAGAATTAGGGTTCCACTTTTTAGACATTGTTCTATCTTTAGTTTGCTGTTTTTCCTTTAGTTTTTGTCAGAATTCCTCTTTAATTTTTTTTTAGTTTTAATGCAATCTTTATTTTTCCTTGCAATGTTTATTTTCAATATGTTAGGCTAGTACCCTAAACAGGTTCTAGGGTTTCTCCATTTGTGATGCATGTTTTGATTCAATAATTCAAACCCTTTAAACTGGTTTAAATCCTATGTTTTATTCTAAATCTATTCTCATCGAATGATCGAGAGATGAAGATTGAGGTAGGTTTCAGTTGTTAATCAAAGGACTGAGAGGTGAAGGTTAGTAATAGGAAGTTAGGATTTAATACTTTTGATTTTCTGTCCGACCAAGAAGAATTCAATCGTAGGAAAAATCTAATCTTTATTGAAATTAATTAACTTTGTGTGTTTGAGACCGAGAGAAGATAACCACCAGTTAGTAATTTAGGATTTAATCTCCCGACCAAAGAATTAATTCCACAGTAATAGATTTTCCACCAAAATATATTTTCTGGGTTCGAATATTTGTTTCTTTCATGTTGATCAGATTGGTAGATTTCCCTAGAATCTGTGCTTTTTAATATTTGTTTTTATCCTTTTAAATTGCTTGTTTTGAAAACCAAAAACTCCTTCAAAGTTTGATTCACACAAACAAAAGTTCTGAAAACCATATTCAGTACATGATTCTCCCTCGTTGCACTATCTCTGTGGGATCGACCAAATTGGCGCTGATTCCGGGGATAGTCAGACGGCGAGTCATTACTGTCTTGTTCAAGAACTTTTGGATTGGGTATTATTTTTCTTATTTTCAGTATTTTTCAAATTTGTGTTGATTTTTATTTATTTTTGGAGTGAGTTATGTTTCTTTCGTGTGCGTGTGTGTTTGTGTTGCCTCTGTTTCGGCCGAGGTGAGTCCCACCATGATCGAGACGAATTTTCCATCCTGGTCGAGATACACACCATTCCGGCCGGGACAACCTGATTTTGCCCTCGTTTTCTGTGCAGGTGCATGAACACGCGGAACAAAGGAAAGATACTTGAGCCCTTCACACCCGAGATTGAAGCAACTTGCAGAAACAACAGAAAGAAAGGAAAGAAGCTGAATTTTGAGATGGAAGCGAATCAAGAAGCCCCGCTTTAGAACATGACACCGGAGGAACATAGAAAATTTGTCAATGAGGTGCAACAAATAAGGGCGCAACTTCTTGCAGCCCAAGCCACCCAGGCGTAGCAAGATGCAAGACTGGCAGAACTAAACAACAGGCAGATAGTGGTGCCGCAGAGGTTCATCTTGGACCGTTTTCTCCCACAGCAGGAAGAGCCCGAATTCAGAGTGTGGATTGATGCCAATAATTTTGAGTTAAAAAATGGGTTAATTCAGATGGTGCAGCAGAACCAATTTGGGGGGAGAGCCGTTGAAGATCCATACGCCACCTCAATCTGTTCATTGAGGTGTGCGACACTGTGAAGCAGAATGGAGTCCCCCAGGACGTCATCAGGATGAGGTTATTCTTATTCTCCCTTAGAGACGAGGCAAGGTCTATGTATGCCGGTTTGGACAAGAGTCAGATTGGGACATGGGGGGAACTTCGAGATGAATTCCTCACCAACTTCTTCCCATCGAGCCTGCTGTTGAAGAGGAAAGAGGCTATCACTATATGAAGCCTGGAAGAGGTACAAGGAGCTCCTACGACTCTGACATGGAATTGATCTCGAGATGCAGGTTTGCCATTTCTATGAGGGTCTGAATCCTCACATGAAGGAGATGGTGGATGCATCAACTGGCGGGATCCTGATGAAGAAGAGTGATGCAGAGAGCATGAGACTGTTGGTAGACATGGCCCTGAATAGCCACCAGTTGCCGACTGAGAGACAGATGCCAGTCAAAGCTGTGGAAGCTAAGCCAGAAATTGATGTGGTTGTGGAGGTAAAGAAGCTCCAAGAAGAAATTGAGAAGCTGGGAACTGCTAAGGTTGCTGCTGCAACTACTGATTCAAGCATGGCGATTGTTCCGGTGGAGGCTGACTACATTAACGGGGAGCAAGCATTTTATATGGAGCTGCGAATTCGGAGGTAAATTACATAGGAGGTGGTTATCACAATAACTACCGAGGTAATCAGGGGTATCACTACAACCATGGGCGATCTCACCCTGGTTTTTCTTATGCTAACCCCACTGCTACAGAACACCCTCCACCTGGTTTTGATGTAGGTACAGGAGGAGAAATCGTGGAGAAAAAGCAGTCTGTTTTGGAAGAGACACTGGAAAAATTTATAAAGAGCTCAATCAACAGATTCGGCAAGGTGGAGAATGAAGTGAAAGGGATGGCCAATCACATGCAACTGATGACAAAGCATCTGCAGATGATGGACACCCAATTGAGTCAGATTGCCACCACCTTGGGAAATCAGCACAAGTCGGGCCAACTTCCGAGCACGACAGAGATAAATCTAGCAAAGGCGAAGTCAGTAAATGCCATCTCGCTTCGATCTGGAAGGAGATATGAAGGTCCGAGCAACCCGAAAGGACGATTGAGTGAAACAGAGGAGGAAAATCCCGTGGAAGACCTCTCTATTTCAACCAAGATGAAGTCCATCCTGGTCGAGGCAGAGAGAAGCAGGACGGCCGAGGCAGAAACCAGCCCGGTCGAGGCAGAGAAGGACAGCATGGCCGAGACAAGCCAGACATGGCCGGGCAGAAGCTAAGCAGGACAGCCGAGACAGAGGGTCCAGTCAAAACAGAGGCCGAGATAGAGGGATCCTGGTCAAAACAGAGGCCCAGATTGGGCAAGAAAGAAAAAGAGAAGGAGGAAAGAAGAGTTGATCCAGTTGCTCCCATGCCTTTCCCGTAGAGATTCGCAAAGAAAAGGGAAGATTCTAAATTCACTCGTTTTGTTGAAAATCTTAAAAAAGTGAACATTAACATTCCTCTTGTGGAATCTCTCAGGGAAATACCAGGATACATGAAGTTCCTCAGGAGGCTTATGAGCGAGAAGAAGCAGTTCGTGGAGAACGAGACAGTGAGGATTCATGAGGAATGCAGCCTAGTCCTACAGAAGCAGATCCCGATCAAGAGGTCTAACCCAGGATGCTTCTCGATACCTATCAAGATTGGAGGAAGAGAGTTTCAGAATGTGCTTTGTGACACTGGGGCTAGCATCAACCTAATGCCCTGGTCCATCTACAAGAAGTTGGAAATCGGGGAGTTGAGAGCCACTACAATTACCCTCCAGATGGCGGACCGATCTGTGTCCAAGCCCTAAGGTATCGTAGAAGATGTCCTAATTCGTGTTGGTCACCTTATTTTCCCTGCAGATTTCATTATCCTTGAGATGAAGGAAGATTCCAACACTCCGATGATCCCGGGAAGAGAGTTCCTCGACACAGCTGGTGTCCTAATCGACTGCAAGAAGGGGGAAATAACCTTGAGAGGAAATGAAGAATCTATCATCTTTTGCATAGACAAGAACAAGAGGAAAGGGGAGTGCAACAGGGTTACTACTGCTGAAGAAGAGGAAGAAGAAGACGAGACACCGAAGAAAGAAGAAGAAGCCATCCGGTGGGAACAAGGAAACGAGTCAGTGAAATTGACAATTAACTGCCTCCTTCCGAGTATACCACCGTCATTCAAAATCGGAAAGTCTTCATGATTGACTCAAGGGGTCGACGAGTCTGGACTCGACTGCCTTGGAGAGCTGAGCTGAGTCGACCCACGACGGTAAATAAGACACTGAATGGGAGGTAACCCATTATGTTTTTGTTTTCCTTAAATAATTTTGATTTATTCCTATTTTACTATTTTTACTTGTTTTAGTGTCTTATGAAAAAAAAGAGATAGGGAAAATTTTGATGTCTGTTTCGACCGAGGCAAATGCTGCCACGATTGAAACAGAAAGCTGAGACGTGGGATATTTTGACCGAGAAGAAAATCGACAAGAAGGCTCCATCCCGGCCGAGACAGAGCTCGACACAGTCGAGATGGAGTGCCTACAGCCAAAAATCCATGCCGGTCAGAGTTGAAGAAAGAAGGATAAAAAGTTGGTGTCTGAGGCCAACAAGTGAGGTACAATTTCAATCTCTGGATCTGATCTCCAAACTTATTCTCTCTGCTTTTCGAATAAGTTTGGGGGGATGAGGATTTAAGGGTCTTGAAACTTATTATCTATCTTTTACTTGCATTATTTTACATTTCTGCATGGGAAAATTCTTGAATAAAATGCGAGATCGTAGGAACTTGAGCATGATAACCCTAACAAGAATGCGAGATTAGAATTGATTGACTTTAGTTTGCGTTGATTGTGATAGTAGTCGAGTATGCCCATGAATGTGAATACCGCATGATTACTTGTTTTGATACTTGTGTTGGCATGACAATTAGATGATGATTTGATGTTTACCGTGGAAGAAAAATTGTCCTAAGTGTGAGTTTTTGAACCTGAATTTCGATTGTGAGTGTGTCTGCAATTTTGAGTTTCTCTAGAACTTGCTATGTTTCTTTTTCAAGACTGCTAGTGTGCACATGTTTAGGAAGTGATTTTAGGTCATCTTTGTTTAGTCTATTTTCCCATACACTGTCCTAATTAAATGTTATCCCTAGTCAACCCTTTTGAGCCTATAATATTTTCCTTCTTTGTCTATGAGTTGGAAATAAATAGGGGAATCAACTCTTGTCTATGAGAGTGAGTTGTGATTTTTTTTAGAAAGGATAAGATATTATTAGAAGGGTAAAAGAAAAAAGATAAGGTTGGGCTCTAGGAAAAAAAAAAGAAAAAGAAAATAAATAGTTGTTGTGTTTGATCCTTATAAGCACAAATGTATAATCAAAATTAATAGGTAGTGGATTAATAAAAGAGCCATTGGTTGTGTTGAAAATCTAAGGAGTTGGGTAGATATTGATAGGTAGTGGATTAAGATTGATGAGGTGGACGCACTGAAATTGATTTTGAATCACTTGGCCATATATTTCCCTATCCTTCACAAAAGCCTACATTAGAACCTTGAATAAAGTCCTTTCTGATCTTAGACTTGTGTGCACATATTTGCAGTAGAGATTTAGAATATTGCAAGCCTATGGTAGAATTTGATTTGTATGACTTGTGTGCGATCTCATAATTATCTTACACACTTGAGTGAATGAACGAAACACTTCCCATGTGAGTCTTCCATAGTTTACAGATTTTCTAATTCTTTCAAAAGTGTTGATTTCTTGTGGATTTTCGAGTTTGAATGTGATAAATCTTGTGAGGCATTGCAAATTGTGCAATACTCTTCTGCTTGAACTTTTGATTCTTTCTTTTGTTGATTGAGGACAATCAAGTGTTTAAGTTTGGGGGGTTTGATAAGCTCGTTTTTGTACTCTCTTATCGCATTGTTTTTCTCTTCTTTCATGAGTTTTTGTTAGTTTTATTTAATAAATTGAGCATGAGTGTATAGTGGATGAAATTATGCTTGTGGTGGATGATTATGCTGGAAAAAGTGATGAAAAAGAGAAGAATTGGTCAAGAGATGAGGAAATCCGCCAAGAAGTAGTTTTCTGTTTTGATCGAGTTGGAAGACAACCCGGCCGTGGTGGAAAAGACACGGCCCGACCGTGGCAGCCTGTATCCCGGCTGAGACGCAGAGTTCTAAAGCCCTAGTCTTTGCATGATTGAAGATTTAAAAGGAGAAGATACCATATCAATTGGTGGACGAATTTTGGAGCAATTATACCATCCAAGGCCTTAACTCTACCACTATATAATCTCTTGAATAGCTCAGAATTAGGGTTCCACTTTTTGGACCTTGTTCTATCTTTAGTTTTCTGTTTTCCATTTAGTTTTTGTTAGAATTCCTCTTTAATTTTTATTTAGTTTTAATGCAATCTTTATTTTTCCTTGCAATGTTTATTTTCAATATGTTAGGCTAGAACCCTAAACAAGTTCTAGGGTTTCTCCATCTATGATGCATGTTTTGATTCAATAATTCAAACCCTTTAAGGTGGTTTAAATCCTATGTTTTATTCTAAATCTATTCTCATCGAAGGATCGAGAGATGAAGATTGAGGTAGGTTTTAGTTGTTAATCAAAGGACTAAGAGGTGAAGGTTAGTAATAGGAAGTTAGGATTTAATACTTTTGATTTTCTGTCCGACCAAGAAGAATTCAATTGTAGGAAAAATCTAATCTTTATTGAAATTAATTAACTTTGTGTGTTTGAGACCGAGAGGAGATAACCACTAGATAGTAATTTAGGATTGAATTTCCCGACCAAGGAAATAATTCCACAGTAATAGATTTTCCACCAAAATATCTTTTCAGGGTTTGAATATTGTTTCTTGCATGTTGATCAGATTGGTAGATTTCCCTAGAATCTGTGCTTTTTAATATTTGTTTTTATCCCTTTAAATTGCTTGTTTTGAAAACCAAAAACCCCTTCAAAGTTTGATTCACCCAAACAAAAGTTCTGAAAACCATATTCAGTACATGATTCTCCTTCGTTGCACTATCTCTGTGGGATCGACCAACCCTTGGGTTGTCTATAAATTTATTTTCCCTTTGCTATAATCTGTATGCAGGATTTTGCATCGATCAATCCCTCTAAGTTTTACTTCACCTGTAGCATTGTCAGCAATAGAGCAATCAGTATTAACGATAGAAACGGTATACCCATTTTCGCATAGCTGGCTAATACATAGCAGATTGTGTTTGAGATTGGATACGAGTGCAACATTGATAATCCTTAATCCATTTCGCTCTATGCATCTTCTCCCAATCACTCTGCCTTTGTTGTTGTCACCGAACATGACAGTGGGGCCATAGATTCTTTGAATGTCTGAGAACAACTCTTCATCCCCCGCCATGTTCGTTGAACAACCGCTATCTAGGATCTACTCATTTGACATACTTGATGTCTTCGCACTTGGACCCTGTCCCTGCAAAACAATCAAAACATTGATTTAGGTACCCGCTTAGCATCGGGTCCTTCGGGATTAGCGTGGATCATAGTTCCTTTTCGAACCCACATCTTCGTGATTTTCAACATTGGCTTCTTGATATCACTCTTCACAACCTTCTCAACCTTTGGATAAGTATGCTTTGCATAATTAGATCTAGGTGGAGTTGTGTGCTTAGCCTTCATAGTCCTTTTAGAAGAAAGGTGTTTGGACTCAGGCCTCACATAGGTGTTCCTCCTATGTGGTGTGTAAGATGGATACTGTTGTCTTACAGCATGGTATGCTACCTGCTTGGCCTAAGTGAAGGAAGGATATGCTATCTTAGCATTTAAAATATAATGCTCAGCATTCCTCCTTGGCACTGTTGAGTGTGGTCTAGCAGACACCTTCTGGGTACTATGCTTAGATCCAGCAGATGTATGCTTAGCAGGCACTCTCGGGGTACTCTGCTGAGATCTAGCAATAACATGCCTAGCAGGCAACCTCTGAGCATTCTGCTGAGGTCCAGTAGAAGCATGCTTGCTATGCCAATTTGTCTGCTTAGCAGTTGACGACTCAACATTTACATTTCCTTTGCCTTTGTCAGCATTGACTTTTCCAGCAGAGACGAATAAAGTTTTTCTCTGCTTAGAAAGTTCAGCATTCTTATTGAAGGCTTCCTTAGAGAATTTCGCTTCACAACTAAGGCCCAATCCTGATTTATTAGAATGTTTCCTTTGTTGGCTCACAATAGCACTAAGAACTGCCTTGCTGGATGTATAAGCACATATACATTCCTCTTTAGGTCTACTCTTTAAATCAAGATTCTCCTTTTCAAGATTTTGAAGATTTTCAGAAAGCTTGGAGAAATCATCTTTAAGTTTCAAAAAATTCTCACTTTCGGACCTTAGTCTTTCGACTTCCTCGGTCAAAGATGTAACTTTAAGTTTTAGTGAGGTGTTCTCTCCGACGATAGCATTCTTGATTTCATACATCTTTGAAAATTCAATAGAAAGCCTCGTGAGATAATCATCCTCAGAATCTAGAAAAGATTCCTCCAATTTATGCATGATTGCTAAACTAGAAATGCTAGTAGATTGTACCTCATGCGCATCGACTGTTAGAGCCGATTCAGCACTCTGCTCAGCATCAACATTAGCAAATTGATTTTCCACGATATCGGCCATCAAGACCAGCAGAGCTTCCTTATCATCTTCCTCCGAGGAATAGTATTCTTCCTCATTATCAGGAATGTCTAGCACTTCGGTCCTGGTCAGCAAAGCTCTTGTGACCGCTCGAACCACTCTTCTCTCAAACCTTTGTTTGAGGCGCTCTATTTCTTCCTGACTTACTCTTGGACATTCACGCTTGAGATGATCTGGAGAATTACACTCAAAGCATGTCCTTGGCTTTCTCTCTGTGGAACGAGAGGATGATGAAGTAAGCTGATGCAGTATTTTTTATCGAGTAAAAATTATCGAACACGAAGACTCAATTCGCCCGTTGTTTAAGTAAAAGGGACTGATTTTGGAACTCAATATCTAGATGCGATAAAATAACTTTGAATATCAAACTCTAAACTATCTAGCATTCACTTTCAATTAAAAGCAATTAAGTAAAATTCAATTCAACTAAATAAGATCCAAAAGAGAACTGTCGAGGAATATAAGATGGATTGGGGTGGAATATGAATATGTTTGGATTTGTCAACTTTACTAACCAATTTCAATAGGTAGAATGGGTCGGTTCATCAAATTCTAGTTACAACCCTTAATACCGGTGCAATAACAGTCGATTAATTTCAATCTCAACCTAAGTCTAGATATGTTGATTTCAATTAACTCCCAAAAGCTCAAGAACACAATGACCTACATACCAATTCACCTATCTTCAAAGTGAAACAATACCAAATTATTATTGCAATCCCCTCTAATTCACAAACCTATCAAGTGAGTTCATTGAGGCATACTTTCCAACACATGGTGATCAATCATGAAAGGAACACAAATTATATCCACAATGATAATCAAAACCTTGAAAACTTCAATAATTCAAATCCAAACAATATTCAAATCGTCCCAATCACATCCAAATCCTCAACTATGAGTTTAGCCACTCATGAATACAATGAAAACTATCAAAACCACAAGGTAGAACATAGAAGAGAAAGGAGAACAAGAAAGCTTAGGATTTTTAATGATGAATCTTCAATCTAGCTTCTAATCCTTCCTTCCACCTTCAATTTCCAGCTTTCGGGAAGTGAAAATCGCTGCTAACTCGTGCCTTAGTCTCTCTAGGGTTTTCAAAAGTCGAACCCTCACTTTGTAAAATCCCTTGGCCTTTTATAGTTGTGAAACCTGCAGCTTCAGGCCTTCTGATCCCGAACGGGATCCTCCTTTGTAAAGTTCCATCCCGAGAGGAATGGAATGAACTTATCGCCCAAAATTCCCGACAGATCCCGAACGAGATGAGGTGGTCCCGAACAGAATATGCTACGGCTCCTCAAACTCTCCTCTCAAATTCACGCCAAACTTCCGTATCCCGAACGCACTGGAGCCTCCCGAGCACGGGTCCCGAGCGGGACCAAGCCATCCCGAACAAAACCGGCTACAAATTTTCGGCCATTTCATGCTTTTCCTGTCCCGAACGGGAGGTGTGTGTCCCTAACGGGATGTGCTTCGCCCTTGGCCTCAATTCAGCTTCAAAACTCGAATTTCTAACCTTTTTTCGCGCCATGCACACTCAAAACAACTCACGAACACCCAGTGAAGGAAAATCAATGAAAAGAAGAGATATGTGTGTGATTTGTGTACCAAATTCTCATAAATCCATTCAATTCACATCCATAAAATCATGCAAATTACACACATATCAAACCCCCCAAACTTAAACCTTTGATTGTCCTCAATCAAAAACAAAAAACTAGATTTTCATTCACTTGGTGCAATGCTTCACAGCTCACCACTATCCATCAATGCATACTTCAATCTCACAAAGTTTTCATTATCTACCATGTTTAGATTAATGCAAAGAACTCAACCTTACCGGCATGTGATTATATAAGGAGTAACACTCACACTCAACTGTATAAGGTTAATTTTCTTTCTTCCACTCAAACACAAGTGCACAAGTTTCATTCATATCGTTCATCTCTGCCACCTTTGTTCACATTAGTACATTGTTCTAGAATCAAATAGGACTTTATCAGGTTATAACGTGGCTGACTAATAGGTAGGGTGTTTTAGGCAAAAGTGGATCATTCATTCAACCCTCTTCTCAACATTCAACCTATCAACCCCGCAATATCTCAGTGCATACTTCTATTCCACTATCCGATAAGCTCTCATTTCTATCACCAAATATGCATTTAAACACACCTCTCATTTTCTCTTTTCTTTTTTTCTCTTTTCTCTTTTCTCTATCAAATTTTTTTTTTCTTTTTCCTTCCCACACAATTTCTTTCTATTCAAACACAAAACACTCACTTCTTCTTATCTCATCTTGTCCCAACCCACAATTTGTTCCTAAGCACAACATGAAAGAATTCAAGGCTGAAAGTGGCTCCGAAACAATGGCTAGGATAATCATATCTCCACCTTATTCTCCAACAATATCAAAGGTAGGTACTAAGAAGGAATGGCCTAAAATCATTTTCTAGTTCAATGTACATGTTAAACTAAGTGGCATCGACAGACTCTACTCATTCCACTTGTGCCTCGCCTCTCTCAAACAATCAAAAAATGAGATGGAATGTACTCATCAGGCTCAAAATCTCACAAGTTAAAAGTTTTGAGTTCTAAGCATTAATATAACATGACATCAAATGCCTAATTTGTTCAACCTAAGGCATGCATCAATTTCAAGTTATTCCGCTCTATCATAAGCTCAAACGATTCAAATCAGGTTTATGCTTCGTCATGCATTCAATCTCAAGTCAAAGTTAGCACAATTAAGAACACTTCACTTAAGCATTTCAATTTCAAACCCAATCTTTCAATTCAAATAAGTTGTGACAGTTAGATCAGAATGAGTGTACCCTTCTTTCAACAGTTACCAGGTAGTAAACACACAAATTTCGGCATGGTTTCGCTTGTAGTCGCTCAATCCACCTGTAACATCACAATAACAACACCAAACCCAGGAGTTTCCAAATATCATAATCTTTATCAGACAATGATTAATTATTTTACAACCATATCGAACTACTCCATCCATAAACTCCTAACTAAATTCCGTACAACTAAGAAAGCAAGTAAAATAGTTCAAAAGCAAGTAAAACAGTTCGACAAAACATAACAAATAAAGGATAGGGATAAGAGGGGAAACCGGCGTCCGTCCGTCCCACCCCCCCAAACTTAGTTCGAAGAAACTAAGTTTGAAAAGACGGAAAGGGCGGCAATCATTGCTGAGAACCTCCCGGAGCATCATCGTTCCTCCGGCGCCTCCTGTAGTAGGCAGGGAACTGAGCTATCAAGTCGTTTAGCTCATTCTCAACACCCGACAATCTGGTGTTCACTCCGGTGAACTGTTGCTCCATCCACATCCACTGAGCACCCATGTCGGCCCTCAATCCGGTCACCTCCGTGCTCAATCCTGCCATCCTCAAATCCAGTCCTGCCATCAAGGATGACATGCCCTGCATAGTCTCAAGTATCTGGGCCTGCCACGCGCGACGCCCTCCAGCTGAGGACTTCCCAGCACTTTGCTCCCGCTGGGGCTCCTCCTCATCATCGGACTCCTCCTCATTCCCCTCTTGGACAGGAATAGTGTTCACGTAGCTCCCATAAGTCCCATCCCGGCCTTTTCTGAGCCACAGGGCTCTGTGCGCTGGCGAGTCCAACAACATGTTTGCCTCGGAATCAGGAGCAGTCAAGGTGGTAGCAGCAGTATTGGGCAGCCTTAACCAGGCATCGCCCACCACCTTATACAGAATGGTATTCGGCTGGATAACGGATATGTGCTTGGCCAATGTGAGCGTTGGGAGGTCCACCACAGACGGTGGCACCTCTGTCCCTCTCCTCGGGATCTGGAAGTGGTCAAGGATCGGCGTGATCAGGCCCCCACAATAGATGTTGGGGCGTGTGGGGGGTCGACTCCAGTTGTCCATGGCCACAGCAGCCATGGAGAAGGGTGCTCCCGCCAGCAGAAAATGGAGCAGGAAGAACTCCGACATAATGACATTATTGCTCTCGTGGCGGCCGGCGACGGAGGTGGCTACGCTCTTGTGTATGTAGCGCAGAATTAGGCTCCTGATGAGAGGACCCTTAACCAACTTCATCCGTATATTGCCCAAGACGGTCTTGCCGGAGATCAGTTGCCAGAAGTCCTTGGCATGGAAGCCCTCCTCGGGGATATAATTCGCCTCCTCATCGCACCCATAAATGGCATCCAAATCCTTGCGCTCCAAGGTGTAACTCCTGCCCTCCATCTTGAACGTGAGGTGGCTGGGCAAACTGCCGATGCTTTTCCGCACAGACACGAAAGCCAAAAACTCTCTTGTCTGTTCCTGGAAGGCTGGCCACCTTTGGGTGAGTATGGCCTCCCAGCCAATATTCTGCAATAGAGTCTCGACATCCTCTCGGATGCCTAATGTAGCCATCATCGTTGGGCAAGGGTACTTTGAGCCGTGCACGACACACTTGCTCAAGGCTTTGAGCGTCTTGTACTCGTCATCGGTGAAATTAGCGGGGCATCGGGGTGCCATATTCTCTACAAAGGGTAGACAAAAGAAAAATCAATATCCAACACATTCCATGAATCACCAAAGCACCAAAATTCCACCATAAATCATGTTCATGAAGAATCAATACAGTAAAATCAACAACCCCGCATTCACATGAGTACATTCCAAAGTTAACCATGGAAATTAAACCCCCATAGTGCAAGTAACAGCAATTATCCCCAATTTCTCAAAATCACATTTCATCACATATAGAATCCAGAAATATACCCAAGAATCGTAGTCAATGTATACTTTAAGCATCAAACATTCAGTGGGACATTCTATCAAACACCTAACGTGCATCTCTCAACAAACTTGATGCAGTATTTTTTATCAAGTAAAAATTATCAAACACGAAGACTCAATTCGCCCGTTATTTAAGTAAAAGGGACTGATTTTGGAACTCAATATCTAGATGCGATAAAATAACTTTGAATATCAAACTCTAAACTATCTAGCATTCATTTTCAATTAAAAGCAATTAAGTAAAATTTAATTCAACTAAATAATATCCAAAAGAGTACTGTCGAGGAATATAGGATGGATTGGGGTGGAATATGAATATGTTTGGATTTGTCAACTTTACTAACCAATTTCAATAGGTAGAATGGGTCGGTTCATCAAATTCTAGTTACAACCCTTAATACCGGTGCAATAACAGTCGATTAATTTCAATCTCAACCTAAGTCTAGATATGTTGATTTCAATTAACTCCCAAAAGCTCAAGAACACAATGACCTAGATACCAATTCACCTATCTTCTAAGTGAAACAATACCCAATTATTATTGCAATCCCCTCTAATTCACAAACCTATCAAGTGAGTTCATTGAGGCATACTTTCCAACACATGGTGATCAATCATGAAAGGAACACAAATTAAATCCACAATGATAATCAAAACCTTGAAAACTTCAATAATTCAAATCCAAACAATATTCAAATCGTCCCAATCACATCCAAATCCTCAACTATGAGTTTAGCCACTCATGAATACAATGAAAACTATCAAAACCACAAGGTAGAACATAGAAGAGAAAGGAGAACAAGAAAGCTTAGGATTTTTAATGATGAATCTTCAATCTAGCTTCTAATCCTTCCTTCCACCTTCAATTTCCAGCTTTCGGGAAGTGAAAATCGCTGCTAACTCGTGCCTTAGTCTCTCTAGGGTTTTCAAAAGTCGAACCCTCACTTTGTAAAATCCCTTGGCCTTTTATAGTTGTGAAACCCGCAGCTTCAGGCCTTCTGATCCCGAACGGGATCCTCCTTTGTAAAGTTCCATCCCGAGAGGAATGGAATGAACTTATCGCCCAAAAATTCCCGACAGATCCCGAACGGGATGAGGTGGTCCCGAACGGAATATGCTACGGCTCCTCAAACTCTCCTCTCGAATTCACGCCAAACTTCCGTATCCCGAACGCACTGGAGCCTCCCGAGCACGGGTCCCGAGCGGGACCAAGCCATCCCGAACGAAACTGGCTACAAATTTTCGGCCATTTCATGCTTTTCCTATCCCGAACGGGAGGTGTGTGTCCCTAACGGGATTTGCTTCGCCCTTAGCCTCAATTCAGCTTCAAAACTCAAATTTCTAACCTTTTTTCGAGCCCTGCACACTCAAAATAACTCACGAACACCCAGTGAAGGAAAATCAATGAAAAGAAGAGATATGTGTGTGATTTGTGTACCAAATTCTCATAAATCCATTCAATTCACATCCATAAAATCATGCAAATTACACACATATCATAAGCTTGGATTCCTTTGCTTCTTTCTCAGCTTTAGCTTCCAGCATCAACTTCTGAAGCTTTCGCATTTGCTCTTCGAGCTCACTAATCTTCAGATCCTCGGACTGCATGCTGGAGGGTGGAACTACTTCCTTTGCTGGAGAAGCAGGAGCTGATCTCTCATGAGGACGGAAGGGCTTCTTTGTCTTCCATTTTCCAGCATCTCTTTTCACGAAGAATGCTAGATCCTCCAGGGGTACAACATTTGACGAAGTTTTTGCAGCAGCGGCTTCATTCTTCTTTGATTGTTGTATAATAAATTCATGAGTTTTGAGTTGAGCAAATACCTCAGATGTGGACATTTGGCTAAGGTCTTTCTCGCTCAAGCTCGTCATCTTCATGAACCAATCTTCCTGTGGAAAAAGCTTTGAGATGATCTTGTTATTCATCTCGCCATTATTGTACGTCTTGCCCAGATTCCGGAGTTCTCCGACAATGGTGTTGAATCTTTCTTCCATAGCTTGGTTAGATTCTCCTGCAATCATAGAGAAAGATTTATACTTATCAACAGCTACCTGGAGCTTGTTGCGCTTCATCTGGTCAGTCTCCTGGGAAGATTCAGAAACATAATCCCACATTTGCTTGGCCGTATCAAAGTCTAAAGCTTTGTCTGCCATCAACAACGGCAAGGAATCAAGGATTAGCCTCTTTTCTAAGTGCTCCAACTGAGCTCTTTTCTTATCTTCCACCGTATACTCATCAAACTTCTTCTCAATCATCTGCGGAGGTCTCGGTTGACCTTCAGCAATAGGACCATCGAAGGGGTTGACCTTCATAATCTTTATAGGACCTTTAGCAAGAACATCCGCCATCTCTAGATGTATACGCTGGAGCTGGATGGTGGCCATCTTCTGCCACGAATTAAACTTCTCCTTGGTATACTTTGCCAAGGTATGATTTATCTTGACAACCTTAGAGTACCTGAGCTAGATCAACAAAAGAACAAAATACAGGTGCAAGGAAGGAACACAGATCTGGTCTTAAAGCGACATAGAAGCAGTCGATTGTTCGACCTACCGCTCTGAACCACTTGTTGGTCCCAAATCAGAGTCGTCATGGTGAATAACAAGAAGGTCACGCACGAATGCAGCGAAAGTTTAAAGATTATCTTGCACTTATGTTCTCAAAAATGTCTTAGCTCGAGGTCGAAATTAGGGTTTCTTACATACAAATACTCTAGCAACTATCGTTGCTAGGTTTCAAATCACCACACAAACAGTAAGTAATAAAATAGTAAAAAACACACAATATTTATAGTGGTTCGATCCAATAGATCTACGTCCACTCCTTAGTCGTTTCGCTAAGAATTCACTAAAAAGATATTGAAGTACAAGAATTCGCCGAACACTTGTAGCAGGTAGTGAACCTTCGACTTAGCCACAACAAAGCTATCCTCCGATGCTTCAATCTTCTAGTCCGCAGCTCCGGTCAACTCAAGGGCGCACCTTTGTAAAACTTGTCTTTCGTTGTAATGGAGATTTATAGTTCTCTCCGAACTTATCTGGTTTTGCAGCTTTTGCCCGTGAGAGTCAATATCTTTTCAGATATGTGACTGCTGGATGCTTCCTATGATTGGAAGATATCCCAATGATTGAATATTCTTGAGCAAAGTGAAGGAATCTATTGAATGCAGTGTCGGGTATTCAATGTAGTGACACTTGCTGTTGAGAGATTTTAAGATTCTTCTTAAATGTGGGCTCTCAACTGACTACTATCTTTTTGCTTTATTCGCTTTGTGAAAGGAATCTCTTGATTTTTCAGTTGTGTTCGTTGTGTAGAATGAGCAGTTGTCGTCTCTCTGGTTTGGACTTCGACTTTTATATCTGGAGATTCAAACTTTGAATCTCCATACCCGTTAGACACAACAATTTCTTCGTCCAAAAGGAGTTCGACTTTATTCGTCCTTTCCTGCATCGTACAGTACTTTCCAACCTACTTCGGGAAAGCTTTTATCTTTTCAGTTGTACTTCTGTCAGAACGGTAGTATTAGAGATCGTTGCTAGATATCTTCCTTACTTTAGCATTCTCAGAGAATGCTGGAAACGATCTGCTAAACCTCTTGATTGCTACGCTTCTTCTAGCAATCCGCTCTTCAATCTGCTGACTCCTTCAGCAGATGCGTATTTCAGCATATAGGTCTTGACTGCTGATTGCTATTCCTTAGCAATCTGTTTGTATGCTAGAGATGATGGGTTTTGTATACTGAAAGCATTTATTACAATGTGTATACAACGGTTTATTTCTCCTATCTGTTAACAATTGTACATGTATGAACAATGGTATCCTCTTGTCTCACCGATAGGGACGATCATACGGCGTGTTGTAGATCGCATAAGACAGTATGATCACTTGACCTAGTGAGACATAAACATGATCACAGCCGAGACAGTGTATGAGGATACGTCTGTCCGAATGGTTGCGGCATTGTCGGAATAAGTAATCTGTCTTGGTTACTTGACATGCTGGTGCGCAGAGGTGGCGTATTGATAGACCGCAGTGAGATATATTCGTCTGTCTGACATCAGCAAATAAAAGATCTCGTTATATTGATTGAGTCCAAACCCTAACGAAGGTTCAGGGGTTTGCACGGGTTGACTGTTGCTTTGACTTGCCATGGTGGAGAGCCCACACAGCTCGCTCGTATATCCGCATCTTGGGTAACAGCAGTTCGTGTAGTACCGCCTGAGACTGAACTTAGGTAACCATATCCGAGTAATAGGATGGGGACATTCCCTGAGGAGCTCAATAACATTCATCGTGCCAAAGTCCTGAAGGCTAATTAAGTTCAGGCACGAGTGATAAGGTTTGAGTGGTACTACTCAGGAATAATAAGATATTAATTAATTGTAGTTAGAGCTTGTCAGAGGCTCCGATTAATTAATGGATGTCCGGTAACCTTAAATATGGGGATTCTCAATTAATGCAACCCGTTCTCACAATGTGGTAATAAAGGGGTAGGTCAGTATTGATTTTGTGGTGAAAAAAAATTAATATTAATTAATTAATTGTGTCCTGGGTTGTAGACATGGGAATTAATTAATTTATAAGCCCACTTTATTATTTGCATTAGGTCCCAGGTCAGGCCCAACAAGTGTGCTGAATTGAGCGCAAAATGGCCCATTAGGGTTTCTAACCCTAGGTCTTTATATAGACAGCTCTCTCTCATAAGTTGTAACACAGTTGAAACACAAACCCTAGAGAGAGAGAGGTGGGCGCCGTTTTTGGTGAGAAGAGGGAGGAGAATTTCGATTCTGGTCCTGCTCAAGTCACAGATCTACGGAGTCCTCACCAGTAGTAGATCTGACCAGCACCGGGACACAGATCTGAAGACCTGATCTGGATAACAATAGATTTCTTCTTTCCCTTTCTTTATTTTCAATTTTCTCTAGAAATTAGTATTCTAATTTCTGTTTCCGCAGAGAAATCGGATTGCGTGGTTGAATTGATTCTTGGAATTCAAACGCAAAAGATTGGTACAGACACTACGGATTTACGGTAATCTCTCAATCCGCAATTATGCATTAAATTCATAGGAGCATGCTTGGGTTTTGAGTATATTTAATTATGAGCAATATCCATAGATTGAGCCGGTTCAGTTTGGTTTTGGTGATTCGGTTCACGGAAAAACCCTACAATTGGTATCGGAGCCAAGTTTCTGATTTATGGCTCTGTTGTTCATAATTAAATTTGATAATATACATGCATGAATTTATTATTGTGGATGTTGGTTTTTGTTCCTCGTGGCAACCCGTTGATTTAGCCCGCGGTGGTTTATCCGTGTAGGGCTGAATTATTTTGTAAAATCACGAGAAAATCCGTGATTAGAATAGATTTGAAATTGTAATAGAATAGAATTTTCTGTAATTTCAAATTCTGTAATTGAACGGGTTGAGGACGAAGAACGAAGCGCGCGGCCTGCGTGCGCGAGCACGCCACGAGCGCGGGCATGGCAGGTGCGGGCGCGCGCAGGTGTGGGCGCGGCGGCCCAGCGCGGGGCGTGCTGGGCACGAGCGAGGCTGGCCGGCGGCGGTCGGCGGCAGCTTCGGTCGTCGTCGGCTGCTGCTGTCCCGTCGCGGTGGCTCGTGTTTTGGTGGTTTGTGCAATCCTGTGTAAACCCTAGGTTTGCATTAGGGTTAGGGCAAATCATCAGATCACAAAGGCCTAAAAATCCAAAAGATTTGGTGTATCAAGATTTGGAGGCCCTTGAAGATTTGAGAAGATTTGGATTTATCCATTAAATTCAAATTCAAATTGTAATAGATAGATTTTATTTTCTATTTATTTTAGGGGCCACGAGGAATTTTTGTTTGCCTTAATTGTCCTCGTATGATATGTGATTTATTTATGTGCGCAATTAAGCATGTGTAGATAATAGGAAAAGCATGTTTTACTGCTTTTAATATTTACAGCTTTCCAAGCATGCTTATGTGATTAATTTCTTTTGTTGGATTATATTTTGGGAATTTTTGGGCTTGTATTATTACATGCAAAAATTTGGAAAATATAATGACAAAAGGAAATTATGTGTGCGCATAAAGAAACCTTTTAAAAGAAAAATACTTAGCAGATTTTTTAATTAAAATCAAAAGACCTCCACAAAGCGGTCCTAGGCTGTAAGTGTATCTCTCGTTCTAGTAAACGTCTACGAGTGTAGCTTTCTAGTTCCTGGAGGTGCATGGGTACGGTTGTTGGGATTTCTAGACAAACAATTTAAATCATGTGAATAGTGGGAGGGCTTTGCGTAAACGTCTACGAGTGTAGCTTGCGTAGACCTCTTTCACAAGTATTCTAGGATTGATTTAAATTAAAGATAACAAAAGCTTTAAGGGCTGTGCGGTTTGGTTACGTGCCATGCTAAACTGTCTCTTTTGGCCGGAGTTAAATTTGTGGTTAATTGCTTAGAAGCATCTTAGAATATAATGCAAGAATTGCATCCCTGTTCTTGAGAGATGGCTTGGTCTAAGGTTTTCACTAATTATTAATTTCTAGTGTCAAAAGCATCCTGACATGGTAGTGAAATTAAATGGATTGGGGCTTAAAACCCGCAGTTCTGGTTGAGGGTGACATTGTAAACGTCTACGAGTGTAGCTTGCGGTGGGAACTCTTGGGCAATTAGTGGAAAACATTTGTATTTAATTTATTAAAAGGTTTTCAATGCATTTGTTTTCTAAGTTCAACATGTATGTTCTTATTTAAGATTCTTTATTGTTTCAGATATGTCTATATCTACTGTCGATCATATACTTGCTCTCAATCCTCTTACTGGTCCAAACTTCCATGAGTGGAGATATTGCATTGAGTATATTCTCCTGACTAAACAACACATGTTTGTTCTCACTATGATGCCACTTGCCCCACGTTACCATAAAGTATCTAGACGTGAGAAGGAGTTCTATGACAGTTGGGTGGCATCTGAGGATTTTACTCACAAGTTAATCTTAGATAACCTTTCTAGAGAACTTAAGCTCAAGTACATGGGCTATTGTAGCTCTGTAGGAATATGGATGGACTTGGTGCGTACGTATGGTGAAGTGGAACGAACTGTCAACTGTGATCTCGTTAGAGACCTTGTCTGTAAGAGAATGGTTGATGGCAGTTCGGTGACACTGCATGTGATGATCATGGATAACACCATGAAACGATTCACACGTGGAGGTGGAAATATCAGCGATCGGGCCAAGATCGATATAATCCTGAACTCCTTACCAATTTCATTATATGACTTTAAGAAGGATGTAGCTAAGAGAAGTGAGTACTCTTTCAAGGAGTTGCTTACTGATCTTGTAGCAGGACAGTCCTTTGTACCTTCATGCGAGTCTGAGTTATCAGATCTTGAGCACAGCTTGGGCACATTGAAAGATGTGGTTCATACTATGTGCAAGAATATGATTGATCGCAGATCACGTGAGAGGAGGTCAAATGAAATGAAGGTGGTTGGTGTCAATTCAAGTGAGAAGGCATGCGGAAGCAAGGGACAAGGTACGTTATTTGCATTTGTAACGGAAACATATTTAGCATCGGTTTCTACTCATTCGTGGGTAGTGGATACTGGAGCTACTGATCATGTTTGTTACATTTTGCAGGGGTTCACACGAGGAGGGTGCTGAAGAATGACGAGGTTACCATCTCAATGGGGAACGCAACACAAGTGAGTGCAGCTGCCATTGGAGATTTCAACTTGTACTTTGATGATTCCGTTTTAACATTGAGAGATGTTTTGTATGTGCCGGATTTTTGGCAGAACCTTATTTCAGTTTCCAAACTTTATGTTGATGGATATTCAGTTATTTTTGATAGTGGTGTTTCTATCATTGGTAATAACGGTGTTATCTGTCGTGGAATGCTGAATAATTCTCTCTATGTTGTTAACTGTAATCATAAGTCTTCCGCAAGTATTGCATGTAATTCATCCGTAATTGATAATCCTAGGAAGAAAAAACTTACTTCTTCTTATGAGGATCTTACATATCTCTGGCACTTGAGACTGGGTCACATCAGCTTGAAGCGGATTCAGAGACTTGCAGATGACGGTACATTGGACTTAGTCCGGGCTGTACCTTATCAAGTCTGCGAATCCTGCATCGAGGGCAAGATGTCAACTAGGCCTTTCAAGGCTAGTCAGTCTCGGGCAGAGGAAGTGTTGGAGTTGATCCATTCTGACTTGTGTGGACCGATGTCCACGCAAGCTCGTGGAGGGTACGAGTACTTCGTCACTTTCATTGACGATTACTCAAGGTACGGATATGTTTACCTACTTTGCTACAAGTCTGAGTGCTTTGAGAAATTCAAAGAGTTCAAGGCTGAAGTAGAAAAGAAGGTCGGGAAAACTATCAAGTCGTTGCGATCTGACCGCAGTGGCAAATACCTCGGTAACGAGTTTCTGCAGTATTTGTCAGAAAATGGGATTACATCCCAATGGACTGCACCGGGTACTCCCCAGCAAAACGGTGTAGCTGAAAGAAGAAATAGGACTCTTCTAGAGATGGTAAGATCAATGATGAGTTATGCAAACTTACCAATTTCGTTTTGGGGCTACTTATTGGAGACAGCAGCTTATGTGCTTAATGTGGTGCCTTCTAAATCAGTTCCTAAGACGTCTTCTGAGCTCTACCTTGGTCGCAAACCCAGTTTGTGCAACTTTAGAGTATGGGGCTGTCCGGCACACGTACTATCGAAGGAACCTGATAAGTTAGAAAGCAGGTCAAAAGTAATGTTGTTCATGGGGTATCCCAGGCAAACGAAAGATGGTTACTTTTACTGTCCTGAGAGTCAAAGAGTCGTTGTTAGCACCAACGCTAGATTCTTGGAGGACGAGTATGTGAGTAATCACAGGTCAAGGAGTGATATCGTTCTTCAAGAAATTGAGAACGAGAATGCAATTCCAACAGAAAGGGAACGTGTAGATGTGGGTGCACCTGTGAGAGGTAAAGCACCATAGACACGTTCTTCAGTGCAAGGTGCAGGATCACAAGTCACTGCACCTACTACTGACACGGCACCGATGCCTCGTCGTAGTGGGAGAGTTATTTTCCAGCCAGAAAGGTACATGTTCGTTGGTGAGTCTTCGGACTTGAGCCCGGAAGACTGACATGAGGACTCTGACCCATTGACTTACGAAGAGGCAGTGCAGGACAAGGATGTTGCCAAATGGCAAGTCGCCATGGATTCTGAGATTGAATCCATAACTGCTATGGATGTATACCAAAAAACTGATTTGCCGGATGGCTTTAAGGCCATAGGGTGCAAATAGGTATACAAAAGAAAGAAAGGGACGGATGGAAAGATCACGGCTTTCAAGGTCGGGCTGGTGGCAAAGGGTTATAGTCAAAAAGAGGGCATTGACTATGACGAAACCTTTTCACCCGTAGCCATGCTCAAGTCCATCCGGATACTCCTTTCCATAGCTGCACATATGGACCTCGAGATCTGGCAGATGGATGTCAAAACCGCTTTTCTGAACGGTTACCTTGAAGAAGGTAGGGACATCTATATGCAGCAACCCGAGGGTTACATAAGCAAGGGCAAAGAACATCTTGTTTGGAAGCTTAAGAAGTCCTTGTATGGACTTAAGCAAGCTTCAAGGTCGTGGAACTTACGTTTCAACGATGTGATTAAATCCTATGGATTTGCACAGTTGGAAAACGAAAGTTGTGTTTACCGACTTTGTGTCAGTGGGAGCGTGGTCTTCCTTGCACTATACGTTGATGACATACTCCTATTTGGAAACAACGAGGGAGTGATGTCTGAAATCAAGGTTTGGTTATCCGAACAGTTCCAAATGAAGGATCTGGGTGAAGCTGGCTACATTCTTGGGATTAAGGTCTTACGAGATCATAGAAGAAGAATGTTGAGCTTATCCCAGGCATCCTATGTGGATACTGTGATAGCCCGGTTCAGCATGCAACTCACCAAGAAAGGCTTGCTACCTTTCCGACATGGCGTTCGTCTTTCTAGTGGGCAGTGTCCTCAGACACAGCGGGATAAAGACGAAATGAGTCTTGTACCATATGCTTCGGTTGTGGGTAGTCTCATGTATGCGATGCTGTGTACCAGGCCAGATATCTGTTATGCCGTTGGCATGGTGCAAGATATTAGTCTAACCCTGGACAGGCGTACTGGACTGTTGTAAAGCATATCCTCAAGTATTTGAAAAGAACTAGGAATTTCTGTCTAGTTTATCAAAGTGAGGATTTGTGCCCTGTGGGTTATACGGACTCGGATTTCCAAGGGGACCAGGATGAGAAGAAATCAACCTCAGGTTATGTGTTTACCCTGGGTGGTGGAGTTGTATCTTGGAGGAGCTCAAAGCAGAAATGCATTGCTGACTCCACCATAGAGGCGGAATATGTCGCCGCCTCCGATGCCTCGAAAGAGGGGGTGTGGCTCCGGAACTACCTTTTAGAGTTGGGCATGATCCCGAGTTTGCCGAGGAGCATCACAATTTATTGTGATAACTCTGGTGCGGTGGCAAACTCAAAGAAACCGCGGTCTCACAGGGCAAGAAAACACATAGAGAGAAAGTACCATATCATACGAGAAATCGTATCAAGGGGCGATGTGCTAATTAAGAAGATTGACACTGCTGACAATCTTGCTGATCCGTTTACAAAGAGCTTGCCGCAGAAAGTTTACGAAAGATATATTCGTGAGCTGGGTCTGAGGTGGATGCCGACGACTGATAGTGGTTAAAGACAACAGACTAGATAGACGGACTGTATACTCTGTTATAGCTTAGTTATGCTTTGAGTATAAGTGGGAGATTGATGGGTTTTGTATACTGAAAGCATTTATTACAATGTGTATACAACGGTTTATTTCTCCTATCTGTTAACAATCGCACATGTATGAACAATGGTATCCTCTTGTCTCACCGATAGGGACGATCATACGGCGTGTTGTAGATCGCAGAAGACAGTATGATCACTTGACCTAGTGAGACATAAACATGATCACAGCCGAGACAGCGTATGAGGATACGTCTATCCGGATGGTTGCGGCATTGTCGGAATAAGTAGTCTGTCTTGGTTACTTGACATGCTGGTGCGCAGAGGTGGCGTATTGATGGACCGCAATGAGATATATTCGTCTGTCTGACATCAGCAAATAAAAGATCTCGTTATATTGATTGAGTCCAAACCCTAACGAAGGTTCAGGGGTTTGCACGGGTTGACTGTTGCTTTGACTTGCCATGGTGGAGAGCCAACACAGCGTGCTCGTATATCCGCATCTTGGGTAACAGCAGTTCGTGTAGTACCGCCTGAGACTGAACTTAGGTAACCATATCCGAGTAATAGGATGGGGACATTCCCTGAGGAGCTCAATAACATTCATCGTGCCAAAGTCCTGCAGACTGATCAAGTTCAGGCACGAGTGATAAGGTTTGAGTGGTACTACTCAGGAATAATAAGATATTAATTAATTGTAGTTAGAGCTTGTCGGAGGCTCCGATTAATTAATGGATGTCCGGTAACCTTAAATATGGGGATTCTCAATTAATGCAACCCGTTCTCACAACGTGGTAATAAAGGGGTAGGTCAGTATTAATTCTGTGGTGAAAAAGAATTAATATTAATTAATTAATTGTGTCCTGGGTTGTGGACATGGGAATTAATTAATTTATAGGCCCACTTTATTATTTGCATTAGGTCCCAGGTTTGGCCCAACAAGTGTGCCGAATTGAGCCCAAAATGGCCCATTAGGGTTTCTAACCCTAGGTCTATATATAGACAGCTCTCTCTCATAATTTGTAACACAGTTGAAACACAAACCCTAGAGAGAGAGGTGGGCACCGTTTTTGGTAAGAAGAGGGAGGAGAATTTCGATTCTGGTCCTGCTCAAGTCACAGATCTACGGAGTCCACACCAGTAGTAGATCTGACCAGCACCGGGACACAGATCTGAAGACCTGATCTGGAGAACAATAGATTTCTTCTTTCCCTTTCTTTATTTTTGATTTTCTCTAGAAATTAGTATTTTAATTTCTGTTTCCGCAGAGAAATCGGATTGCGTGGTTGAATTGATTCTTGGAATTCAAACGCAAAAGATCGGTACAGACACTACGGATTTACGGTAATCTCTCAATCCACAATTATGCATTAAATTCATAGCAGCATGCTAGGGTTTTGAGAATATTTAATTATGAGCAATATCCATAGGTCGATCCGGTTCAGTTAGGTTTTGGTGATTCGGTTCACGAAAAAACCCTACAAGAGAATGCTATCTTCCTTAGCATTCTGCTACCTTTTGCTTCCGACTAGCAGTCTCTTCCTTAGCATATGATTGCTAACGCCTTAGCAATCATTCTTCTTAGTACTTGACCGCTAACATCTCTAGCAGTCATTTTCATCTGCTGATTTCTCTAGCAGCTACCATCTGCTAAGAACTCTTCTAGCATTCTGAAGTTGCTTGATTTGATTTTCTTCGTTCCATTTGCTGAATCCTTCAGCAACCTTCTCAAGCACTTCCTAATCTATTACAACTCGATATTTTTCCTAAACAGGACATTACATAGGAGTTGCTAGACTATGCTAGAATTCAGCAATGATCGACCAATCTACTAAGGCTTTGATTCAACAAAACCTTTCACAATTTTTATCTACGGGGGAATTTATAGATAATTCCCAACAGCAAACCCATAAAATATCCTGATAAGCCTCGAAGATCTTGCATTGCTATGGCATGCTTGTCTCGAACATGTCAACTTCTGGGCTCTGAAGTTTCTCGTGAACAAAGAAACGATGGTAGTACCAGTTATTACTCATCCAAATCAGCTGTGACGACATGTCTCATAGCAAAGCAGTCGAAAAATTCATTCGTGAAGGAAACTAGTTTTTGAGCTAGGAGGCAACTTGAGCTACTACACATTGATCTATGTGGTTTGATCAATCCAACTACTCCTAGAGGTAATCAATTTTTTATGATAACTATGGATGAATATTCAAGGTGCATTTGGGTCCACATGTTGAAATTGAAGGATGAGGCATGCTCTTCTTTCAAGAAGATAAAGCGTTGTCTGAGAACACAACAAGTCTTTGAATCAAAGTGCTTTGATCACATCGAGAAGGAGAGTTCTTCTCGAAGGAGTTTGCGGAACTATGCGAACAGGTAGGGATCGAACGACATCTCACTATACCATTTTTTATTTATTTATATACTGAAAGCATTATGATTGGTATATTATGTACAAGGTCGATTGGTTAATATACTGGGAATCATAAATGTTGTATGTTCATCTCCTGTCTGAATTAACAAACATGTGTCGCAAATGCAATTATGCTCTTATCTCATCGATAGGGAGATCATACGGTGTGTAGAAGATCACGGAAGATCGTATGGATCGTTTGACCTAGCGAGATATAAATGGTTATCACAGCTGAGACAGTTCCAGGATAAACTGTCGGTGTAGGCTGCAGCATACGCAGTGATAAGCGTCTTATCTTGGATGGCTTGGTATGCTGGTGTGGAGCACACATTGATAAGGACCTAAGTCGAGATCGATTCTTTTATCTGACATTAAAAGAATCTAGATCTCTATTGCTTGATGAGATCCTAAGCCTATATGAAGGTACAGAAGTATATGCAGATTGTGTATTACTTTGAGTTGCAGTGAAAGGCTTTAGTTGAGCTTGTATATATGTATCTTGGGTGATAGCAGTTTGTGTATGACTGTTTAGTACTGGAACTAGGTAACCACATCCAGTATAGGATGGTGACATTCCCTGAGCAACTCAAAAGGTTCGTTATGCTAAAGTCCTGCAGGTTGATTAAGTTCAAGCATAAGTGAAAAATGTTTGAGTGGATTGACTCAGGAATATAAGATGTTAATTAATTAAATAGCTTGTCAGAGCTTAAATTAATTAACGACTGTCTGTAACCTTAAATGTGGGGATATACCGAGCCCATGCAACCCGTACCTCAAAACGTGGTAGCAAATAGGTAGGACAGTATTGATTCTCTGATGGAATGAATCAATATTAATTAATTAATTATATTATGGGTTGAATATGGGAATTAATTAATTGATAGGCCTTATTTGCTATTTGCATTCTGGTCCTTGGTCTAGCCCATGAAACTCAAGCCCAATAGAAGTCCAGTATTTTCCTATAAATAGGCATCAGTTCCTTAGATCTCAACACACCACAAGATCATAAGTTGCACACAGCAAACCAGGTTTCGGGAGCTGTGGTGATCGACTAGATCTGAGAAACGAGGAGGAAATTCTGCTTCTCAACCGGGCAAGGAATCTGAACGGAATCTTCACCAGATATTCAGATTGAGTTGGGATACAGATCAAAAGATCAGATCAGGAGGATTATCTTCTTTCTTCTCTCTCCTTCTTGTTTTCAAAAATTACTCATTAATTTTCACAGATTTATTTCCTCAATCTGTTAGGAATTAAATCTTTGTGCGTGGGAAAAGATCAAGATGAATCTCCGCGCACACGTTCTTCAGGGTTTCACAATCCAGGTATTCCGCATAAACCCCCTTATGCATATTTAATAGGAGCATGCTAGGATTAATCATAGGCATAGCAATTTATTTTTTATATTCTAATTAACGATCCTTGGCAAACGGACATCGTGATTCAGTTCACCAATCCCTTCAATTTTCTCCTCAACAGAATGGTGTGGTGGAAAGGTGAAATCGAATAATAATGGTCATAGCTCGGTCATTACTTAAGACAATGACTATCCCGAGCAAGTATTGGGGGAAGTTTGTTCGTGATGCAATCTATCGACTCAACCGACTTCCGATGAAAGCTGTTCGAGAGAAGATTCATTTGAGATGTGGATTGGGAAGGAGTCACACCCAGCACACCTTCATGTGTTTGGGTGTACTACGCATACCAAGGTGACCAATCCCTATCTTAAGAAGCTCAATGATCGAAATTAGTCATTCTTGTACTTGGGCGTCGAAGAAGGTTTACAAGGTGCACAGGTTGCTCGAACCACATCTCAGAAAAATTCATGTGAGTCGAGATGTTGTCTTCCAAGAAAGTAAAGCTTGGGATTGGCGAAGCACGGAAAATGACCAGTACCTCGAAGTACTCAAGGAGGTTACTCATGAACAAGAAGGAGTTCAAAATACCCAATTTGAAAGTGGAGTGACTCCGAGAAGGTCAATCACATAAGTAAACAAAGAGATCATTTTGTCAACTCCAGAAAGAAACAACCCTGTATAAGTTAATCATCTTAAGTCAAATGAACAAGAACATGACAAACATCGAATGCTATCATTACCGTAGTTAGGAGGACATTTTGAGAGTGACGAAGTGCCAGTTCGATACAAAAACTTGAGTGGAATTATGCTAGAAGCTCCTCGATTCGATCTAATTGAGAATTTTGAGGGAGCATTATTAGTAGAAGCGGAGGGGTTGTGGTGATACAGTGAAGTAGCCGGAAAAACAGAGTGGGAAGAAGAAATGACAAAAGATATTAAAGCTATTGAGAGGAACGATACTTAGTCGCTCGTACCACTACACGTCAAACACAAGGCAATTGGACTTAAAATGGGTATTCAAGTTGAAGAAGAACTCAAGTACATAATTCACTACAAGGCTCGCTTGGTGACGAAGGGCTATGTGTAACGACACGGCATTGAGTTCAATGAAGTTTTTGCCCCGGTCTCTTGAATGGACACAATTCGAATCATTCATTCATTGGCTGCTAACCGAGGATGGGAAGTATACAATCTCTATGCCAAGTCAATATTTATGAATGGAGAACTCGAAGAAAGGTGTACTTGACTCAACCGGAGGGATTTAAAGTCACAGGAAATGAACATATGGTGTTGAAGTTGAAGATAGAACTGTATGGCCTTCGTCAAGCACCTCGAGCTTGGAATCTAAAGCTCGATCAAAGTTTGAAATAAATGGGCTTTGATAGGTGTTAACAGGAGCATGTTGTTTATACAAATGGTGATTCTAACACCAGGTTGATTGTTGGTGTTTATGTGGATGATTTAATTCTTACAGATGAAGATCCAAAGGTAATCGGAGTCTTCAAGAAGTAGATAATGGGCAATTTTGAGATATGTCTGCTATCGTACTACACGGGATCGAGGTGACTCAGTTCAAGGAAGGTATTTCGATCAAGTAGACATCATATGCTAAGAAGGTGTTGACCAGTTCGGGATGCTTGATTGTAATTCCACCAGAATACCAATGGAGTTGAGGGCTCAACTCTTCATAGATTTCGAAGGACAACCAGTCAATGAGACAGAATATCAAAGAGTCATCGGTTGTCTTCGCTTTCTCCTTTATACAAAGCCAAATCTTTCTTATGCAGTAGGAGTTACCATCAAATTCATGGAAAGACCTATGAAGATGTATCACAAGGCAGTGAAACAGGTTCTACGATAGCTTCGAGGCACTATGCATTTCGGTCTAGTGATTTGAAGAGGAGGAGGTGATTTAGAGATAGTGGGTTATTCTAACAGTGATCTTGCAGGAGACCTGGATGATCTAAAGAGCATAAGAGGCATGGCATTCTACAACAATGATTCTCTTGTCTCGTGGAACTCACAGAAACAGAAGACAGTTGCACTTTCGACGTGCAAAGCAAAATTCATGGCAGCAGCAGCGGCAGCATGTCAAGCACTTTGGCTTAAAGATTTTTTATTCGAACTGACTGGTTCAAAAGTGAAGACAATGAAGCTCTTCGTCGATAACAAATCTGCACTCGCACTTATGAAAAATCCAAGGTTTGATGGTCAAAGAAAACATATCGTCACAAAGTATCACTTCATTTGAGAATGTCTCGAAGGGAGGCAGATCGAGGTGGAGTTCATTCAAACCGATGAGCAAAAGGCTGACGCATTTACAAAAGCGTTACCAGCACCGAAGTTGGTGATAGACCTCAAACTACTAAAGGAGTAAGGGGGAGAATGTTAAGATTTACTTGATCTAAGGAGATTTGATTTCCTAATCTATTTAGGATAGGTATTTAATCCTTTTAGTGATATATTATTATATCCTATTAGATCTAGGTTTTCTTGTTTAATTCTAGTTAGTTTTTCTTACTAATAAGGGTGCTAGAAAGCATATTTTAATTCAATTTTCGTATAGTTCTGTAATAATTTATTAGAAATAAAGCTATAAAATTCTTTCATATTTTCTTCACTTTTCCTTCATGTTTTTCCAACGATCATTCGTGATTTTAGGGTCAAAAGGGCCAAAATGTTTAAGCTTTGCTAGTATGAGTTTTTCAAATATATTTTCATCAAGGTTGTTTGCAATTTTTTGAGGAATTATTCCATGAACTAGAGTTCACATAATTCAACTAAATCAAAGAACTTTGTGGATATCTAAATAATTGTCATACATCAATTATTCCCTAGCATGCTCCTATTAAATATTTAAATTTCCATGTAGAGGTTTATCGAATTACCTGACATTCGTACTGTCTGAAGTTTTGCGCATTTGGATTGAAATCTTTGAATCCTCGCGCTCCATATTTAATCTTGTGGAATAAACATTTAATATCTTCGATTCAATAAATAATAAAAACGAAATTAATGAGAAAAAGGAAGAAAAGAGTCCTCCAAGTCTGATCTCCTAATCTGTATCTCTTGCTCGTATCCAGATATCTGGTGAGGAGTGCTACCGAATATTGCACCTATCGAGGAGCAGAATTTCCTTCGCTTAATCAGATCCAACCGCCTATCAGCTCCCGCGAATATGGTCTACTGATTAGCAACTGATGGTGTACTGAAATCTGAGAACTAGGGGGTATTTATAGGAAATTCTGATCCTTAATGGGCTTGAACTTTTCATGGGCTAGACCAGGGACCAGTATGCAAATAATAAATAGGGCCTATAAATTAATTAATTATCATATTGAACCCTGAATATAATTAATTAATATTGATTCAAGCCACCAGAAAATCAATACTAACTTACCCATTTATTACCACGTTATGAGAAACGGGTTACATAGGTTCGGTATATCCCCATAATTAAGGTTATACTTGAACGAACCTTTTTTAGATACTTAGGGAATGTCACCATCCTATACTGAATATTGTTACCTAATTCCAGCCACAGGCAGTCATATACAAAGTGCTATCACCTAAGATGCAGATATACAAGTACATGTAAGACTCTTCAATATAGCATCTCAATACTTCTGGATCTTCATTAGGCTTAATATTTCATCAAGCCATCAAGATCAAGATTCTTTTAGTGTCAGATAATAGAATCAATCTTAGTTAGGTCCTATCAATACGTACCAAACGTACCAGCACATCTAGCAACCAAAATAAGCCACTAAATACTGAATGTATTGCAGCCTAAATCAACAGTCTATCGTGAGATTGTTTCGGCTATGATAATTGTTTATATCTCGTTAGGTCAAGCGATCCATACTATCTTCCGTGACCTTCTACACACTGTATGATCTTTCTATCGACGAGATAAGAGGATACCGTTATTCGCTTTGTATGTTTGTTAATCAGACATGATTATTGTATCATTGTATCCAAGACATTAATGATTACCAGTATATCAAACAAAATTATTTACCAAAATACCAATCATAATGCTTTGTATTATACACAACCTAACAATTTTAATTTAAAATTTTGATTTTTTATATTTAAGATTTTTAGTAAAGATAGAACTTGAATGTCATAAAGTTAAATCTTTATTTAATATTAAAATTATTAATATCATTATTAATGAATATGATTTTTTTTTTTGAATAATTAAGAATTATTTGTATGGTGATCTTGCTTTTTGGTAAATAAAGATATGAATTATGTACTTACCATAACTATTATTTCATTATCTAATATATAATATGAATATTTATTGTGGAACATAATTTTTGGAGAGGGATCTTGCTTTTAAGCATTACATACTTACCGTAATAATTAGCAATTTCCTAATAATATGACGATTATGATAAGTACTTTTGAGAGGATCTTGCTTTTTAGTAGATATAAATTATAGGTGTAGATTATAAATTAAAAAAAAATTGTATTAAATGGGCTTATTATAAAAAAACAACTTTTTAATTATTTGGCCCATTTGTATTGGACCTTTAATCTTCATTATCATTTAATAAAACTCATCTCCCGCATTCTATTTGAAGAAACACTTAAATTAGAGCTGTAAATGAAATAAATATTTGTGACCTACTTTGCTCAATTCAATAAAAATTCACTCGAGCTTGTTTAACGAAGCCCAATTATGAACAAAATTAAACTTGAGTATTATAGTATTCAACTCACGAGCTCATTAGCAAGATAGTAAGATAAAAAAGAATATGAGACGGAAAATAATTATTATAAAATTATTAATTTTATAATGTAAGGGTAACAAGTATGCTAAATCTTTATAGCTATGAGATAATTTTGAACTTGAGTATGAATTTGATATTAGTTTTGGAATAAACAATTTTTCTTTCAAAAAAGATAATGAATATCTTAAATGTAATCTAAATTTAGAAATTTTTCTTAAGTTTGACTAAGACTCGATTAAGTTCGCAAACTTTAAATTGTTAATCAAAAAATTTAAAGCTCAACTCAATAATAAACTAATTAAACTTATGTAAAATACTACTGAGCTTAACTTGATTTGAGCTAATTCCAATGCAAACTTATACTATATACTGGAAAGTTTTTGAGATCCATCCTCTCACTTTTTTTTTTCTCTACTTGATAAAAAACCTCATCTCACAAAACTAAGAAACTATGTAGGTCTATTATGAGATTTAATATATTTTAGAAGTTGTTGAAACCGGCCCATCCTTGATTTTCATGAATTAGAACATTTTTAGTGGCCCATTTTAATCTAATGGGCTAAATTGTAAACTGCAGGTCATAGTGTCCATTGTGCAATTAATATATTTATCAAATTATTTAAATACAAATTCTTATTTTAGAATTACTTAAATACAAAATATTGAATTAAGTCAAACTTTGTTAACTAAATGACATTCATAAACTCTAATCCTTGATGTGACCCTGGTTGAGTCACTTCAAATTAGGATAAAATGAAATGGTTCATTAATGATGGGAATTCCATGCTATCATTAAATTACATATTAAATAAATTCCATTTTTGAATATTAGTGTTCAAATATCACAAGAAATATGAATAGTATTAAATTAATAATGTATGATTAAAGATGTTAATTAAGTAAGACCACAAACTAGTTCACCATATTTCGAGCTAGCTTTATTAATTAATTATAGACAATTTGGTATAAATTAATCCAAGGTTTATTTTATTTTAGTTTTTTAAATTCTTGACCCTAATAAAACTTATCATTTTTTAGCTAGCTTGTCAAATTGGCAAAATTATAAATTCGATTACAATGGTTCTCACGATCTATCGCAAGCTGGTGAATGTTAATGTCTACCAGTTCACTCACTCACTCGTTCAGGTCGTTGCTTCCTCTGTTTCTCAAACTTGGAGTGTGGGCACACCACGCAGTCTCGTTCTCTGGAACTTGGGAGTTTTTGAGTTCTTCTTGAACTGTCGATCATTGCGGCTAGACGCCATGATAGTTAAAGCTTGGAGATAAGCAGTGACTGCTATGCTCTTACTTAGAAAGTAAAAACACCAAGATCAAACTTATGCTTGTATGCAACAAGTCTCGTATCCAAAGAATGGTACACGGTAAGCTAATAGTTAGCCTAGAAGGTTGAAAACATTTGGGATTGCGTTTTCGCATAGTTTTATTGCTTTCTAAGAATTTCGATTAAGATAATGTTGTGTACTGCAATGTGATACAGTACGATGCACAAGTGCACGTAATCTAACAAGTAATATAATTCAAGAGTCGAGATATCATACCCAAGGGAGTGAGACTAAGCCGTACACAAAATATTGTTTATAAATTAAGTGATTTTTATACGAACTCTATCTAAAATTGCAAATTTGAGTAAATAATAAAACAAAGTAAAGCTAACAACATTAGCACTTCTTCCTGCCACAGAATAAACATATAAAAACTTCTAAAACTCGAATTAACAATGATAGAAAACACACTTGGGTTTTCAACTTGTTTTATCAATTATCCTATATGCTAGAGCTTAATTCTCGCTTTATCTCTGAGTCTTGCAACCCCTCTTTTAGTGCCTAGAAAGCTTTCACTCTACTAGATCTGCGTCATTTTATCATTCATCATATGTATATGCATGGATTGATAATCAGATACACTAAATCACAACAAGGGTCTTGCAGCAGGCCTAAGTTTCCTCATATGTCTACACAAGAAACAAAGGTTGATCATAATTTCCTCTTCTTAAATCTCCTTTCGTTCTCAATAAGAATGATATTCTTTTCCACTGTCATGCTCAAAGAATCAGAGAATCCAAAACCATGATCAAACTCAAATTTGAACAGAACATACTTCAACACATATTCATATAGATAAAACAGTCAACAACCCTAGCCTTCAAGTTTTAGTTCATATTCGAAATAAGAAAAGTGAAGATAGCTATTGTTGGTCCCGGATATCAGGGTATACTTTGGCAGCGGAAAATACGTAAGTTCGTTTCTTGCACTCTGCTGGTTACACAGCTAACTGGGACCTTGTCAGCTGGTAAGTCAACTGGCAACTGAGTATTCAGCTGACTGGCAACTGGCTGGTCAGCTGATGACTCAGGACTTAGAAAATTTTAGAGTCGAGTTTGCACAGTTATAAACTGGTTTCAGTTATACTCCAGCACTTGGGTGCTGGGTTTTAAATCAGTAAGTAAATGCTGAAAGCAGTAAATAACAAGGATATTTTATAGTGGTTCGATCAACTGATCTACGTCCACTCTCCAGTCGAAGCACTGGAAATTCACTAAAAAGAGTAATCCGGTACAAGATTTCATACGATCTATTTCCAGCTGGTAGATGCCTTGTCTACCAGTCCACTGGATCAACCGCTCCCGGTCCTTGTCCTTCTTCAACTCTCGTCAGATGGATGGAGTGCGAGCACGTCACTTCAACCTCCTCCTCCGACTGATTGGGTGTTGAGTTCTCCCAAGAACTTGACTCTTGCTGGCGGCAAAACTGCCCGTAATAACTCTGGAGCTGGCTGGCTCAAGAGCTGCTATGTTCTTCCTCGGAATGAGAAAGAACACCAAATGAGATCAATAACTCACAAGCTAGAAGCTTGGAGTCTCGTGTTCAAATGATTGACACACGGAGTAGCTTTAAGAAAAAGCCTCGAAAGATTGCTTATTCGCTGATATGAATGCGTTTGAGCTTTCGGTAGTTCAAGAGTTGGCTAAGAGTATTGAATGTTGTTGGATCTCACGTATTTATAGACGTGAGATTCAGATTCAAATACTAGCCGTTTGGACACATCCGGAAAAGTCTCTGTCCTCGCATGTCCTTCTGCAGGCGGCAGGTAGGAATTTCCAGAAAGCGCCATACCTTTGATCGCTTTATCTGACACAGATCTCTTTGTGTCAGAACGACTCTATTCGTCAGTACGAGGAATCGGAACTGGTAGTCTTAAACTGATAGACTTTAAGGTATCCTCCTTAAAGTCATACTCTGTCAGTTAATTCCTCGACGAATCTTCTTTTTGTCTCTAAGACTCTGGGAGAGCGAATCTTGAATTCTGCTGATAACCTCCGACTGGTAGATCATACTGGTGATCTTGTGCTGGCAGTCTCTGCTGGTGACTTTCCTTAGCACAATCAAGGTCTACCAATTCGTCTGATGTTATCTCTTGGAATCTCCCGTGACTGGTGGCTTCACCGCTGGTGAACAGTATCAGCCAGAACACATATTCTGCTGGTAAGATCTCTCAGCCTCCTGCTGGTGAAATCTTCCCAACTGGTGAACAGTAACCAGTCAATAGCTCTACTCCATGCTGATGAACAGTGTCAGCATGAGTCTTCGTCAGCCGCTTGCTGGTGAGACTTCTCTCAACTGGTAAGCACATCTCATGCTGGTGAACAGTAGCCAGCATGAGTCTTGATCAGCTACGACTTACAACTCAAAAGACCTAAACAGGACTTTACATTTGAGACTAGAGCTATTCTAGAGACAAACTGACGCTGGTTGGACTTAGGATTTGATCCACCAAAACACCAAACTAGAATCTAAGCAAGTAGCTACTGGGGAAGGGAAACTTAGCCAAATTTCCCAACAGCTATCATGTTCATCTTCCTAACCATCTCCAAATAGAAAATAACTTGCAAAATTAAATAAACCCAGCCACAATTCAGTCTGCAGTTGTTCTTCACTCGTGCATTCAGTTCTTCTCGTAATCCATTCTTCAACCTCCCGTTCTTACTCTAATACTCATGTTTTTCATCCCCCATCCTTCTTCCAAAAATATCTTCCTTCTTTTTCTTCCATTGATCTGCATCCTACACGTGGCTCTCCATCCTGCCCCACTCTTGACTTGGATAGCATTCCAGTCGACACCTGCCCAGACTTTAAGATAAAATCTAAAAGGTGAGGAGATTCTGTCTGCATGTGGTCCCCCAAAAGTGCTTCTTCCACAAGGTTGGCCATGCGAGTCCTATGTTGAAGCATCAAATCCTTTTCCTCTTGCTGTTGTTAGGCTCTAGCATGATGTTCCTGCGATAATACTTAAACAATTCCTTGCAAAAATGCAGTTCTTGTTCTAATTTCGTCTCAAGCATGCCAAAATTTTTAGGTAGGTAACATATCACACTCTTTAAAAATTAATGTACCGGCTAAGCTCGAGCATACAAGTAGCTTATCATGTTTTTGAAAAGTTAAAAAAAAATAGGACTTCATGCTCGAAACTAACACAGAATCCTAAGATTAAATTCAAAGAAATCATGGGGCTGACGCCCAAACAATCTACTAACTACTAGTAGAGTAAAGGATAGAAAAGAGCAACAACACCCATTCGCATCATCAAGCAGGAGACTGAATAATTGATTTGAAACCACATTTTATTCAAACAAGTCCTAACACTACTATTCAACAAACACTTAAACATGTAAAGCAAAAACAACCTCACACAAACTTAACAGTCCAAACCTAAATTACGGGTTCACCAACATCACCCAAACACTTAAACACCAGAAAACATAAGCCAACATCAATGTTTTTGAGGAAAGGTTTGTGGTAACCGCAACATCAAGCCGATTTCTTTTCAGCAGCCTTTTTCTTCATAGCATTCACAACCTTTGCAGCCTTCATCTCTTTAAGAAGCTCCTCGTTCTGAAGTTGGACCTTCATCAGCATCGTTTGCAGTCCTTCGATCCCTACGAGTAGCACAACTTGGTTCTGTTTTATCTTCTGCAACTCACCCTACAAGTTCTGCAAAGGATCAATGTTAGTCGTAGGTTGTGCTACTCCATCCTTTTTCTACGATGCCTCATAACATTAGAATTAGTAATCAATGCTGAAATAGCTCCTCACAACCATTCGCGGCTCATCTACATGGAATGGGACTTTAGCCTTCTTACACAGCTCTGAGATAAAGGAGGGGCAAAATAGAGGACCTCGTTTTCTGAATGCCTGTAAACCAATTGCATCAATCATGAACGGTGCAATATCAGTTGGGTCTCCATTCAGAATTTTTGCCACCATAAGGATTCTATCCTGGCTGATATTTGTGTTATGAGTCGTCAGGCTAATTCTATTCTTCAGAAACTGGAGCCAAAGGTTCGCTTCAGCATTCACTAACCTGGACAACATGTACTTTTAATCTTTTGCTTCTTCATTCCATTTTGCTCTCGGTGTGCCTAGTACATGCAGAGCCTCATCCAACTGTTCTTTGGTAGGTGCCAAGTAGACATTCATGAATTCATTAGGCTCTGGAGGATGACTGCCATAAAGCTCATGCAGAACCTTAGGATTAAGCTTCATTTTCTTTCCTCTCACCACTGAATTTAGCTCATACTCCTTGGTTGTAGACTGCTAGCAATTTGCATAAAACTCCTTCACAAGGGCAACAACTGGAGGTGGCTGTGGAGCAGCAAAGGTTTCCCATCCCTGTTGTTCAATTTGTCTGACTTTAGTCTCTAGTAGAGTCTTTAGATCCTTGAAACCCCTTTCTACCAGTAACTTTCGGTTCTCCATTATCTTCATCCTCTTCTTATGAGCTGCAGATATGAACTTTTGCAAATTGTCAATTTCCTCTGTTCACCGCATCCTTCTTGTTGGATTCCACAGCCTTCTTTTTGGTATCTGACTTGCCTGACTCCTTTTCAGCAACCACCTTGATTCGCATCCCTGTTTCCGGGTTCCTTGGCACTTCTTCCTGTCCCACAATTGTAGTTTCTTCCTCCCTTTGTCTCTTTTTGGCCCTCTCCTTTGGTTTCAACTTTCCTTTATCCTTTTCAGCTGACTTCTCCTTTTCTACCTCGAGCTCTTCACTTTCAACTTCCATCTCCTTTTCTGATTTCTCCTTTGTTTCACGCTCCACTGATGCTGTAACATCACTTTCTTCTTTGCCATCCTCAGATTTCTCTTCTGTTTCGAGTTTTGTTTCTTGCTCGGTATCTCCTTCTAAAGCTTGCCCTTTCTCTTCACTTTCATTCTCGGACTCTTTCTCAGATTCCTGTACACTTACTTCTTCTTCCTCGGACCTTTCCTCCTTGTATTCCTCTTTATCTTCAACCTTCTTCTTTTCAGTCTTTTTTGATTTCACGGTCCCTTTTCCAAATTGAGGCTTTTGTGCTGGTTTTGCTGCCGCAACCTTGGTTAAAGCTGCTTTATCGTTCTTTGAATTAGATACGGATGATGCAGGTTTCTTGATACTAACATCCTCCTTCACCTTCTCCTCAGTAGCACATTGCTCTACAGCATCAACCAACTTCAACAAGAGATCCTTCTTTCCCTTTCGCTTCATCCTAGTCTGACCACCCTTCTTCAGTGAAGGTGATACTTCCTCCTAGATTTCAATAGGGTATTCCATACTTATCTTTGGAAGTTGTGCACTCTTCTGGGTCATTGTGGCTAAGGCAGCACGACTAGATCTTCGTACCGGGTAGCCACTTGCTTGGGCTTGGTTTTAGGAGCCTCATTCACTGGCTTTGTCTTAGGCTTATCCTGCTTCACACTCGTAGGGCTTGCATCGGAATCTTCATCCTTCATCCCTGGTCTTTTCTTTGCTGGGTTTTTGGTTTTCATAGTGGGGTTATCTGCAAGATTTGCAAATACAATGAGAATACTCAAAACTCTTCACTATCTCAACCAGCAATCCTCACGCATGAACTATTCTGGCTAAGAAACTACCTTCCCCCAAACATTTTGCTCTCAAAATTGAAAAGAAATCACAGTTCACAGACTCAAGAAAATAAGGGAAAGAATACTTTTCCTTTGCACGAATAAAATTTCTTTAAAACTCCCAACAACATAAAAATGCCAAACCCACGCATATGTGTCGCACAATTTACTCCTTCACCAACAACCAGCTACCAAAACATTATTTCACCATGACACACTCTCCTAACATATTTTTTGAATGAAAATTCAACAAAAATCAAGAAATCATCACAAAAATTGCAAAGTCAAAGATTTGTTGCCCTTAACTACGCACGTATCCATGTTTGCCTCAGAAACTTCAACTCAAGTACAGAAGAAAAGTGAGAGGGATGAGCGAGACTCAACGTTTTATCAACGCATTTCAACCTTTTGATAGAAATTTGTTTTTCTCTGCATACTCTCTTTCTCACGAATGCCAAACATGCAAAATTTAAAATAATGAAATGATTTGATACTGTTTGCAGTAAAACACTTCATCTTACTCCGAAAAGATGCCTTATTTTTGAATTAAAAATCACCACTAACCATTTGCAAAAAGGTAAGTTTTTGTGTTTCACGTCAGCAAGTGGTTTCCTCATCCAATAGTTTTCTTACACACGTTTTTTCCTGACAAAACAACTCTATCAATTTTCAAAAGAGATTTAACTTTCCTAATAAAAATTCCTTAATGAAATTTGTCTAGACACAATTTAAAAACAGAAATTCAACAACAAAAATTGGAAACTAAATCTAAGGCCAAAAATTAAACGTACTTTGTACACTAAGCATGCTACTTACAGGCTGAAGCATAAAAATAGATTAACTAGGCTGAAATAAAATATTGCAATAATATGAAATATAATAAACTCTTCCTCGACCAAACCCATTAACATCAGATCAACACTCCTTGATCCAGGGCTCTCTCTTGCTTCAAAGTTCTTCCACCTGCATAGAAGCCTTCTCTATTTCTATGCTTCCACCATAATAGTGCTTTACTCGTTGACCATTGACCTTGAATTTTTCACCTACAGCTTTATGTGGATATACCTAGCCACTGTGAAGGGTCCTGACCTTCGGGATTCGAGCTTCCCAGGAAATAAACTTAGTCTAGAATTAAAAAGCAGCACTTTCTGTCCCTCTTCAAATTTCCCGTTCAAAATCTTGTTGTCACGCCACTTCTTGTACAGTTTGGCATTTTCATATGACTGTAACCTCAGTTCATCTAGCTTATTCAACTACAACAACCTTTTCTTTCCACTGGCTTTAGGATCAAGGTTAGGCCTTCGGGTTGCCCAACAAGCTTTATGCTCCAACTCTAAGGGTAAATGACAAGCCTTCACAAAAACCAATCTGTAGGGAGACATTCCCAATGGAGTCTTATAAGTTGTTCTATAAGCCCAAAGTGAGTCATCCAAATGCTTAGACCAATCCATTCTTGTAACATTCACCACTTTCTCCAACACACTCTTCACAAATTTGTTTGAAAGCTCTGCCAAGTCATTGGTTTGAGGGTGGTAACCTGTGGACACCTTATGAGTGACATTATACTTAGAAAACATAGCAGATAAGCTCTTATTGATGAAGTGTGTGCCTTCATCACGGTTTATAGCCCTGGGTGTACCAAAACTTGTAAAGACGTTTCTGTGAAGGAACTTCATGACTGTAGTTGAATCATTACAGGCACAAGCACAAGCCTCAAACCATCTGGATACATAATCCACTGCCAACAATATGTACTCATTTCCAAAATTAATCGGGAATGGCCTCATAAAATCCATTCCCCAGACATCAAACAATCCCGCCTCAATGATATTGTTCAGTGGCATTGTGTTTCTAGCTGGCAAATTCCCAAATCTCTGACATCTGTCACAAGTCTTCACAAATGAATAAGCATCCTTGAACACTGTCGGCCAATAGAACCCTAGTTGGAGAACTTTTGCTGCAGTTCTTTGGCCACTGTAATGCCCTCCATATGTTGCAGTGTGGCATTCTCCTAGAATTAACTGCATATCCTTTTCTGGCACACATCTTTTGAAAATCTGATCTGATCCCAACTTGTACACGACTGGATCATCCCAATAATAATACTTTGTATCATGAAAAAACTTCTTTAGCTGTTGACCATACATACCATATGGTTTCCTTCCTGTTGCCAAGTAATTTGCTATGTGTGCATACCATGGGCTTCTTTTGCACAGCTCATCAATTGTTCATCTGGGAATTCATCATTAACCTACACATCAGCATCCTCTCCAAATGGATTCTCAAGTCTGGAGAGATGGTCTGCGACTTGATTTCCAGTCCCCTTTTCTCTCTGATTTCCATCTCAAACTCTTGCAGTAGCAATATCCACCTTATGAGCCTTAGCTTGGCATCCTTCTTTGCTATTAGATATTTTATTGCAGAATGGTTTGTATATACATTTACCTTGGCTCCCACAAGGTAAGTCCTAAACTTATCAAACGCAAATACTACAGCCAGTAGCTCCTTTTCTGTAGTTGTGTAGTTCCTCTGAGCTCCGTCTAGTGTTTAACTTGCATAATAGATCACTCTAAAGATCTTGTCTTTTCTCTGCCCCAAAGCAGCTCCCAAAGCATAATTGCTCGCATCCCACGTTAATTCAAATGGGGAATTCCAGTCTGGAGGTTACATTACTGCTGCAGAGATGAGTGCTGCTTTTAATTTTGAGAATGCCTCTTCACATGACTGAGAGAATTCAAACTTTTTGTCCTTGTCCAATAGTTCAGATAGGGGCTTAGCAATTTTACGAACCTCCTATAAAAGCCTGCATGCCCTAGAAAGCTTCTCACTGCCTTTACTGAATTTGGTGTAGTCATCTTGTCTATAACTTCAATCTTAGCAGGATCAATTTCAATTCCTACTTTGAAATTTTGGGACCAAGACAATCCCTTGTTGAACCATGAAACAATACTTCTCCCAATTAAGAACCAACTGGGATTTCTCACAAAGCTTTAAAACTTTTTCTAGGTTCCTTAAGCATGCATCAAAATCCTCTCCAAAGACTGAAAAGTCGTCAATGAAGATTTCCAACCCATTATCTATCATTTCTGAAAAACTAGCAAGCATACAGCATTAGAAAGTTGTTGGAGCATTATATAACCCGAAGGGCATCTGTCTGAAAGCAAATGTTCCATAAGGGTAGGTGAAAGTAGTCAAACTCTGATGTTTTGGAGCAATGGCAATTTGATGATAACCAGAATACCCATCAAGGAAGCAATAATACTTCTACCCAGGTAATTTGTCTAGCATTTGATCCACAAATGGCAGAGGGAAGAGGTCTTTCTTGGTTGCATCATTTAGATTCCTGTAATCTATGCAGATCCTCCAACCTGTTACAGTCCTGGTTGTAATTTACTCCTTGTTATCATTTTGGATCACTGTAACTCCTCCCTTTTTAGGGACACGCTGCACAGGACTCACCCAAGAACTATCTGAAATCGGGAAGATAATCCCTGCATCCAACCACTTAATGACCTCTTTCTTCACTACCTCTTTCATATTGGAATTCAACCTTCTTTGTGGTTGAATGAAATTCTTGCTTCCATCTTCTAACAGTATCTTGTGCATACGTATGGTAGGACTTATCCTCTTTATATAAAAAATAATCTATCTTTTTGCTTGCTTATGCTTCTTAAGAAATTCCAACAGACTTTGCTCATTTTCCTCTTTCAAATTAGCAGCTATAATGACTGGCAAAGTGTTTGCTTCTCCCAAATAAGCATACTTCAAATGAGTTGGCAGAGGTTTTAAAGTCAACTCTGGAGGCTCTTCCAACGATGGCTTTGATTCCTTCAACTCTTTGGAGGTCTCACTCCCCCAAACTTTCGACCTTGCTCTACCCATACTATAGCATCTTTCAAAACTTCTTCCTCTTCAAAATACTCATCTAATTGATTATTCAATACAAATTCCTCTATTGCTAAATCGAGAACCCCTACAGAGAAGCATTCTTCTTAATCATCATGCACCTTCATGGCATTGAACAAGTTCAAAGTAGCTTGTTCATTCTGCACTCTCATAATCAGTTTCCCTTTTTCTACATCAATTAAGGTCCTTCCTGTAGCTAGAAAAGGTCTTCCTACAATGATAGGTACCTCTCTATCTGCCTTATAATCCAAGATAATGAAGTCAGCAGGCAACATGAATTTATCAACCCCCACAAGCACAACCTCAATTTTTCCTTCATGGTGTACAGTGGATCAATCTGCAAACTATAAAGAGATGGTAGTAGGTCTGGCTCCACCAATGCACAACTTTTAAAATATTGACAATGGCATTAAATTTACACTAACTCATTAGTCACAAAGAGCTCTTCCCACATCTTGGCCTCCAATGGAATGAGGAATAGTAAAAATCCCTGGATCTTTTAGCTTGGTTGGAATTTGTATTCTCAGTGGTCCACCTACCTCCTCTATTAGTGATATTGTTTCAAATTCTTTCAACCTCTTGTTTTTAGACAAGATGTCTTTCAGAAATTTCACGTAGGTAGGCATTTGCTTAAGGGAACATTGATATGAATCTATTTCAGCACTTCCAAGAACTTCTTAAATTGTTCTTCTTCCTTTTGTTTTTTAAATCTAACTGGGAATGGTGAAGGTGGTGGTGCATAATCATGTTCATCCAATCCAGACTTCCTTTTAGTCTTAGTTATATTTCCCTCCAGACTCTCCACAACTCTCTCAACTGGACCCTTCTCCATTTTCTCCTCAGGAAGTATCTCTTCATCCACAGTCTATTTTTCCTTAACTAATTCGTTCTTGTCAGTAACAGTCCATGAAGATGATCCCTCTCCAACATCTCGAGGTTCAGCTCTCCTTTCCTCAAATTGTTTTCCACTTCTTAATGTGACTACCTTACGGTGCTCCTTTCCTCCCATTGGATTCTCAGTATTGCTAGGTAATGTAACATGTGGTCTATTTCTAAGCTCATTGGCCAACTGTCCCATCTGCACCTCTAAATTCCTTAGTGATGAGGCTTGACTCTAAATAAGAGCATCTTGAATCTTTAACTCGGTTGTTGATTAGTTGACTGCTGATTGTAACCTCCTTTGTTATAAGTGTTATGCTGCTCCCTTGCTGCAGCATTACTACCCCCTTGTCCAAACCAAGAGAAGTTGGGATGATTTCTCCATCCTATATTGTAAGTGTTTGAATAAGGATTATTACCTTGATGATTTTGATTCCTATTCCCTATATAACATATTAAAGCTGGTTTGATGGGCACTCCTCAAATCGGTGTCCTTCCCTACAATAAATGCAACTCAAAACCACTGCAGCTTCTGTTGGCATTGAGGCAACCATAGCTTGATTGGTATTTTTCTCAATGTTTTTCATAGTTGCTCCCAAAACCTCCATTTGTGCTGCCAAAGCACTGATGGGGTCTTTTTCCAAGATACCAGCTACCTTTGGAGTTAAAATTGCTGCAGCCCTTGAATTTGACCAATAATAGTTGTTTGCAACAATCTTGTCCAGAATGTAACAATGCTCCTCCAACAGATGAATCCAAAACCATTTTTGAATTTCCACTCAGACCATTGTAAAAAGTTTCTATCTGAATACAGTAGGGTATCCCATGATTTGGTCATCTTCTAAGAAACTCCTTAAACCTTTCCCAAGCTTCACTAACAAATTCATCTTAGTGTCTAAAGCACATGATAGTGCTTCTGCACCGAGAATTCCTAGTTGGAGGAAAGTACTTCATCAGGAATATTTCAGCCAGCTTATTCCAGGTGGTAACAGACCCTGGTGGAAGATTAGTCAACCATGTTTTAGCACTATCCCTTAAACAAAAGGGAAATAGTCTCATCCTCAAAGCCTCTGGAGTTACACCTTGTAGCTTAAAGTTATCACAAACCTCCAGAAAAGACCTCAAATGTGGATGGGGATCTTCAGTAGCCATTCCCCCAAACTTTGCAACATTTGGAACATAATAGGCTTCAGTTCAAAGTGTTGTGCCTCCACCGCAGGTCGAACAACTCCAGGTTCGAATTCATTCAGCCGTGGAGCTACATATTGCCTTATAGTTCTGTTTAGATCATCAGACAAGGCTACCACATTTTCTGGATTTCCTTCTCCGTTTCCACCACTAGGTGGATTTGCTGCAACCATTTTCTTAACTCTTTGTTTTCCCTCCTCCTAAATGTTCTCCCAATTTTTGGGTTAAATGGAAATAATTCTTGCTCAACTTCCTCACTCATACATAGCTAGCATCTCTACAGTCACAAAAAATGATTAGTTTCTAACGACATCCAGTAAGCTAAATGTATATGTATAACCAAACAATATAATATCATTCAGACTTAAAATCAACACTCTCTGGCAATGGCGCCAAATGCTTATTGTGTGCTACAATCTGATACAATACGATATGCAAGTGCACGTAATCTAACAAGTAATATAGTTCAAGAGTCCAGATATCATACCAAAGGGAGTGAGACTAAGTCGTGCACAAAATATTGTTTATAAATTAAGTGATTGTGATATGAACTATATATAAAATTTAAAATATGAGTAAATAATAAAACCAATTAAAGCTAAGACTATTAAAACTTCTTCCTGACACAAAATAAACATATAAAAACTTCTAAAAATCGGATTCACAAAGATAGAAAACACACTTGGGTTGTCAACTTGTTTTATCAATTATCCTATATGATAGAGCATGATCTCTGAGTCTTGAAATCTCTCTAAAGTGCCGAGAAAGCTTTCACTCTACTAGATCTGCATCATATTATCATTCAACATATGTCTATGCATGGATTGATAATCAGATACACTAAATCAGAGCAAGGGTTTTGCAACAAGCCTAAGTTTACTCATATGTCTACACAAGAAACAAGGGTTGATCATAATTTCCTCTTCTTAAATCTCATTTCGGTCTCATTAAGAGTTATATTCTTTTCCACTGTCGTGCTCAAAGAATCAGAGAATCAAAAACCATGATGAAACTCAGATTTGAACAAGAACATACTGATAACGTATTTTGCAACACGCTAAAACTGCAAGTGTACAGACCAATGCAGAGGCAAGTAAAAAATTATCGATCTCAAGGATTGCAGGCTCGAAATACAATCAAGCACTAAAACCTAGATATCTTGCTACTATCTAGACACATCGTTAAAAGAGTTTTGTTTATTTAAGCTAGGCAATATTGAAAAGAAATATTTAAAAAGACAAGTAAAAGAAAACGTTTTAGAAAATATGGAGAAAATAGGATTCCAGGGCAATCCACTATGATAAATAATTATGCAAACAGTTTACTCAATCCAATTCCAATTTAATTTACAAACACAAGGGTTAATCACGAATAAGTAATCAGGCGATTCTCTAGAACTCTAAACCAAAACATGGAAATAAAAATCCTAATAACTCTTCTCGGACGCGCAGAAGGAATTATACTCTTGATTAAAACCAAAGATTTTAAAACCCTTTAATAACTCGAATTCCTCTCGGACATTCGATTTATCAAATTTAATTATCATGCAACTTATTGATAAAAACCTAGACTTCTCAGTTCAAGAAATACCAATCAAATCACCATCAATGGCCAATATCAAGCAATTAATTTAAAACTCGGGACAATCAAAATGCGCATGGAAAAGGAAAATCAAATTAAATAAACATTTACATAAAATTCATCAAGTTTCAAAACCCTAGAATCCAATATGGATTTAGCCAATCGTGCTAAATTCCACAAAAACAAAGGAGTAAAGAGTCATTAAATCGAAAAACATGGAAACCAAAACCCGAGGTCTTCAATCCCAAGTCTTCAATCTTTGTTCTTCAGATTCTGCTCCGTTCTGGCTTTCTCCAACTCTAAAAACTCTAAAATAATCAAGAAGGGTCGTTTTTTAGTCTTGGAAGCCTCTATTTATACTTATCTTCTTCAAACCCAAAAAGATATGGAATTTGGATCAATTTTCGCTCAAAAAGTCACAATCGGCGACCCATAAAGCGATGATGGCGACTGCCATCGTGTGCCCGAGTCACCATCTCTACGCGCACCAAATTCTTGAGAAAATACGGAAACGGTGACCCAATTGCAATATCGGCGACCGCCGTTTATGTATTTGGGTCACCGTTCCTCTCACGAACCTTGCCCTTCTGCGCAGTCTCACGATTTTGGCTATAATTTTCGCTCCCGAACTCCGATTGACCCAATTTTAGTTGCATAGGAAAGCTAAATCAAAAATCTATCTATTGCCATGCTCCATTAGCTTGAGTTCCATGTGTGGAGGAATTCGTGACTGCTTCTTTGAACATCAACTGCTTTTGGTACGGGTTTCCATTGAATTTTGGCCTAAAACGTATTTGGGTTCGGTCTTTTCTCATTTCTTTCTCTTCCTCATGCAAACGAACATCAATTGGATCCATGGTACCCAGTCATATCCTATAAACGGCTCAATTGTGCCTGAAACCTGCATAAACAACCCAAAACCAAACCAAACACAATATTTTCCAAAAGAGTATGAATACGACACAGAAATATCACTTAATGATCTAATCCAAGGCAAATAGTTAGCAGATTCACATCAGTAAAATGCACAAATGAGTGTTTATCAACCCCCCAAACTTAAACTATTGTTCGTCCTCGAACAATGAGGAAAACAAATTAAAGAAAAGGATAAACACGAGGGGTGCATTTATTGATCAAAAATTGTTTCAGACACAAAGGGGATTGTGATTCCCGCATCAACAACTGCAATAATCGCCAATTAAGTGCAACAAATTACAGTTTCAATCTCGACCTCTAGAAATCTGCTTCTCACAGGATAGTGTATCACTCAAATTTTTCTCAAATTGTAAGAAAGGCAGGTGTATACTCTCAAATTGTCAACTGTACAACTTCCCTACCATAGGCTTGCTCATTGTCTTAACTCTCTACTGACTTTGGGATTGCTAGAACAAAGATAAAAAAGGTCTTTATTTTAGGTTCTAATGTAGGCACATTGGTGAAGGTGTGGAATATTTGGATAAGTGACTAAACATATTCATCCTTATAACTTCATTCACACAAACTATCTCCTCATCACATACCACACTCGTTTATTGACTGACTAACTTATATACTGATAGCTTTCCTTTTTTTCTCTCTCTAGGGCTCAGCCTTCTTTTGATCACCAAATGAAAATTTCTTATCCTCTTACAAATATTGTCTCATAGACAAGACAAATATTACAAATATTACCCATCAATTTTTTTCACCTAAACTTATAGACAAGAAGGAATCCAAGCTTTCACTCATAGACAAGAACAGAAAAACACGGACTCAAAGGCTAATCATGAACAATATAAATCAATCTACCCTTTATTTCGCCCAAATCTTATAGACAAGATACTATTCACCTGTGTATAGCACTTTCTCATAGACAAGACAGAACTACAATGCTTTTCTTATCTCATAGACAAGAAAGAAAAGTAATTGGCTCAAAGGGGCTTTACTAAGGATAAAATTGTATAAGAGACAGTGTTAAGGATAATTTGGCTAACAACGATGGCCTAAAGTCATTTTTTTTATAACTATATTGTCCATCACAAGGCTTTGGACTATGTACTACCATATAAGACTACTTCATTTTCACCACCTAACATCAACAGATACCCATATACTTCCATCCACACCTCGTATCATCCGGTTTAGAAAGAAAAGGTTTATAGGCTCAACGGGCTAAGCAAAGGATTATGTAGTGGTTAGTGTTTGGGTTAAATGAGGCTTATGAAACGATGGCCTAAGATCATTTCTAAGCTCATGACATTCCTCTTGCAGTTTCAAGACAGAAACCAGAGCAACTTCTAGAGGTAAAGTGCACAGTGACATACTCTCAATCAAACGAACACAGGCTCAAATTCTCACAGGCTAAACATATCCTAGAGGCCAAAATCAATTCCGCAAAAAATATGCACCTCATCAACTCATATGCAAATCATTAGACAGGTTTCACGAGAAAAAAATAGTTGTCATCATTAACTTTGATCAATAATGCAAATACAACCCGTACCAAACCATTCAATTCCCGGTACAATAAAATGACAGAGTTTTCCAAGTTATAGACCCACTAAATAAAAGACAAACTAAAATATTACGGAATTTAAACGAATATATAACTGATGGTTCACGTTAATACAATTAGTGCAGGTCAAATATCAACTCAAAAAGTAAAGAAAAAGAAAAAGAAAATGGTAGAAACACACATCGCCCGATCACATCCCCCTCCCCCAAACTTATTCGATACGAAGGAAGGAATAAGTTTGTGGGGAAAAAGATCACGGAGATGTGTGTGAGACCTCAGACATCCTCACTGCGGTGGCGGCCATGAACTGCCGCATCTGCTACTCGGTCGCTGTTTTTGCAATATTCAGTAAATCCCCGCATTTCTAACTATTTTCCTGCACTCAACAAACTTAAACAAAATACGTGAACTCTAGACATAATAAAGGACATAAGACTCCAAAATTAAACAACTGAAAGTAGTAAAAACTGGGTTGCCTCCCAGCAAACACTTTATCTAACGTCTGTAGCTAGACACAAAAGTAAAAAAAAAATTATACAGGATAAAAAGCGCGTAAAATAAAGTCTATATTAGTGGCGCAATATCAGAATTAGTGTTAATTATAAATCTACGCAATCCCCGGCAACAGCGCCAAAAACTTGATAGCGTATTTTGCAACACGCTAAAACTGCAAGTGTACAGACCAATGCAGAGGCAAGTAATAAATTATTGATCTCAAGGATTGCAGGCTCGAAATACAATCAAGCACTAAAACCTAGATATCTTGCTACTATCTAGACACATCGGTAAAAGAGTTTTGTTTATTTAAGCTAAGCAATATTGAAAAGCAATATTTAAAAAGACAAGTAAAAGAAAAGGTTTTACAAAATATGGAGAAAATAGGATTCCAGGGCAATCCACTATGATAAATAATTATGCAAACAGTTTACTCAATCCAATTCCAATTTAATTTCCAAACACAAGGGTTAATCACGAATATGTTATCAGGCGATTCTCTAGAACTCTAAACCATAACATGGAAATAAAAATCCTAATGACTCTTCTCGGACGCGCAGAAGGAATTATACTCTTGATTAAAACCTAAGATTTTAAAACCCTTTAATAACTCGAATTCCTCTCGGACATTCGATTTATCAAATTTAATTATCATGCAACTTATTGATAAACCTAGACTTCTCAGTTCAAGAAATACCAATCAAATCACCATCAATGGCCAATATCAAGCAATTAATTTAAAACTCAGGACAATCAAAATGCGCATGGAAAAGGAAAATCAAATTAAATAAACATTTACATAAAATTCATCAAGTTTCAAAACCCTAGAATCCAATATGGATTTAGCCAATCATGCTAAATTCCACAAAAACAAAGAAATAAAGAGTCATTAAATCGAAAAACATGGAAACCAAAACTCGAGGTCTTCAATCCCAAATCTTCAATCTTTGTTCTTCAGATTCCACTCAGTTCTGACTTTCTCCAACTCTAAAAACTCTAAGATAATCAGGAAGGGTCGTTCTTTAGTCTTGGAAGCCTCTATTTATACTTATCTTCTTCAAACCCAAAAAGATATGGGATTTGGATCAATTTTCGCCCAAAAAGTCACGATCGGTGACCCATAAAGCGATGATGGCGACTGCCATCGTGTGCCCGGGTTGCCATCTCTGCGCCGCACCAAATTATTGAGAAAATACGAAAACGGTGACCCAATTGCAATATCGGCGACCGCCGTTTATGTATTTGGGTCGCCATTCCTCTCACGGACCTTGCCCTTCTGCGCAGTCTCATGGTTTTGGCTATAACTTTCGCTCCCGAACTCCGATTGACCCGATTTCAGTTGCATAGGAAATCTAACTCAAAAATATATCTATTGCCATGCTCCATTAGCTAGAGTTCCATGTGTGGAGGAATTCGTGACTACTTCTTTGAACATCAACTGCTTTCGGTACGGGTTTCCATTGAATTTTGGCCTAAAATGTATTTGGGTTCGGTCTTTTCTCATTTTTTCCTCTTCCTGATGCAAACGAACATCGATTGGATCCATGGTACCCAGTCATATCCTGTAAACGGCTCAATTGTGCCTGAAACCTGCATAAACAACCCAAAACCAAACCAAACATAATATTTTCCAAAAGAGTATGAATACGACACAGAAATATCACTTAATGATCTAATCCAAGGCAAATAGTTAGCAGATTCACATCAGTAAAATGCACAAAATGAGTGTTTATCACATACATCAACACATATTCAAATAGATAAAATAGTCAAAAACCCAAACATTCAAGTTTTAGCTCATATTCGAATTACAAAAAGTGAACAAAGCTATGATGTTCATCTTCCTAACCATGTCCAAACATAAAACAATTTGCAAAATTAAATAAACCCACCCACAATCCAATCTGCAGTTGTTCTTAACTCGTGCATCTAGTTCTTCTCGTAATCCATTCTTCAACCTCCCGCTTTTACTCTAATGCTCATGTTTTTCATCCCTCGTCCTTCTTACAAAAATATCTTCCTTATTTTGCTTCCACTGATTTGCATCATACACGTGGCTATCCATCCTGCCCCTCTCTTAATTTGGATAACATTCCAGTCGACACCTGTCCAGACTTTTAGACTAATTCTGAAAAGCAAGGAGATTCTGTCTGCAGGTGATCCTCCAAATGTGCTTCTTCCACAAGGTTGGCCATGTGAGTCCTATGCTGAAGCATCAAATCCTTTTCCTCTTGCTGTTGTTAGGCTCTAGCATGATGTTCCTGCGGTAACACTAAAATAGTTCCTTGCAAAACCTAATAAATTAGACTAAACACCACCAAACAAACATAAATGAGGCACGATGTTTTATTAAACTGAATTCTAACATCTATCCTACCTTCATGACTTAAATGCGACATAAACCTAACTAAAAAAAACTAAAAGGATAACTCTTTATGAGAGTTATCACTCCCCCAAACTTAAAACATTGCTTGTCCCCAAGCAATCAAACTAAAACCAATATAGTGCTATTTCAATTGAGCATGCATTCTGTCTCGATACTCTCAGCTTATTACAAAAAAAATAAGAAAGAAGCTCCACAAGTAATTTTGAATTGATCATGCTTCAACCACCACAAATCTTGCAAACTTAATCAAAACATTCCAATCTAGTATAGAAGAAAAAGTCCCAAAACATTTTAGCATGATTACTACATGTGTCCCGAGCTTAAACTTAACTTCCATTGTCATCAACTATGATCATCAATGCTACTGCTTCTTACTACATTTAAGTTGCAAACATGCTCTTCACTAATGGAACTCAAACTACACTTAGATCAAAAGGTCTTTATGTGCTTCTAATGTGAGGTTGTGGTTAAGGTAGGGAATATAGGAATAGTGACTAGAAGAATCAAGAGGCATCCTCCAATCTCACACTAGAACCAGACTTATTTTAACCACAAAGGGAGGACATATACGAGACTCGCACATGGTGAGTTTTGTGTGGAAGCATATTGTTTGTCGATTTGGATTGCCCCAGGAAATCATCATGGACAATGGAAGGAAATTCTCAAGTAAAAATTTCAAAGATTATTGCGAGAAGCTTGGGATCCGTCTCCTATTCTCAAGCTTTAGGTATCCCGAGGTGAATGGTTTGGCAAAATCTACTAACAAGATCATAATGAGCACATTGAAGAGAAGATTGAGGCCTTCAAAATTAGCATGGGTCAACGAGTTGCCTGCCGTTTTGTGGCCATACCGCACAACACCTCGAACTGCTACTAGTGAAACCCCTTTTTTCACTAACCTAGGGTTCCGAGGTCGTGGTGTTGACCGAAGCAATTTAGATTAGCCCTCGAGTTGAGCAATTCGATGAATAGGAAAACAATGAGAAACTAATCAATTAGAGCTGTTTGACGAGAAAATAACCCTAGCACTTGGGAGGATGGATGGTCAACCGATATTACAACAAGTCGGTTTGCTTGAGGACGTTGCAAGTTGGAGATTGGGTACTCCAACAGGTATTCCAAAACACCAAAGAGACCAATGCAGGGAAGTAAGGCCCTACATGGGAAAGACCGCATATCGTGACAGACATCATGAAAAACGGCAACCATCGACTCATCACCCCGGAAGGAAAGGTTGTACCGTATGCATGGAACAACAAGTATCTGAGGATATTTCTTTAGCTCGACTAACGAGCGGTTCGAGCACCCATTGTACTTCAAGTCAGTAAAATGAGTTAGCAATATTTTAATTTGGTTTTTCGTCTTAAACAATCATTTTACGTTTGAAGTAAACATTATTTTACACCTCTCTATGTGAAATCGATTAAGAAGACCACAATAAATCAAAAGAGCTAAAAGTTTCATATCATAAAAGGCGATAAATGAGTTCAAAAGGGCGCATAGCGCCAGAATACATGAAAACAAGTTTGAAATTAAAAATTTGCAGAAGTGAAGAAGGAAAACAGCAAAGGAGTAGGAGGCGACTTTGTGGGGTCCCGATCGATGCGCTCATCCTCTTTACTCTTGGTGCGCTACTCATTGTCATGCTCGGAACCCTCATAGTCATCCGCTTCAAATTTGGCCGGCAACAAGTAGCCCAAGTCCAGATCTGGATACTTCTCGAGCACCATGTCCCTGGCCATGACCATCGTGAGCACAGCAAAATCGTCGAAGACTGACTTCCTGAGGGGCATTGACATAGCTTAGAGAGATTGAGACCCTCAACCTCCGTTTGAGCCTGGTGTAAGGCGATTCAAGTAGCCTCAGCCTAGGATAGGGCCACCTCGAGCTCCTGCTGCTTCTTGGTAAGCTGCTTAGAGTCAGAGTCATGACATCGCCTTTCAAAAAAGCATCTCCTCACTCGTAGATTGTTTCTCGCACTCGAGCTACTCAATCAACTGTTTGGCGGATTGAAGTTCGGCATTCCTAGTTGCCAAGGTCTCTAAGGCAGAATCACAGTCTTGAGCCACTCGACTGGATGACCTCTCGAGGATCCTGCGATCCTTCCACTCCTCAGCAAGTGCCTTCATGGCGTAGAACAAGTCGTCTCTCATGCTCTCGAGGCTCTGCTAGAAAGGGCCAAAAATTGTTAAGAAAGAAGATAAAGCATAGCAGGCGGTATGAAAAGGACTCGATAAGCATACCTTCAGCTATACATCAACATGTGAACATGGTCCATGAAGCACTTTATCGCCACAGCCCCCGACGACCAGGGAGGACCAAGCCAGGCCACGTGGAGGAAAGTCAAGAAATCCCCCCCGTTAGCTGTTATTCGACGATTATTGTTCATCAAAGGGTGTTAAACAACATCCACCTGCTCGGACGGGGCACCAGTGATGGTCACTAAGGCATAGGACTCGCCCCCCTCAGTAAAATTATGAATCTCTTGCTCACTGGGCTGGGGGCTTTTTGTCTCTCATCCCGTCTTTGTTTGCAGGTCATAGGGGATTTCGGGGCCTCATGCCCCTTAGTCTCTAGCTGCTCGGGGCGGGGGATATCCTCGAGCTGTTGGCTTTCGAGTGGGGTAGATGTATCCCCAATCAAACTCGGACCACCGGCATTCATCGTTATCTTCTTTGATTTGGTTTGTAACTTCTTCTTCCCAACCCTCCGTTGTTTGAATTGAATAAGCTCCTCCAACTTAAGAGTTGACATGTCTTGAATGCCAAAGATGTCTGCCCAATGGCCTTGGAGCAATCAGTCTGGATCGTTAACTTGATGCTGATAGGCAATTCGAATCCAGGCTCGCTCGTCCGTAAGTGTCAAGCGTGGATGCCCTACACATAATATAAAGTAAGTGAGAACAATCAGAAAAAAGCATATGTAAAGACTTACTCATAGTACGGGGTTCACTTGAAGGGATTGATTGCACCTATAAAAAAGGGTGTGTACTTGGTCGTAGTCTAAGGATGAATGGGCATTGACTAGGCCCCTTGAAAGGTGTTGTCGTACCTTTTGCCATCAAACAGTACGAGTTCCCTGTCACCGCTCGAGCTGCTTGACCTCCTATTTACCTTCTCAAGGCGATGATTAGTTCAGTACACCATATTCGATTGAACTGCTGTGGTCCGATCACTCTCACGTGGTTCAATATATCCTTACAAAGCATCCTTACATCCGCATGCTTACAGCTCCAAGGAGCAAGTCATTCGGGATCTTGCACTTGTCAAAACCTTCACGCTGGGGGCTGCCCCCAAATGGAGAAAACTTTATGTCACTAGGGCATTCGGGGATTTTGAATCCTGACGACATGTGCCTAGCCTTGAGTGGCAACATCATGAGGGTTATCTTTCTAAAGATTCAACCTCAAACCGCACGACCACTAGAATCGGTCTCGATGCAGTGATTTTACTCCATGTCAGACCCCATAGAATTCGTATCCATCTGATTCTACCATATTCGCCCATGTGCTATATGAAGCCGGCCCACGTGCCAGAAGATTCAGGGTCGCTACCTGCAATCTCTTTTGGGTTCACTCCCGCAGCATATTGTTTGGAGCCCCACCTCGTCAAGCACACTCATTGCTTCAAGTTTTATCGACTGATATAGGAAAGGGTGGAAGTTGTGCCTTTCTCTTTCAGGTCGGAGAGCTGGTTGCAGAGAGGTAGAAGAATCCTCCACGCAAGTTCTCGGGGGGAATATGATGGAAGAGTGATATGAAATCCCTCTATCGCCTTCTCATCCCATCCTGGTTCGATCTTAAGAGACATAAAGTCCTTATATCAACAAGCAAGACACTTAGCTTCATCGAAACAAACTTAATTTTGATAAAGATGGGGGGCTATTATTGTACCCCAAAATAGCCTCGCCCAATTTGAGCCCATCCACAAGGTAAAACCAGCTCGATAAGGGGAAGATTAGGCCCAATAAGCCCGATCTGATGCAAATAGCCTAAGTAGATCATGATATCTTCTGGAAATTCGCTATGGATGGATGCTATCTACACTCCTCGAGCGGCTCTCCGCTATGACCAAGCTCGAACTAATCTCTCCTTGAGTGGTCTAGGAAAGTGTTGGTCCCAGATCAGAGTACGTATGATATGCAGTGGAAGTATTAAGGCAGTTAATTACTCTCTAAAACACGGCAGTTCAGCTTCTTTATAACTCAGTTTTTATGTGACAGTTTTAAAAACATAGTTTGTGTTAGCTAGCAATTTAGGTTAACAGTTTTACTGTTATAAGCAGTTAACAGTTATACACTTCAACTCTTCCAGACAAGTGTTGAAGGTTTCAAGATATAATTGAAAAATGTAAGATGCGTAAAGTAAGTAAAACTGTAAATGAGACATGATATTTATAGTGGTTCGGAGCCTTAAGTCCTACGTCCACTCTTTGGATATCTGATCCGGAAATTCACTAAGTTATGAAGATACAGTCCTCACGATCTATAGCCAATTATTGTAGAGACCTCCGTCCATAGCACAATGGATCACTCGCCCAGGCAGTTGTACTTCACTCCTTCTTCAGTTCCTTGAATCTCGGCAATTCCACGTAGTCTCCTTGAAACATGCAGTCGTCGAAGATGGACTGAGGACAAACCTCCCTTTTCTTTCTCCAGTAGATTGGATGGTTGAGTTCTTCCCAGAACGTACACTGGTTGGAAGTTGCCTGTAATAACATTCTCTTCTCTCAAAAGATTAGGTTGTTGTGTTCTTACTCGAAAAGTAAGAACACCAAGAAAGTAGATTAAGTTAGTAGACTTAATCCTCATGTACGCAAGATCACACGGAGAATCTCAAAGGAAACTTTAAGCAATAATACCTCATGTTCAATAAATGAACCACTGAGTTAACGTCTTCTTGCTTGAGAACTTTTAATGCTTGAGCTTTAAGTTCGACAGAGTGACGACAATGATAAATGTGTCGAAGGTTGTTTTGTCTCTATTGTTCCTGCTATTTATAGTTGTAGAGGTGAAAATAGTCGGTAGAGACAATTTGAAGGATGTCCAATCAGAGTCCATCCTTTTCTGCAAAGTAGCCTGCCTCATTGCCTTTTCTGCGACACTGTCCTGCTTTTGCAGGGCAGTTTGTACTTGATGTGTCAGACGCCAAACAACGTTGTACGCCAGTTACAACTGGGTGTCTATCTGTCTTTTATCATTGACTTCTTTAATGTTCTTCTGCGACTGATCGACATCTTGCTATGTACGAATTCCATAACGCGATACTGTCCTGGTCTGAAACTGTGAGCGTCTCTCGACAATTTCACTGTGAAAACTGTGTCCATAGTTTTCGTTGATATATAAACCATGACAAGAAAAACTATCTGCACAGTTTTTCGTAACCGTTACTCTGCTCTGTTTTCTTTGTCCTTTATGATTTACAGTTATCTCGTTTGAATGGCTTCTTCTTCAAAACTGTTCGATAGTTTTGACAGTTCTCCTCTCCTAGACTATTACAACTCGATCATCCTATACAAGGATTACATGAGGTAATAATTCTAAGGCCTAGACTTTGGTATATAGTTTTGACACATCAAAACATCAAATTAAGGTGGGATTTATACATCAACACCTAACAATTTCCCCCTTTTTGATGTTGTCAAAACCATACCTCTAAGTCTATCAAAGTCAACGAGAAGATGCGGTTGATCTGAGTTTACAAAGTTTATCTATCTAACACTGCTCAGAACTGTGCTTCTTCTACACTCGACCTACTCTAAATGATCTTCCCCCTTAATGGGATAGTAATTCTCGATTGAAATCAATCAAATTAGAGCGATAAGAGAAGAAAGGTTGATGATCACACTAGAATATGTGAATTCAGCCAGTCAAGAATCAAGGTAAGAGACAATGAGTATTTGTCTTCAAACCAACAGTTTTTTACTTTTCACTAGATATGTTCGATTACAAGTACATGAAAAGTTTTAAAACTGCGGTAATAAAAGAAGACATACAAAACAAAACACAAAAATCCATAACCTCTGCACTACTTGTTTGATCCTTGTCCTTCCCCCTTTCTTGATTCGAGGAATCTGCGTCCTTTGGCTTTGAGGAGGTTGCGGCAGACGTGGAAGACAGAACAGCTTGTGCCTTAAGAATTGTTGTTACGTGGAAGCCATTACTGCTTCCAACTGCATTTTTAATTCTTCATCCCGCTTTCTCTGTTCTTCTTCTCGCTTTCTGTATTCCTCGTCTCGCTTTCTATATTCCTCATCTCACCTCCTCTGTTCCTCATCTCGCCTATCTATCAATGTCAACTGCAGCTTCAAAGTCTCATCTCTTCTCTCAGAAAGCCCATTGAATTCGGCAGAACTCCTAAAGTGCCAGACTGAACCGGTCCGAGGAGGTGGTCGAATCACCCGCAATGACAGTCACTCAAAGGACTGGCGTGCCATAGATGGGAAGAATCCTAAAAAGGCAGGATTTAACTGTATGTCAGATTTATATGGAAAAGTATATATCCACCTTGATATGAAAAGATTTGTATGTATCTTACCATATCATATCTTGCTTCCTTGTAAGTCTAGGATTTCTCTCCTATAAATATTTGTGTTATCATTGTAAAAAGGGATGTATTTTCTCTCAGTATTCAGTAATAAAATTAACAAATTTCCCCATCTTCAGTATTCTTTCGTTACTTTTTCGTTCTTCTGAATTCCACCCATCAACAGTACTTGACTTGACACACCAAAACAATCAACAATAAAGTAGGTATACTTCCTAACACTAAATTAATAAAAATGTACATTACAATAAGGTTAAATAGGGGAAAATATCCTAAATTATCGACGTTTTCGAAAAAAATACTCCAATCTATTTCCATATCTTGTTTCCTTGTAAATCTAGGATTTCTCTTCTATGAATATCTATGTTATCATTGTAAAAAGGGATGGATTTTTTCTCTTAAAAATTTGCTGTAATAAAATCATCAAATTCCCCATCTTGAATATTCTTTTTTTACTTTTCCGTTCTTCTGAATTTCACCCATCAACAGGACTTGACATGACACATCAAAGCAATCAACAATAAAGTAGGTATACTTCCTAACACAAATTTCATAAAAATGTATATTAGAATAAGGGTAAATAGGGGAAAACACCCTAAATTATCGACGTTTTCGAAAAAATACCTCAATCTATTTCATTAGTTAAAAATACCCCAATATTAACTTTTGTTTATGAATTACATGATCTATTGATATTTTTGGGAAAATATCCTAATGTATTATTATTAGTTAAAAATACAACAATCTCTAATTTTCGTTATGAATTATACCAAAACAAGAAATATTATTGGCTCACACAAAGATGGCAGTCAAAAACAACTATGTTCGTCCATGTTAAATTTAATGTAGTAAAAAATAAATATTTGCTAGATATTCAAATGCATTTACCTTGTGAAAAATATTTAAAACTTTATGTTATTCTCTTTTTTTTTTTTTTGTTTCATTTGGTTGGTGTAATGTCTGACTTTTGTGCATATTACTTGAATTCCTTTTTTTTCTCTCTAAATGTGTGTTTTGATAGTGTGATCTTGTATCAAAATGCATAAGCCGCCGTTTGGATTGGGGGTTTAAAAATAAAAAGTAAACAATGAAGTTTTAATTACTTTTCAGATGATAAATTAATTTGAATGTATAGCAAATATTGATTGTTTAGTACATTAAATTTAACACGAACGAAGATAGTTGTTTTGACAACTATCTTTGTGAGAGCCAATAATATTTATCGTTTTGGTATAATTCATAAATAATATGAAAGATTGATGTATTTTTAACTAATAACAATACATAGAGGTATTTTCCCAAAAATATCAATAGATCGGGGTATTATTCATTAACGAAAATAAAGATTGAAGTATTTTTAATTAATGAAAATAGATTGAAGCATTTTTCCAAAAATATCAATAATTTAGGATATTCTCCCCTATTTATCCTTACAATAATGATAGAACTACTAATAAGAATGTCTAAGTCAACTGGACCATTCTATCATCGTTGTGATAGATGAACAATTTGATTCAAACTATTACATCCAAGCTTATTCTAACTAAAATTTTCAAACTAAAATATTTCTAGGGATTTAATTGAATCGAGTTGAACTGAATAGTGTCTTGTTCAAGTTTTATTTGTTTATTTTTGTGTCGAGTTTCAACTTTTTAATTGAATACTTTAAAGTTCAAGAATTGATTTGGGTGTTAGTTTAGTCAAAACGAACATTCTAAATTATGATTTTTTTAAACATTCATGAATTTTTTTAAAAGCAAAAGTTCTTTCTTTCAAAAAATAATATTATATTCAAACTCAAATTTAATTTTTTCATATCATCACAAAGATTTATCATATTTATTATTCTTAAATAATGAAAACACTAATTTTATAAAATTAATAATTCTAAATCTCATAGTAATTTTAGCTTTCTAAATTGCTCAAGAACTCACAAATTAAATTACTATAAATCTCAAATTTGATTCATTTAATAAATGAAATTGAATAAAGTTTTTGCGAATTTATAATTAAAATAGTTCACATACAGTTTTATTCATTTACCAGACCAAATATTTCTAACTCTAGTTATTTTAAGATGATTCCTTTAATCTTACCCACTATTTTTTATTTATATTGACATTCTATTTACGAGTCCAAATGAGAGTTTTCCCACTAACAAAAAAAAAAAAATCCTATGATGACACCTGTAGGACTACCTGCCTTAAGCTTAGTCCAATTAGATTTAGACAAATAACTCGCCACTCTCATTGATTGACAGGACCCAACTCAAACTTAGAATGAAATGGTCGTACTTTGGACCATAACCTTTCTCCCAAAATTACATTTAAATTTAAAAAGGTTATATAAAAATATTAGTTTGTTGGTATCAAATTTAATTTAGTCTATATTACCAAAACAAACTCTCATATGAGACGGTCTCATCATTTTTATTATGAGACGAATTTAATGAAATGATGTATTTCTTTATTGCAAATGATGTCTCACCATTTTTATTGTGAGACGAACTTAATGAAATGATGTGTTCTTTATTGCAAATGATGTATTCATTTGTTGCAAATAATGTAATTTTTAAAAATGAAAAGATGTATTAAATCTATTGAAATGATGCATTAAGGTCCGTCTCACAATAAAAAAATGGTAAAACTGTTTCTCAGGAGACGAACTCTATTACTAAGACTCTCGCTAACAGAGACCCAGGTCTAGTAAAGGTCCCCTCCAGGTGGATTTTTATATATAAAAAAAAAATGTTACAATTTGTGCAAATTGGACCAGACCTGGTCCGGTTGAGACCTAGAATAGACCACTTGGTTTGCTCACCTTTTTTATTGTTGGGCCAATGGGGTGGTGACATTTATCATCATCTCATTGGTTCAACAATTATTTATGTAGTATAGTTTAATTTGAGTATATTTTAGTATTATAAATAAATAAATAAATATACCAAAATTCATGATTTTTAATTCTCTACAAATAGAGCCTAATTTTGCTATATATTTTTTAAAATTTTAATTTTTCAAAATTAAAATATATAATATTACACATATTTTGTATTTTTTCTAATTCAATATTTCAAAAAAATGATTGGATGATTTTACCAAAAATTAATAATTATAATTATATTTGTACATTTAATTGTTAAAAATATATAATTGATGAATGAATGATTATATTTGGACATTTGAAAAAAAAATGAATGAACAATTATTTGAAAATATTTAATTACAACTATTGATTTATTCATTTATTTATATATCATAAAATATTTTTAATATTATTCAATTATTCATCACAACAAAAATACAATCCTTGTCAATTTAATTTCGACCCTTGTTCACTAAAGTTAATAAATCTCATTCATTCGTCACAAGCACAATCCTTGTCAATTTGATCTCCACCCTTTATCACTAAAGCGATCAATCTCATCCATTCATCAGAAGCACAATCCTTGTCAATTTGATCTCAACCCTTTATCACTAAAGCAATCAATCTCATCCATTCATCACAAGCACAATCCATACCAAATTGTGGTAGAGAATTTCATAGAATTCACCATTCTTCCTCTATAAATAGAGTTTTAGTCTTATATCTTCAAATCACTGCATTCAATCAAAGCTTTCTTCTTTCTTAAAAATGTCATCAAATGAGAATGTCGATAATGATTTAGCTTCTGATTCTGATCTTCTTGACTTCAGCGAATTTGATGAATGGCATGAAAATCTCATACTACAAAATCAACAAGTTGACTCCATCATTGAAGAGGTATCTCTTCTCATTCCTACTATATCCTTGCAGCCAACGAACTACACCAATAGGCAGTGACGTCGCTACATTGAAAGAAATCGCGAGAAGGTCCATGAAGGAGTGTTCGAGCAATATTTTGCAGACGATCCAATATATCCTCCAGAAGTTTTTCGAACAAGGTTTCGTATGCAGAAGCCATTATTCGAAAGAATAATGTGTAAACTCGTTGATACAGATCAATTTTTTCAACAAAGGCGTGATGCAACTGGTCGATTAGGTATGTCTTCTATTCAAAAATGTACTGCAGCTATGAGAGTTTTAGCATATGGGACAGGTGCTGATTTGCATGATGAATACATTCGAATGAGTGCACAAACTATTAGAAAATCTGTTGAAAAATTTGTTGAAGGTGTGGTTTCAAACTTTGGTGATGAGTATCTAAGAAAGCCGAACGAAGCAGACATTGCTTACTTGTTAGCGGTCGTTGAACAAAGAGGTTTTCCAGGTATGTTAGGTAGTATTGATTGCATGCACTGGGAGTGGAAAAATTGTCCTAGTGCGTGGGCAGGACAATATACAGGAAGAAATGGTAAGGCAACAATAATTTTGGAAGCTGTTGCATCACAAGACTTATGGATCTGGCATGCATTTTTTGGAACCCCGGGTTCCAGAAATGATATCAACGTGCTTGAACAATCTCCTGTTTTCAACGATGTCTTGGAGGGTCGTGCACCAAAGGTTAGTTATGTTGTCAATGGCCATGAAAAGAATATGTGATATTATCTCACTGATGGGATATATCCTCAGTGGGCAGCATTTATCAAATCTATACCCAGTCCCCAAATTAGGAAGCATCAACTATTTGCTCAACATCAAGAAGCGGCTCGCAAAGATGTTGAGCGAGCATTTGGTGTTCTCCAGGCTCGTTTCCATTTTCTAAAACAACCATGCCTAATGTGGGATCGTGATATGATGGGCAAAATAATGCTTGCTTGCATCATCTTGCACAATATGATAGTGGAAGATGAGAGACACACTTATCTAAATTATCGTGATCCTACAGAGTTTATAAATGATAGAAGGCTTAACTCCCAGGGCGAAGATGGTGAGAGTCCGAATTTTGAGTTCTCTACAGAACGGATTGCAAGTCTTGCAAGCTATATGAGGAATAGGTCTATACTTCGTAACAAAGAAGCTCATCAGGCTCTGAAAATGATTTGATCGAGCATATTTGGCAAAAGTATGGTCGTGCAAGTTGATTTGGCATTCTTTGTTTGTATCCGTGTTCTCAATGTTGTAATTTCTTTGCTTATTGTTAATCATATTATGAATGTTGTAATTTCTTTGCTTATTTGTAATTGTATTCTCAATGTTGTAATATCCACCGTTCGTGAAAAGCACAATCCTCATCACATCTCATATCCACCATTCATCCAAAAGCAATCAATATCCACCATTCATCCAAAAGCAATCAATATCCACCGTTCGTGAAAAGCACAATCCACATCACATCTCATATCCACCATTCATCCAAAAGCAATCAATATCCACCATTCATCCAAAAGCAATCAATATCCACCGTTCGTGAAAAGCACAATCCTCATCACAACTCATATCCACCATTCATCCAAAAGCAATCATATTCACTACCCCTCTATAAATAGATATGTCATTTGGTATGTCTCACAACACATAAAACACATCTCTCATATTCTCCAATTCCCTAAAATCTCTAGAATCTCGATGGATCCAAATAACCTTTTCCCCCTGTTGGTCCCGGTTTTTCAGAGTATAAAACGTTACGCAGCGGAAATAATGTTAAGTGTTTTCTTGCACGCTACTTACACACAGATCTCTTTGTGTCAGAACGGCTCTCTCTGTCAGTCCGAGGAATAAGACTGGCGTCTTGTGACTGATAGACTTTAAGTTATCCTTCCTTAAAGTCATATTTTGTCAGTCGATTCCTCAGAGAATCTTCTTTTTGTCTCTACTACGCGGGGAGAGAGAATCTGGAATTCTGCTGGTAACATCTGACTGGTAGATCATACTGGTGATCTTGTGCTGGCAGTCTCTGCTGGTGACTTGCCCTGGCATCATCTAAGTCTACCAAATCTCTGGATGTTAACTCTTTTCGGAATCTCCCATGACTGGTGAAATCACCGCTGGTGAATAGTGTAAGCAAGAACATGTATTCTGCTGGTAAGATTTGTCAGCCGCCTGCTGATGAAACCCTTCCCAACTGGTGAACAGTAGCCAGTCATAAGCGCCTCTCATGCTGGTGAACAGTGTCAGCACGAGTCTTTGTCAGCCGCCTGCTGATGAAACTTTTCCCAACTGGTGAACAGTAGCCAGTGGTAAGTGTTTCTCATGCTGGTGAACAGTATCAGCATGAGTCTTGATCAGCTGCGACTTACAACTCAAAGACCTAAACAGGACTTTACATTTAAGACTAGAGCTATGTAGAGACAACTGACGCTGGTAGGACTTAGGACTTAGGATTTGATCCACCAAAACTATAATCTAAACAAGTAAGCTACTGGGGGAGGAAACCTTAGACAGATTTCCCAACACTCCCTTTATCCTGAAAATCTCTCGGTTTCTCAAGATTATTATCCTAGTCTTGAAAACATCGAAACTCAAGATTTTCAAACCCATTCAAACCCCCAAATGCCAAATGATACCATCATTCACGAAAATATCCAATCCCTAAATGATACCACCAACACGTCAAGCGGTCCGAAAGGCTGGAATACAAAAGAAGATATGTCACTAATGTATTCGTGGTGCAGAATTAGCGAGAACCCAATTGTTGGCGCCAATCAAAGTGCTCAAACATTTTGGAAACGCGTCAAGGATTCTTACGAGGAAGCTAGAGCAGACAACCCAAAGTTTATGGGCGAAGAAAGAACCATCGAGTCACTGAGACAACGCCAGAAGCGATTGAATACAAATGTAACCAAATGGATTGCTGCATACAAAGAAGCGTATAATCAAAAAAGCAGTGGCATGTCCGATGCCGATGTTGAAAAGATAGCTCAACAACTTTATGCTGGCCCAAAAGGTGCTAAGTTTGTGCACCATGAGGTTTTTGAAAGGATTATGCGGCACCATCCGAAGTGGGAATTGAAATTAGGCGTCGAAAATCATCGCAATCGTACTGAGCGACCATGTGTTGGCGATGCTGATGGAGAAGAAGGCAGTAGAAGCTCCAAAAAATCAAAAACTACGGATGCAGACACAACTGAGGTTAGTGAAACTTCAACAATTCGTCGTCCTATTGGCAAGGGATAAGGCGAAAGGAAAAAGGAAGGAGAAAACATCATCGTCAACAAAATCAGTGGTTTTTGATGGATACACTTCAACACTTGAAGCAATGAGGATCACACGTGAAAAAGAAGTGACTGCCATTAACAGGATGAGAGATATCAAACACCGAGGTCAAGATGTTCAAATGCTCACAATATTAATGAGTAAAAGTCACTTGTCTCCTCAAGAGGAAGCTATTAAAAACCGACTTCTGCAGGAATTATATCCATCTTAACTAAGTAATCGTGTTATTTTATGTAATTGTTGTAATTTCAATTTTAATCCTAGTAATCGGTGTGTATGTGCTATTTGATGTAACCGTTTAATTTTAGTTTAATTATTGTTGTCGGTGAATTTGTAATCGTCTTTTTATTCCTAATTGGTGTGATTTATTTTATGCAATCGGTTTAATTTTTTTATAATTATAATCAATTATAATTATTTTAATAAAATAAAATATTATAAAATAAAATAATATGAAATAATTAAATAATATTGTGGTTTGGTGGTTGGGTGGTTGCTGTTAAATCATGTAAAATTATTGTGGTTGGGTTTGGATGAATAGTGATGATGTGGAAGAAAGAGAAAATAATTAAATATTGAGTGGTTGGATGGTTGGGTGTGGTTGCTGTTATTCATAGTCTAATACTCAAAGCCTACAGCCCAAACACGCCCCAAAAATTGACGACTCAATACTTAGGCGAATTCCTAATTTCACAAGCAGCTATTTCATACTAGCTGTATCACCAATGCCATTCATCTTTATTTTAAACGAAGCAAAGACAAATTACACATTATAAAGAGCATAAAACCTTTTATAAAACCCCTTCTACACAACTCTTGAAGGGGTTGGCTCTTTGGTCACAAATACAAACAATTCTAAAAGAGGTTGGCTTCTCTATCAAATTATAATTCTTCAAAGGTTGAGAAATACTCCTTCTGTCCTAATTTATTAGTCACAATTATTTTTTTGGTCTGTCTCATTTATTAGTCCTCTTTCCTAAAATAGCAAATTTTTTCACGCTCATCAATAAAATATTAATTCTATTATACTCACAAACATTGATTATTATGTCATTTTAGTTTGTGACTAATAATTAGGGAGGAAGGGAGTATACAAAAGCAATACTCTTGCAATTGATTTGTCCTCTATGTTTCTTAAATACTCAAAATTGCAATATCCAACACCCTCAACTATTATCGTCATCTAATCTATGCAAAAGATTTTATGAATAATTTCTCATGGTATAAAATTTATATATATTTAAATTAATAAAATGTAACTTAAATTTATAATTTATTAAATACAAATAAGACATTTTAACCGTGACTGTCCGAATTGACCGTGACTATCATTTTAATGTGAGAGAAAGCACTTCATCATTCTCCCACTACAAGCAAAATTAAAGCATCTAGTGTAATTATTCTAACTAGGGAGACAAAGGGTGCAATTCAACGACAACACCTTTTAGTAATTGATTGAGTAAATGAGAGAGAGAGAGAGAGAGAGAGAGAGAGCGCTTTAGATAATGGCACTATTTCTTATTATTATATTTAAATATATCTCAAAGAAAGAAAGAAAAAAAAGGGTGCTTAGCTTCTTAATTAAACAAAGATTATAAAAAGTCAATCTCCACCATAATTCCCCTCTCTTTTCATCACCAAACCCTAAATATTATTTTAGTATATACGTGTGGCTAAGGTTTGTGTGACTTGTAATAACGATGGGTATGAGAATGAGATTAGCAGCTTGCTAATCATTGTTATGGCGATATTAAGTTTCTAAAAATGGTAATTAGGGGGGAGGGATTTGATGTGGTGATGGTGATGATTAATTAGTGTTAGAGTTATGATATTATTGGAAGATTTGCATGTGGTTATGTTCCCTAAGGAGACTGTTAATGGTCCATTTTAATAGTAAGTGTTGATGTCATCTCAATTGGACCACTAATCAAGCTCTCTCCATTTCAATGTCCCCCACGGCTAATGTGTCATGTTTCTTTCGATTAGCCCTTCTCATTTTTATTTTTATTTTTTTTAAAAAAATTTAATCAAACTTAGCAAAAACACCATGTGTAGATATGTTAAACTAATTTGTGCCATTTGGCACCAATGGCGGATATACATGGAGATTAGGGTTATGAGATGTTGTGAAACGATGACAATATGACATACGAATTAAGAACAAGGAAGTAAATAACACAGGATTTACGTGGTTTGGCAATGTGCCTACGTCCACGGCGGAGCAGTCGATTTTAGTATCAACACATCATGTATTTATACTAAAACCCTACAAGGTATAAAATTCCTAAAAATACCCTGTACTTCGCTCGCAGGCATCAACCTGCCTCATTCCTTTATCAATATATGAGTCATATCAACATGAGATAACTTCATTGGAAAGTCGTGACAGAAAAGGTTGGAGATATGTAGGAAGAGAGTTTTAGGGAATTGAGGATGAAGATGAACATAATTAACTTCTTTTTTTGTTTTAGTCATAAGTTTGAAGAACTGTTTATGGTATTTAGATTAGTTTTAGTGCATGAGTTTTTATATATTCATGTTTTTTATTACTCCCTCTGTCCCTTTTAATTAGTCCACTTAGAAGTGGGCACAATAACCAATATTGTAAGAGATAGAGGAAATTAGTATTTTATTAGTGAGTGTGTATTAATTTTCCTTTTTAGGTAAGTGGACAATTAAATGAGACGGACGAAAAAAGAAAGGTGGACAATTGAAGTGGGACAGAGGGAGTATATGTGTACATGAAGAGTCATTCTGTAGAATTAGTTGGCCTTACGAATGATTGGATGTCTCTTTAATTGGAGTATTCGGTTAAAATTTTATATGTAAGAGTTGCAGTGGCAATCCTATTAGTTGCGCTTTCGAATTTATTTATGTACACATTATTTAAATTCAAGTTAGATGTCTCTAACATTACTCGAACAACGTACACGTTACAGACATTAATTCATGAAAACATAAGATCAAATCAAAAGTAAAATTTATGGATGAAGAAGATTTTGTTTTACCAATATTGAGAATTAAATTTTCTGTAAGAGAACTTAAAAGACACATTTTCGAGTTACTTGATACTAATATTCTACTAGTAAGTTTATACTATTTTTTTAGCCACAATCACGTGATACCAAAAATCTCTTTGTTAAATTAAATTATAATATTAAATTAGGATTAGAGTTCGATTTTTAGGTCTCTTCCATTTAAAATGAGAAGTAATGAAAATCTGATTTACTTGTACTTCATGTGATAGTTCATTTTATGCATGACTAAGTTGTTTTTTTATATGTGAAAAACTATATTTTTATTAGTAGAGAATTAACTATTTGTAAAAAAATGATTATATATATGTACCGAAAAGTATTTTGACTTGTAAAAAGGTATCACAATAATGACGCCAAGTTTTTTGAACTTAACACATAATAAAGAAGTATCGCAAGAGAAAAAATATTTCATCTTTTTATGTATATAATTATCTAAAGAAAAGGAATTTTGATGGGAAATAAAGATTTTAAAGAAACTAAAAGAATTATTTATTCGAAAATTTGTATGGTTGAGATCTTGACGAAAAAGTTTCGAAACATTTTTAAAAAAGTAATCGACTTATAAAGAATTTTAATTTATATGCTTCTTTCATATAATAAGCATCAATGTGATCGCAAACTGCGCCATTATCGATCATTTGAATGCATTAATTTAAATCCTACATCAAATATTTTCAATATAATTTGAATGTAGCCATTATCCTTTCTGTCTCAATCTTTTTGTCAAAAAGTGTTTAAAGATTCTTGTGTGAAATAAGTTATCGCAGGAGAGAAGAGTTGACACTAAATAAATATCACACATTATTAATCAGGGCATTATTGCTCTTTCTTATCAATTAGTTGTCCAAGGTTGCAATAGAACTTATGTTTAAGATTAAATGAATTCAATAAATACAATCAAGACAAAGAGATTATGTCCCCATTTATTTCAATGAAAACAATCGATTATATTCATTATTACATTTCTATTTCCCTAAACTTGGCCATCATCTAGTCATTCACTCACATTAGATAGGGTGTAATCGAAACAATCGAGTTAGCTAGGTGGCATCTTACTTAAATTAATTTGACTCATTTATTATTGAATCGAGCTTTAAGTTTTTTCATCAAATATTTTTAAATCCATGAACATAATCAAACCTTAGTCGAGCCAATATAAACTTTTTAAATTTAAATTATATTAAAAATATTCAATATTATTTAAAGAAAAAAATCATTAATTGCAAAAACAAAATAATATTAATACTCAAATTCAATTTTTTCTTACAATGACAAATATGTATCATACTTATTACTCTTAAATCATGAAAATATTATTTTATATAGTCAAATAGTCAATACGTTTATATTTCATAATAATTTTAGCTTATAAATTTGCACACAAACTCACTAATCAAATATTATAATGTTCAAATTTGATTCATTTAATAAACGAGTATCAATATATGACGCTTATCAACTCAAATAATTAGTTCATTTACAACCTACCTAATGTCATAAAGCACCATACAAATTGTGATTAGAATTGTTATCAGGATAGATGATTTAATTTGCTGATAAATTTATTCGTTTCAAGATATTTACAGTTCAAGAGAATGCAAGAATACGATTATTTTTGTATCCATTTATCTTTCATGTGTGTATGATAAAATATAATAGGTAAGAGTGACATAAATATTATTATTGACATATAAGATGGTTATATATACATCAAACAAAAATATGAGATTTAAGCATAAAATAATGTCAATCTTTGAAAAACGTTAAATAATTATTTGATATTAACTTACAAATAACATATAAAGTTCTACGAATATTGTCAATATTTTATGATACAAGGTGCTAAATTATGTAATTTAAATAAAAATCTAGTTTATAATTCAAACTCATCATTTAATCATAGAATATTATTATGGACATTTATAGACAAAAAAAATTGTGTTTATAATTTAACCACATCATTGAGAGTTCTACGCTTGATTGAGATTTCCAATCACTATTCTCACCGCTAAACTTGATAGAGATCTTCCGTCGCTCAGAATATTCTCTCTAAAAACTGGGAAAAAAAATTAATAGAATTTATTAATTTTAATTTCATCCCACTTAGATGTTTTCATTAGAATTCGAATCTGGCAAAAGGCTTTAACTACTCTTCATTCAAAGTAATTTTGACAATATCAACAATTTAATCAATTAAAAATAAATAAATAAATGCAAACCATTCATCTATTTAAAAAACTCATAGTGTGTAATGAAAGAGTGCACCAATATTAATTAGTGTTGTTGTTAGAACATGGTGGATTATGCAATAATTAATGATAATGTTTTTTGCTCTTGCTTTTTGTCTGGTCCCCATTTCTTAATCTCCATGGACAATTTCATGTGACTTAATTAAATTTAATTATTTTGGTAAAAATAAATCGTCATGTCACTCATTTTAATTAGGACATCTCTATCTTCTTGCATAGTGACGGAGTAGATGATCTCAAAATTATAAATCATGAATTTAAGATGTTTTGTGATGATTCTAGTCCGTAATAAATAATGCCATAAATTACACATTAATTGACCGCGCTAAATAACGATAAGTTAAGTACATGCGGATGCATATCTAATTAGGTAAACCCAAATTCAGTTATAAGTATTGTGAAAGTTTTAAAGTCGAGCAAATTAGAGAATGAATCAGTTATAGCCCAATAATTGTTCAATGGCGAACCGTTTGTTAGTAATTTAGGTACTTCGTTGTAAATTTTTGAGTCGAAATTAAATATTACCAACTTAATCTACGCGACAAGTAGACGATTGTGGTATATTTATTTTTTCGAAACCGAATTCCAGTGAGTGAGAAATGAGTCCTCGAAATAACACGATTTGTGGGTTTATTAATAAGTGAAGTATGTAATAAATGAAGTCTCACAAGTACCACATTGGTTAATTACAATAATTAATCTATGTTTATAAACCTTTATTGTTGAGGTGCGTAATAACAAGGTGAGCAGTGTATGTGGCACCCGGTGGCGTCCTCGCGCCCCGCCGCCCGCTCGGCCTACAGCCTCAGCGAGGCCGCTGGCTGAGCTCCTGTGTCCTGTGCACCGAGCCCCGACCCCAGTCCGGGCTCCCGGCAATTGGTGTTTGGGCCCTTGGTACCTTGGCTTGGCTTGGTCCGCTTGTGCCTTATCTTTTTGGGCACTGAAGTCAGCCTGCGGGCTCGACGTGTGGACTGTCGACGTGGCTAGTCCAGTCGATGTGGTGCACATAGAGCATGTGACGTGGCCGATGAGTCAGTCACGTGTTGCAATTGTGTGTCGAACGTTTCAACATGTTCTTCACGTGGGTCAAATACACACTGCGCGTCAGTTACGACCGTGTCTCCCGCCTGTAACGGCTCAGTGTTGATTGCAGTGACTGTAACAGACAGGCCCCCCAGGTGGTACATGTCTATAAATAGACGTGCATAGAGCTGTCTCCTGTCCCCTGTCACCTAGACATCAGACAAGCTCACTAGTCAGATACTGCATCTTTATTCCTATATTGTTGCATCTTTTTTGTTGTTCTTAAGCAACTCAGTTTCACCTCCGTTCAGTTCGTCGGAGCCTTTCCGGTTGTGGTGCTGCCTCGAAAAGGACGAAGTTGTTTTACCTATGGGGATGATTGCCGGTTAACGAGCACTACGTTGGCGAATTTGTCTTGTGGGAAGAGGGCTTCCTCGACTCGACTGTGTTTTATTTCAATTTATTTATTTTATTTTATTTATTTCAGGACTAGCAGTACTTGCAGTCCTACTTGTAAAAACTTGCATTACTCGACTTTATTTGTTGCAGTGTTTTTAGTCTTGTAACACAAATCATATATCCAACAATCGCAAGACGAATTCTACTACTTCTCAAGATCTGAAATGGCTGATAACACACTCAATGCCGGAGGAAGCAACACCCACAACGCATGTTAACTCCCTCCAACTGCCCAAGCCGACAAGCCGTTCAAGTTTGGCGGTGTGGACTTCAAGAAGTGGCAACAAAAAATACTTTTCTACCTTACTACTCTTGGATTGGCTGCCTACTTGAAGGAAGACAAGCCTGAGCTTGTCGATGATGAGACCAACAAGAACAAGAGAATTGCCTTTGACATTTGGTGCCATGGCGATTTCATTCATCAAAATTTTGTACTCAATTGTTTAGTTAATCCTCTTTATGCCGTGTACTTTAATGTAACTAGCGTTAAAGAACTTTGGGAACAACTAGAGAAAAAATATAAGATAGAGGACGCGGGTACTAAGAAGTACGCCGTGACCAAGTACTTGTCATACCAAATGGTTGACAATCGTTCGGTGGTGGAACAATTGCAAGAGTTTCAACTCATTTTGCACATTGTTCACGCCAACGGGATGCTACTCCCCGATGCCTTCAACGTGGCTGCACTCATTGAGAAGTTGCCTCCTTCAGGGAAGGACTTCAAGAGCTAGCTTAAGCATAAGCAAAAGGCTATGTCTATTGAAGATTTGGTTGTTAAGCTTCGTATTGAAGAGGATAATCGAAAGGCGGATCCTAAGCCGAGAGCTATGGATGCCAAGGCAAATTTGATGGAACGTGGTGGTCCATCAAAGAAAAGAAAAAGGCCTAACCCGTCAAACAAGGGGATTGTGATCCAAGAACCTAAGTTCAGAGGTGTTTGCTACAATTGTGGCAAAAATGGGCATATGAGGAATCAATGCAAAAAGCCTAAGAATAAAAATAAAGGCAAAACAAAGATGGATGTCAATCATGTTGAACCCGATGATGATTTGTGTGCCCTGGTTTTTGAGATTCACCACGTTGACAATCCATGTTAATGGTTTGTTGACACAGGCACAACATGTCATGTCGCTTCCGATAGGAATGTGTTTGTCTCCTACAAGCCTGCTCAAGGAAGAAAGCTCCATATGAGCAATCAAGCTTCATCAGATGTGGTTGGAGTGGGCAATGTTGTGCTCAAGCACACTAGTGGCAAGGATTTGACCTTGAAGGATGTGCTTCATGTCCCAGACATCTGCAACAACCTCGTGTCAGGATCTTTACTTGTAAATCATGGATTTAAACTTGTATTTGAGTATAAAATGTTTATCTTGTCAAAGTATAGAAAATTCCTTGGTCAGGGATATCACGCCAATGGTCTTTTCAAGTTGAATGTAATGGCACGACGCCTTGCCAGAAAGAATATCAATAAAGTTGAATCTACTTCTTCTTATTTGACTGAGTGCTCTAATTTATGGCATGTAAGATTGGGATATGTAAATCTTAATGCAATAAAAAGATTAGTAAATTTAAATTTACTAAAGGTGGCTGAATTCAAACTAAATGTGAAGTTTGTGTTGAGGCAAAAATGACAAGAACATCGTTTAATTCAGTCGAAAGGAGCACTAAACCTCTAGAGTTGATACACACGGGTTTGTGTGATTTTAAAATGGTGCAAACTAGAGGTGGGAAAAAGTATTGCATTACTTTTATTGATGATTGCGCCAGATATTGTTATCTCTACTTATTAAAAAGTAAAGATGAAGCAATTGATGTCTTTAAAAATTATAAAGAAGAGGCTGAAAATCAATTGAGTAGTCGGATCAAGATGATTTGAAGTGATAGAGGTGGAGAGTATGTTGCACCGTTTGAAGAATTATGCGCCGCTTCGGGCATTATTCATCAAACAACGGCACCTTACTCACTCAGTCCAATGGTGTTGTCGAAAGAAAAAATCAGACACTAAAGGAAATGATGAATGCCCTGTTGATAAGTTCAGGGCTACCCCATAATATGTGGGGTGAAGTTGTCTTGACAACTAACTATATCTTGAATAAGATACCTCTTAAAGGGAAAGAGGTGATACCTTATGAGTTGTGGAAAGGTCGAAAACCTTCCTACAAGTACCTTAAGGTGTGGGGTTATTTAGCAAAGGTCGAAGTACTTTTACCCAATCAAGTTACAATTGGACCCAAAACAATCGATTGCATCTTTATAGGGTATGCTTTAAATAGTGTTGCCTATCGATTTCTAGTGCATAAGTTAGATAATCCGAATGTGACCGAACGCACCACTATAGAGTCAAAGAATGTTATATTCTTTGAGCAAATCTATCCTTGTAAACATAAAGAAGATGTACTGACTATATCTAGAAAAATGACATATGAAGAGACTACTAGTTCTACTCCTATAGAGGAAGAACTGAGACGTAGTAAAAGAGCTAGAGTGGCTAAAAGTTTTGGTCCGGATTTCATCACCTATATGTTGGATGATGAACCTAGAACCATCAACGATGCCTTAGCTAGACCCGGTGCCTCACTATGGCAAGAAGCCATTAACAGTGAGATTAAATCAATTATGCAAAATCATACTTGGATTTTAGCCGATCTCCCAAAAGGTTGTAAGCCCTTAGGATGCAAGTGGATCCTTAAAAGAAAGTACAAAGTCGATGGTTCGGTTGATAAGTATAAAGCTCGCCTTGTGGAAAAAGGCTTTAAACAAGGAGAGGGAGATGATTTCTTCGATACCTCTTCACCAGTGACGGGGATCACATCTATTAGGATGCTTATAGCGATTGTTGCTTTGCACAATCTCGAAATACACCAAATGGATGTGAAGACGGCCTTCTTAAATGGAGAGCTAGAAGAAGAAATCTATATAGATCAACCCGAAGGATTTGTAATACCCGAACAAGAGAGAAAGGTGTGCAAATTAGTTAGATCTTTATACGGTCTTAAACAAGCGCCCAAACAGTGGCATGTTCAATTTGACAATGCGATGTTGTCAAATGGATTCAAGTATAATGAATATGACAAATGTGTGTACTACAAGGGCACGTTTGACAATTTTGTGATTGTCTGCCTCTATGTAGACGACATGTTGATCATGGGAAGAAATCAACAAGTAATTGTTGATACTAAACGAATGTTGGAGAAGAAATTCAACATCAAAGACATGGGTGTGGCTGATGTCATTCTTGGAATCAAAATCATAAGAAAACCAAATAGAATTGTCTAATCACAATCTCACTACGTTGAGAAAGTGTTAAGGAAATTCGATGTTTTTGATAGTTCACCAGCCAAAACACCATTAGAGGTCAATGTTCACTTTGTTAAGAACAAAGGTGTCCCTATTGGTCAAGAGGAATATGCAAGGGTCATTGGTATTCTAATGTATTTGACTAACTGTACTAGACCGGATCTTGCATATGCGGTGAACAAATTGAGCAGATACACGAGTAATCCCAATATGGATCACTGGAAGGCTTTGGTGAGAGTTTTGAGATATTTGAAGTATACTCTTAACTTGGGGCTATACTATACAAGGTTTCTACCTGTACTGGAAGGGCACAGTGACGCCAATTGGATCTCTAATTCGAATGATTCGCACTCCACAAGTGGACACGTATTTACGATCGGTGGGGGGGGGGCAGTTTCATGGAAATCTATGAAACAAACTTGTATAGATCGTTCCACAATAGAATCCGAGTTTATTGCTTTAGATAAAGTAGGTGAAGAAGCAAAATGGCTTCGACACTTCCCAGAGGATGTTCCTTGTTCGAACAAGCCCATGCCATTAGTGATGATTCACTGTGATACCCAAGAAGCTATTGGTCGAGCACAAAATAATATGTACAGCGGGAAGTCAAGACATATATGTCATCGACATAATACCGTTAGACAATTGATCTCAAACGGTGTGATATCCATTAATTATGTACAATCAATTGATAACCTTGCGGATCCGCTAATCAAAGGGATAAATCGAGATCAAATGAATAAATTTTCTTGAGGAAATGGAATTGAAATCCACAATATGAATGGGTGTAGTGGATACCCAACCTAGATGATTGGAGATCCCAAAAACTAGGTTCAATGGGACAAGTAAACTACACAAGTTCAAGTGATAACACCGACAAGATATTGTCTTCTCTAGTGGCGATGCCTTAGAAATTACCTTATCCACCATTCCCTAAAGATAGCAAGTAAGGTGTTATGAACCTGAATATGGTATAAGTTAAGTCTTATAAGACTTTTAATGACTCTTGACAATCTCGTGATGGTTGAGCTTGGCAGGAATGCTCAGAATAGGAGGTCACCTATATAAGTGGAAGTGGGGGACGCTTCAAATGAACACTTATAAAACCAAAGGGGGTTTCCATGGCCTGTAATGGAACCAAATATGAGAACGAATGGGGGTTGAAATGTAAATGTTTCGATGTTGTTGACTCGGTACACACGATGGAGGGTTAGTTCAAGGTACCCCTACCACTAAGCCGCCAGTGTGCCCGACGACATTGAAGATGAATGGCTCAAAGTCATAAGCTACCTGTTTAGATGCATTAACATCTCTCAAAAACTGAGTTGGCTATGCAACATGTATTTCGGCATTTCCACTCATGGGGGGATTGTTGGTAATTTGGGTACTTCGCTGTAAATTCCCAATGTGAAATATTTAATTTTGTCAAAATTAAATATTACCTACTTAATCTACGCGACAAGTAGATGATCGTGGTATATTTATTTTCTCAAAACCAAATTCCGGTGAGTGAGAAATGAGTCCACGAAGTGACACGGTTGGTGGGTCTATTACATAAGTGAAGTATGTAATAAATGAAGTCCCACATTAGTTAATTACAATAATTAATCTAAGTTTATAAACGTTTATGGTTGAGGTGTGTAATAACAAGGTGTGCAGTGTATGTGACACTCGATGATATCCTCGCGCGCTTTCGCTTGCTTCGCCCCGCCTCGGCCTACGGCCTCAGCGAGACCACTGGCTGAGTGGCCGCACCAGCGCTTGTGTCCTGTGCCCTGAGCCCCGACCCCGGTCCCGGCTCCCAACAATTGGTCTTTAGGCCCTTGGGACCTTGGCTTGGCTTGGTCCGCTTGTGCCTTAATTTTCTGGACACTTGATGTCAGCCTGCGGGATCGATATATGGACTGTCAATGTGGCTAGTCCAGTCGACTTGGTGCACATGGAGCATGTGAAGTTGCTGATGAGTCAGCCACGTGTTGCAATTGTGTGTCGAACATTTCAACACGTTCTTCACGTGGGTCAAGTACGCACTGCGCGCCTTCGTGATTGGTGCGTTGATTACGACCGTATCTCCCACCTATAATGGTTCGGTGTTGATTGCAACAACCGTAACAAATAGGCTCCCCCAAGGTGGTACATGTCTATAAATAAGCATGCATAGAGCTGTTTCCTATCCCCTGTTGCCTAGACATCAAACAAGCTCACTAGCCATATACTGCATCTTTATTCCCATATTGCTTCATCTTTTTCATTGTTCTTAAGCAACTCAGTTTCACCTCCGTTCAGTTCGCCGGAGCCTTTTCTGTTGCGGTCCTGCCTCGAAAAGGATGAAGCCATTTTAACTTTGGGATGATTGCCGGTTAATGAGCACTACATTGGCGAATTTGTCTTGCGGGAAGAGGGCTTCCCTGACTTAGCTGTGTTTTATTTCAATTTATTTAATTTAATTTATTTTTTTCCGGACTAGCAGTACTTGCAGTCCTACTTGTAAAAACTTGCATTACTAGACTTTATTTGTTGTTGTGTTTTCAGTCTTGTAACACAGATCATATATCCAACACAGTTATTGAGTTTCAAAGAGTTGGTGAAGTGCAAAAGGAAATAATAAAAAGCAATAATAAATAAGGACAAAAATCGTAATAGTGAATTAGGATGTCAAGATTACTGCGTCTACTTTTCTTCCCACTGGGCGAAAATCCACTAACTTTAATTGTAAGTTATAGCTCTTTACAGATTATAACTTTTGTTCTTCTCACAAATGATTAAGTCTTCACGACTTAATCACTTCTACACGAGTCGATTGAGCTTTACCATGAACTTAAGTCGCTAGGCTCTTCCTCCTGTATTTTTCACTATCCACAATGCTCCAATGCGGGTGATAGCTTTCGATCTTCTGATATGTTAAGTTTTGTAATACTTCTCTACACCAAGAAGTAACAATTTCTGATCTTGTTGACTTTTCTAGAGTCAACAATTTTCTTCTTCTTAAATTGGCACTATAAAATAGCTATGGTGTTGGTCTCAAATTTTTTTTTTTGCAGTGGATGTTTAAATATCTTGCATTTGGTTCTGAAAAATTACTAGACTCGGTTTTCAGTATGATAAAACTCAGTTTAAGCTCAATGAGTGTTAAGTAAGTTTCAAGTTATACACTTCAATACTTAGCCAAGTATTGAAAGTTTCAATGTAAGTATGAAAACTTAGATTGTAGAAACATAAATAAAGCGAGTTAATAAGACATGATATTTATAGTGGTTCAGAATCAAAGTCCTACATCCACTCTTCCGAACTTAATTAGGAATCCACTAAGTTTCAGTGTACAAGCCTTCTCACAATCTATGGACAGCCCGTTGGAAACCTCCCTCCTTCGGTCTGCTGTCGTCACTCACCCAACAACTCCTTCTAAGCTTACTCCTTATTTAGGTTGAAATGAGGATGCACCACATAGCCTTCTTCCTGGATGGTTGGATGTTTGCTCGTTCTTCCCAGAACTCAGTATGGTTTGCTATGCCCATCGGAATTACATTCCCAGAGTAAGAACTGACTGCTATAAATGTAACTTCGGAGAATTATATTCACCAAGTAGATACCTTCAGCCTCGTGCACTTAGACAGATGCACAGATGAACAACTTTAGTTAGAAAATTAATTCTCGTGACAGAAACACAGAATCTCAGAGAGTTTGAGTAGAAAGTTGAGCAGAGTGTTGACTTAGCTTTTTACAAGATTTTTTATATTGAGTTTGTTGAGTTGTCGAGCTATTTATAGGAAACCTTGGACAACAATTTGAATTCTTCCCGTTAGACTGAGAGATCCAGTCGTTAGAGACAAAGATTGGGTCGTCTAATTACAACCATTCTTCCTGCTTAGCTCTGTTCTGCCGTTTACTTTTGCTTTTGCAGTGTACTTTCTACCTGCTCTTGTCAGACTAAGTCTCAGTCCGAGGAATCCAAGTTTGAGTTTCCTCGTACTAATTTTTTGACTTTACTTTGAAATAACTCAAGTTTGATTTCGAACACTTGTGTTTCACGTGGTTTTGAAATGTTAAAACTGAAAATTGATATTTCCAAAGTCAGATTCTGTTTCCATCTTACTTCGGGAAACTCAAATTCTAGAAAGTAAGTTTCTATCCTTACTAAGTTTCAAACACGAAAACCTTGTCTTCAGATCTTCAAGTTTCTTGGTTTCTTCTCTTCAAGTACCGAAACTTGGTATTTTGCATATCGAGCTTATGTCTTTTGAATTCTTACACTTTCCCCTTAGAGACTCAGTCTCTGTTCGCTCGATCTTCAGCTCAGTTTCTAGTCTATTACTATTCGATCAATCCTTTACAAGGATTACATTAAAAGACTCTAAAAATTTAATACTAAAGTAAGTTTTGTCATATCAAAACATCAAATTAGGAGGTCAACTGAAATTCAGTTCCTAACAATTTCCACCTTTTTAATATTGACAAAACTACTTAACAAAGTCAGAAAAGAAAAGGAAGCATGGTGAACTGAGTTTACATTAACACTACTCAGTACACGAGTCCATATTCTAACCTACTCTATTTGATCTTCCCCCTGAATTAGAGAGATATTTCTTGATTAATCAACATAGAGTGAAAAAGTGAGTTTACTGATCACACTGGACAATGTTAGTTCAACCATGTTAAAAACAACTCAGAAAGAGAGAGAGAGAGAGAGAGAGAGAGAGAGAGAGAGAATAAGTGATTGTCTTCAAGTCAGTTTCTAGTTTTTCATTAGATAAAGAAGATTACAAGTACAATCAAAAACCAGAAACTAAACTACCAAAACTAAGTACATAAACTTAGTACCACTAAGTTCATGCAGGAGGTTGATCAGATGCAGTAGGCTTTGATCCACACAGTTTTTCAACCAACTCTGCCAGCATTAAGTATTGATCTTGCCTCCTCTTCTCCTCAACCTCTTCCCTGCTTTTTCTCTCAGCCTCCTCGGCTTCTCTTATTTTCTTCTCAACTTCTTCTTTGAGCTTCCTCGCCTCCTTTTCTTTTCGCCTCTCATCTTCCCCCTTTTTCACAATATCAACTAGGGTTGAGATAGTTGATTTTATGGAGGAGATTGACTCAAACGATTCAACATCTTTTCTGTCTTTCTCATCAAGACGAGTATTGATCTCCTCAAGCTGACTCTGCAAATAGGCTTGCTTTTGAGTCAGCGTGGCAGTCGGTGTAGGACCGAAAGTAGTTTGAATCGCAGAACCAAACATCTCAGTTTTGATCTCAGTGGGCGCAAAGGGCACCACTTTCAGTAGCCTTGTCCTCTCTGTCTCTGCCTTCTCTTCTTCTTCTTCTTCTTCCTTCCTTCTCAGTTCTTCCTCCTGGTGCTTTTTCTTCTTCTCAGCTTTTCTCACCTCAATCATCCTTCTGATATTCTTGGACCTAATCAGATTTGCAGTCCTTGCAAGATTGTCACAACCAGAGATGAAAATGGTCTCAATCAATTAGTTGCTCGCTTTGCAGTGGATTTCAAAGTTAGTGCAGCAGACAAAGCGAGAGCCTGCTCCAATTCCTTCTTCGCTTCCTCGGCATCTACGAGTTCTTTTTTAGCCTTCTGTAGGTCAGCTTCCACACACTGGTGTTGCTCAGTAAGTTGTCTCACCTTATCATTCCTCGCAGCTATTATTGTCTGATAAGCTTCTGGAGTTGAAGTTGAAGGTGGAACTGACATCTCCTCTGACTCAGCATGGGAAGGAGACTCAGTTTGAGTGGGAGGTATCTGGGTAATCGGAGGGGCAGGGATGGGGGCATCAGGTATGAATGTATAGCCTGCTAGGGGAACCTGTGAGCATCCAAGTAGGCATTCTGCGCATCAAAGGTTTGATTCCTGTAAGCACGGATGGTTAGCATCCTCATTCTGACTTCCCCTTCATTTATTTTGTGCGACTCAGCTTGGGCACTCCATTCCCTCGCTCATACCTCCTCTGATCGCCAGTAAGTCAGTCCCAACATAGCCTCGTTATGGGAAGATCTTCTGTATTGAGCTCATACATAGCCAGGTCGAACCTCCCACACCTTCTGAATTCTCCACGCAGCACCTCACATGCCTCAGACTCTTCAGTCAAAAGATCATGATAGGGCAGATTGATTTCTTTAGTGATTCTGCACACTATCCTCTCTGAGATCTCAGCTGCCAAGGAATCAACTTGGCATCCTCAACATCAACAAGACTAATTGGTGGGCACCAATTCCTTATACGTTCAGATTATACTTCAGGATGTGGGAGCCTGCTGAGAAGAACCTTGTATTAGCCAAACTGACAGGGCTTATAGATTTGATCGTTGGCCCTGGAATCCCACGGGTGATACCTCCACACCCCATGCATGCCTTTGACAAAGTCAAAATCCTCATAGATGGTGGGATTCCTAAGCCCAATCTCTTCAACAAATAGGTTTAGGGAGTCATCGAATGAGATCTCAACATCTATATCATCTCCCTGTCCCCCTTGTGAGGACTGAGCATGGACATGCTCAAGCTGAAGTTGAGTTGAATCAGTCTCAGCATGGGAAGAGATTTCTCCTTGCGAAATCTCTTTCACTTACTCCCTTTCCTCCGCCAGTTTATCCTGGGTGGTTGCCCGCATTTCTTCAATCTTCTCCTGTTAGGCTAAAGCAAGCTCAACAATCTCTTGAGCAATCTCAAGAAAAATTTCCGCCGCCGTTTGTAGTGGGTCAGTCGTTTCTATCTCATCTTGAACCTCCTTCTTCTTTGGCACCTTAGTTTCAGTCTGAGTGCTCTCAACATTCTCTTTTTTCATTCTCAACACCTTCCATCACCGGTTGTTTCTGGTCGGTCGCCCCTTCAACTAACTGCTTCTCCACCATTACTTCAACAATCTGCTGCTCGGGCTGATCAGTTTGTTTTTATGGATGTTGATCATCACCATTGTAGGATCATATTCATCTCATTTTTGCTTCCTGCTTTCCTCAACCTTCTCATTGTCCTTGGCACTTTCTGCTTCTGCCTCAGCCTTCCTCCTCAACTCTTCCTCCATCCTGACCCTCTAGCTGCCTTTCTCCATGTGCTCCTTCTCTCCTTCTTTTTTCCTACGTTTCAAAGGTCAAGAAGTGAGAGTCCTTGTCTTCTTAGGCACAATAATGGGTATACTGACTCCCTCAAATCTCCCTTGAGTCAGAGTCGGCGGTTTGTTGGGCTTCTCAGTATCATATTTTTTCCTTAGCCGCCTATGCTGAGGTTTGGTTGGAACCTCCCCTTGGTTAGTCTGTTGAGGGAGGTCCTCAATTTCATTTTGAAGGCTCTCCTCCCTCTCTAAGTCAGTCTCGGTGACCTCCTCATCATCACCACCACCTTCCTTATCAGCACCTTCCCCTTCTTCTTCTCCACGTTCTTCATCATCCCCTCATTCTTCATCCGAACTAGAATCTTTCATGTTGTGCTTTGGCGGGATGAAGTTAGTAGAGATCAAGGATTCACCGCCATTCACCACCTCCAACAACTTCTCCAGTAAGAAAATGATTTTCAGGCCGAAGCTAACATTTGTGGAAAAGGTGCCCTTGCTCTCGATCGTGGTTTTCCTCCTCATATAATAAAACAGCCTTCAAAATAGGAGCTCTGCCTAGTTCCATGAACCTCATCATTGATCGCCATTAGTAGCGAGTACTTCTTCTTGCACATCTATGAGAATGAGCCTACCTCGCATTGCAACATGCGGATAGCAATGTCAGCCAAGAACTTGTAGAAGGGATCAATTTCGTTGGTCTTGTGCTTCATCTTCCACCCGGTCGTCACTTCCTCCTTCATTCACTGGTTCTAGTGCTCCTCCATATGTTCCCTCATTTTCTGATTACCACCTCCTTGTAGGTAAGTATGGATTTGCACACCAGTATTTCTCAATCTGAACACCTCACTCAGCATCTTGGCATTCACTAAAATAATCGTGCTTGCCGCAGAGGTGTTGAATGCCTTGGCATCAGCATCAACCACAACATTTGTATAAAATTCAGTGACCAAGTATGGATGGAACCTCCTTGGGCGTACTACCAGAAAATACACAATCTTCTCAGTGTTCAATTTTTTGGGCAGTCGTCGATCGGGACATGCTTTCTCCACATCATTGATGTTTATCAACTTCTCCTTTATCACCAGCGCTGCCCGTTTTTGTTCAGGAGACAGCTTCTTCGGATCATCCTTGAATAATTTCAGAACTTGCACATAAGGACGATCCTCATATACAACCTCAGCTTCATCACGACCAGAAGTCGAGGTCTCCTGCTCTGGATTGAATGAACTTGTGCATGTATGTTTTGACATAATGAAGTCCGATAATTAACAATAAATGACGATAATTAACAATAAATGAGGAATGTTGGTCGGGTGCTTTGGATGCACGAAGGATTCTGGGTTGGTAAGGATTTGAAGATCGGTGAAAATGGCAAAGAATCGAAAGTACAACCGCTGGAAATCCTCCCCTTATTTATATTATTCGAAAATTGAGATTGGACGGCTTAGATTGAGTCAAGAAAAGATGATCGACGACTGAGAGGAATCGACTCTTGGACTGGGTTGACTTGGTCTGACTTGGGGGCGGGGTCTCCACATGGCGCTTCCAGATTTATCGGCATTTGTTCAGCAATTAATGCATCATATTGGATAAGTCATCTTTTCAATTTAAATTGTCCTACCTCTCAAACTGAAATTGAGTGAAAGTAAGTTTCAATTTATAAACTGAGATTTTGAACTCAGTTTAATTCCGCAATCTTCCTTCAAATAAATCCAAGTATAGAAAACCAAAACTTGGTTTTGAAAGTCAGTTTCTCCGCCAACATAATTTTTTCTTAAAAAAACGGCTAAGTATAGAATCTCCACAGCAAAACCAAGAAATAGACCAAAACTGAAAACTGAGAGTTGGAACTCAGTTATAATTCGCTTCATTCGTCTTGAAAATGGATTTCTCCGATTCTGATCCAATTGATTTTGAACATCTTTTGGTCATGAAAACTGAGAGCTGGGACTCAGCTTTAGACAACATCTTCTCTACTATCCTTAGAATTTGAGAAGTAAGGATTCCAGAGACTGAAAACTGAGAGTTGAGACTCAGTTTTATTCCGCAACTGCTCTTTTTCGATCGAGATCTCATCAAACTCTAGTAAACCTTCTTTGATGCAAAGCTCCTTAAATCGAGTCTCAAGGAGTGGTTTGGTGAAGATATCTGCCAATTGATCTTCACTTCGGATGTATTGGACCGACACATCCATTTTCTCAACGTGATCTCTAATAAAATGGTGTCTGATGTCGATATGCTTGGTCCTGGAGTGGTGAACTGGATTTTTCGTTATGCACATAGCACTGCTATTATCACAATAAATAGGCACACATCCAGTTTCAACCTCATAATCAAGTAATTATTGCATGATCCACAGAATTTGAACACAACAACTTGCATTGGCTACATACTCAACTTTGGTTGTTGATGTAGCTACAAAATGTTGCTTCTTGCTGAACCAACTAATCAGCTTGTGACCTAAGAATTGACAAGATCCACTTGTGCTCTTTTGATCAATATGGCATCCTCCAAAATCTGAATCTGAGTAGGCATTGAGAGTCAGTTCGTCAGTTTTGGGATACCAAATACCTAAGGACTCAGTTCCTTTAAGGTATTTCACGACTCTCTTCGCAACATCCATGTGCGACTTCTTGGGATTAGCTTGGAACCTCACACATACTCTAACTGCGTAAGAAATATTCGTCCTTCTTCACGTTAGATATAACAATGATCCTATGATTCCTTTGTAACTCATTGGAATTACTGTCTCTCCATCTTCATCAAGATTGCTCTGAGCACTGGGTCTCATTGGGATCCTCAAGGGCTTGGTCTTCTCAGGGCAAAACTCATTTATCAAGTCCTTGGTATATTTCTTCTGATTGATGAAGATTCTAGTTTCAGACTGAATCACTTGAAGACCGAGAAAGTAAGTCAGCTTGCCAATTATACTTATCTGGAAATTGCTCTGCATAAGTTGGGCAAACTTTTCGCATAGCTTCAAGTTCTTAAATCCAAAGATAATGTCATCGACATATAATTGAACATACAAGATGTCAGTTCCATCATTGATTTTGAAAAAGTTCGTGTCGATCTTCCCTTTATGGTGCATGCTTCAACACATAAAGACCCTTTCCCTCTTGGAAGCCTGGGGGCTATTCAACATATACTTCCTCCTTGAGCTCCCCATTTAAGAATGCACTCTTCACATCCATCTGAAAAGCTGTGAAATTGTAGTGCAGCAAAAGTCTCATCGAAGTCGATTCATTCACATTGAGCATACCATTTTGCTACGAGCCTTGTTTTGTTTCTCATGATATTTCTAGTTGCATCTCTCTTGTTCTTGAATACCCACTTATTTCCAATAACACTTTGATGCATTGGTATATCCACTAAATACCATACTTTATTCCTTTTGAACTCAACAAGCCCCTCTTGCATGATATTGATCCAATCTGTGGACTTAAGAGCATCTCCTATCTTGCTGGGTTCTGGTTGTTAAGAGATAAAACAATTCAGCAGGGCACTTCCTTGACTTGTGTGGACTAGGTTGGCAATGTTGTCCAACAGATCATCCTCTGGATGGTGTCTTAACCATTTGGGCCTATGGAGCTGAGTAACCTCGTCCAGTTGAATGAAAGCTCCAGGAAAGTTAGTTTCGTTAGTTTCTGATACTGGAACTGAGGTAAGAGTAGATTCCACCATGGCTAGATCATTTCTTAAAGCTTGATCCTACACTTCTGGATTTGATCCATCTTCTCCAGTGGTAGCTTCCACGATCTCCAACTTTTGATCTTCTGGATTCACTTCTTCAGGATTACCATATTCTTCTCCCAGAAAGTCAGCATCAGAAGAGTCAGTTTCAACTTGGGCGTTTGACTCAGTTTCAACTTGGTCTGAAGTTCCCCCTTGATTAATACATGCATTAAGGGTTAGTGAATCTATGACCTTAGCAAAAACAATTGAATCACAGGCAAGGTCCTCTGGATTACTTGAATTTTCGTTCATATATCTGGCTTGAGAAACTGTATCAACATCTTCTTTATCAGAACTCTCACGAGCATCAAGTTCAGTTCCTTCAAGGTCCTACGCACTAAAATAGACTCATCAAAATTAACGCAACATGTTACTTCCACAAGTCCCATAGTCTTGTTAAGTACCCTATATCCCTTTTATGAAGGGTGTCCATAACCAAGGAACACACCTTCATTCGTCTTGGGACTAAAGGTATTCAACTTCAACTTTTTGATATTATGGATGTAACATGGAGAACCAAAAGCACGAAAATGAGCTATTGAAGGCTTATGACCATTGTAGACCCCGTAGGGATTTTTGTGATGACGAATGTTGATGGCACTTCTATTCTGAGTATAGTATGCCATCATCAAGGCTTCTCCCCAATATCCTTCAGTCAAGCTTGCTTCGTCAAGCATGGTCTTTACTGATTCTTTGAGTGTACGGTATCATCTCTCAGCAAGGCCATTTTATTGAGAAGTCCTTGGAACTGACGTCTCATGAGCAATCCCAACATCGGCACAAAAGTCCATTAATTCCCCATTGCAAAACTCAGTACCATTATTGGATCGAATCCTTTTCACGGTCACTCCTTTGTTGTTTTGCACCTGCAGAATAAGTTCTGGAAGCTGGACCTTAACTTCATCCATGGTGGGTGGCTTGATTGGTCCAAATAGGTCCATATGCAGCAGCTCCAAGATCCTATCCCTGCTCGTTATGATGGGGCGGTTCTGGAAAGATGCTTTAGTTTTCTTCCCCATCATGCATGCTCGGCAGACACCTTCTATCTTGGACCCAGTTTGTGGAAGACCTTCCACACACTTATGTTTTGCCAGGTGTCTGATTGGAAGTTCAGGTGGCTTAGTTTCTTGTGCCACAACCAATTGGTTCGTTCTTGGGACGAGCTTGTTGTGACAATGTGTCAGCTTGGCTACTCTCCCAATCCACGATGTATAAGCTTCCTTTTCTGATTCCTTTGTGGATGATCACCTTGGAATCTTTGTCTTTTATTAAGCACCCAGCTTCGGCGAAGGTCACCTCGTATCCACTATGGATAAGCTGACTTATACTCAGCAAGTTTTAGTTGAGGTTTGTGACCAGGGACATGTTCTTGATGGTGATTCCATTGTATTCCACGCTTCCCTTGCCTATGACTCGCCCCTTGGAATCATCTCCAAACACAACAGGGTGTCCTCTTGCCATTTCCAGTTGCGAGAGTAAGTCCTTCTCTCCGGTCATGTGAGCTGAGCACCCACTATCTAGAATCCATGATCTCTTTTTCTTCCTGAGCTAACTATGGTGACCTTGTACCTACAACACAAAGAATGTTAGACACTAGGTAACCGAGCTTCTGCGGGTCCTACAAGCTTAGTTTTTAGAATCCATCCCTTAGGAACCAAACTTGTTTCACCTTAAACTTAGGTGAATGCTTCTCCACCTTACTTTTCTGTCTGTAGTAATGAACGCTGTTTGGATGCACATGAGAAGGAATGGTGAGTGTGTGCAAATTCTTACGAGAAACTATTTTTCTCGAAAATGAGTTCCCTGGAATTAAGTTCCTGGAAACTACGTTTCTAGAAACTATGTTTCTGTTTGAATCTCGGAAATCAAGTCTGGGGTATTTAGTGTTCCTAGCTTTGAATAAGAGAGTTGATTGGGCTCAGACCTCGAGTAGGTGTCCCTCCTACTCAAATAAGTCCTTCTTTCATACGAATTATGTAGGACCTCGAATTTCTGGAATTCGGATGCAAAATTGACTTCTTGCGAAACTCAGTTTTAGTTGCCGAAGTTGGTTTCATAGCATTAGATACAGATTGCTTCACCCACTTCTTAGGAAAAGATGGCTTCCTGTCAAGTTTATTTAGTTTTGAAACTGAATAATTTAAAAAGCTTCGGGACTGAGTTCAATTTGGAAACTAACTTTTGTCCTTTGCCTTGATTGGCCATGTTGGGAATTAACTTGTAATTCTCCTCTTAGGATCAAATTTTGTAATAGGTTTTGTTGAATCAAAGCCTTAGCATTTGGTAGATCATTGCCGAACTCTAGCATAGACTAGCAACTCCTGTAATGTCCTGTATAGGGTGAATATTGAGTTGTTATAGAATAGGTTGCTAGAAGCACATCCAGCAGATATCAAAGAATGCTAAAGAGAATGTTTGCTAAGGCGTTAGCAATCATATGCTAAAAGAAGAAACTGCTAAGAAGTATCCTCTTAGCAGACGGAAGAAGATTAGCAGAATGTCTAAAGTACGAGAATCTGCTATCGGACAAGTTGTAGCAGAATGCTGAAGGAGTCAGCATCTGCTGGAACATTTCAAAGGAATCAAGTACTAAATCCTGCTGATGCGTCAACAGTCAGATTCCAGCAAAAGCAGATCGCCAGAAAAGGCTTAGCAATCAAAAGGCCTAGCAGATGGCTCTAAGGTTGCTTAGCAAAACGAAATAGCAATCGACGAAAGCTATACTCCCGTTCTGACAAGAAGTACACACAAAGGACAAAGCTTTCCCGAAGTAGTTCGAAAAGTACTGAACGACGCCAAAAGCAACTGGAAAAGTGAAACCATTCTTGGGCGAAGGAACCGTTGTGTCTAACGGGTATGGAGATTCAAAGGTTGAATCTCCAAGTATAAAAGACAAGTCCAAAAGTGAAAAATCACTACTGCTTCAATCATTACAAACATTCGCAAACATCCTAAGTGAGAGATTCCTTTGACAAAGCGAACAAGTGAAAAGTAGTCAGTTGAGAGCACGAGAAAAAAGAGCTTTCAAAGTTCTCAACAACCAGGAGTGTCTTCCATTGAATATCTGACACTTCTTTTTAGAGATTCCTTAACTTTGGTTGAGAATCTTCAATCATTGGGATACCTTCCATCCTAGGAAGATCCAACAGTCATTTCTGAAAAGGATTGACTCTGACGGGCTGTAGCTGCAAACCTGAAAAGTTTAGAAGCAAACTATAAAAGCTTCCCGACAGTGAAGGACAAGTTACACGAAGGTTTAGCCCTTGACTTGGCCGTAGCTGTGGTCTGAGAAAAATGAAGTAACGGAGGACAGCCTTGCCGTGGCCGGATTTAAAAGTTCACCGCCTACCGCAAGTGTTCAGCGATTCCTTGTATTTTGTATACTTTCTTAGTGAAATTCTTAGCATTTCGGCTAAGGAGTGGACATAGATCTATTTGGATCGAACCACTATAAATACTGTGTTCATTTATTGTTTTATTACGCAAGTGATTTTAACCCTAGCAATCATATTTCTAGTATATAACTGTGAAGAAACCTTAATCATTCCTTTAGCTTAAATAATCTTCAAAAACATAAGTGTAAGAGACGTTTAACTATGATTGCAGGTGAATCTATACAAGACATGGAAGAACGATTCATTACCATTATAGGAGAGCTTCGTAATCTGGGCAAAAAATATGAAAATAGGGAGATAAACAACAAGATCATCTCTAAACTACATCCTAGGGATGACTGGTTTGCAAAAATACGAGCTTGAGTGAGAAATACCTCAGCAGCATGTCTACATCCGAGGTATTCACTCAACTTAAAACTCACGAGTTTATCATACAACAATAAAAAAAGAATGAAGCGGCCGTAGCACAAGCTTCATCAACACTCGCTGCTAACACTGAGGATCTAGCGTACTTCGCTAAGAAGGACTTCAACAAGTACAAGATGAAGAAGCCCTTTTATAATCAAGAGAGACCTGCTCCAGCGTCACCAGCAAAGGAGGTTGTTTCAACCTCAGGTTCTCAACCTGTTGATCTGAAGATCAGTGAGCTGGAAGAGCAGATGAAGAAACTTCAGAAGCTGATGATGGAAGCTAAAGCTGAGAAAGAGGCCAAAGAAATCCAACAATCATCATGTGCCCGCTCATCAGAGCGAAAGCCTAGGACATGCTTTGAATGCGGTTCGCCAGATCACTTAAAGCATGAGTGTCCGAGAGTGAGTAAAGAAGAAAGGGAGCATCTGAAGCAAAGATTTGAAAGACGTGCTGTTAAAGCAGTCACCAGGGCGCTGCTGACAAGGACAGAGGCTCATGACATTCCTGAGAATGATGAAGAGTACTACCTTTCTTCAAAAGAAGATGATGAAGAAGCCATGCTCGTTCTGATGGCCAATATTGTGGATGATCAGTTTGCTGATGCTGATGTTGATGCTGAACAGAATGCTGAATCGGCTCTAGCAGTCGATGATAATGAGGTACTATCTACATGCATTCCTAGTTTTGCAACTATTGAAGAGTCGGAGGAATTCTCTTTAGATTCTGAGGAAGACTATCTCACGAAACTAAATGTAGAATTCTCAAAAATGTATGAAATCAAGAATGCTATCGTTGGGGAGTACACCTCACTAAAACTAGAAATAACATCTTTGACCGAGGAAGTCGAAAGACTAAGGTTTGAAAGTGAGGAATTTTCAAAACTCAAAGATGATTACTCCGAATTGTCTGAGAAATTTCAAAATCTTGAAAAGGAGAATCTTACTTTGAAAAGTAAACCCAAAGAAAATTGCATTTGTACATACACATCCAGCAGGGCAGTTTTAAATGCCATTGTAAGCCAACAGATACATCATAATGATCGATCTGGTTTAGGGCTTGGATATTCTGAAAAAGCAACGCCTTCTAAGCAGAAACCAATCCTATTGGTTTCTGCTGGAACGACTATTACTAACAAAGGAAAAGGAATTATCACTATTGAATCTTCAAATGCTAAGCCAATTGCTGAGCAGAAGAATGGACATCCGCAGAATGCGTCAGTTGGATCTCAGCAGAGGTCTACCTCAGAGATTGCTAAATATTCGTCCGCTCGATCTCAACAGAGGTCTCATTCAGGATCTGCTAAGCATACATCTACTGGACCTCAACAGAGAAACCCAAGGATGAATGCTATGCACGAATCTGCTAAACCTCACCCGATGAACCAAAGGACGAATACCAAGCATGTATCTGCTGGACCTCAGCAGAGGAATCCAAGAGCATATGCTAAACCATATTTAGCAAGACTAAGGATTGCTGAGTGTTTTGTTTCCAACACAATGACAGCAAATCCTGTCTTTAACAAGGGCAAGCCAGCTCATTACAATGTTGCAAGACCTATTTATTAGCAGAACACACTACATAGGAGAAATACCTATGTAAGGCCTGAGCTCAATTCTTTCATATTTCAAGGAGCAAGGAAGGGTAAGCACACCACTGCACCTAGATATAATAATGTTAAACATGCTAAACCTAAGGTCGAGAGAGTGGTGAAAGGTGAGATCAAGAGGAAAAGCTTGAAAATCACCAAGATGTGGGTTCCGAAAGGAACTTTGATCCACGCTAATCCTGCAGGACCCAATGCTAAACGGGTACCTAAATCAACCTGATCAATTGTGTTGCAGGAACAGGATCCGAGTGCTAAAACGTCAAGCATATCAAATGAGTGGATCCTTGACAGCGGTTGTTCCGCACATATGACGGCGATGATGAACTATTCTAAGATATACAAAGATTCTTTTAAGGCCCAAAAGTCAAGTTCGGAGACAACAGTGAAGGGACAATTGTTGGAAGAGGGTGCATAGAGCGCAATGGCTTAAGGATTGTCAACGTAACTCTCGTCTCCATCCTCAAACACAACTTGCTTAACATTAGCCAATTATACGAAAATGGGTATACTGTATCATTTGTCAATTCTGGTTGCTCTATTGCTGACAATGTAACAGGAGAAGTGAAGCTAAGAGGCATCCGTAAGGGTGGCCTATACGTTGTTGATTGGTAGAGCGGTCAACAACACTCATGCTTCCTAGCATAGAACAAAGAGGAGACAACATGGTTATGGCACAAGAGGTTGAATCATCTTAATTTTAAAACTATTAACCATCTTGCCAAGAACAAACTTGTTGTAGGTTTGCCTGCTGAGACTTTCCGGAAGGAAGGTGTATGCAAAGCCTGTCAACAAGGAAAACAGACCAAAGCCTCGTTCAAATCAAACCCAGAGAAGGCTACATCAGGAAGGATCCTTGAGCTCCTGCACATGGATTTATTCGGACCAGTCACACCATCCACTGTAAGCAAGAAAGTCTATACGCTTGTGGTTGTTGATGACTTCTCCAGGTACACATGGGTTCGCTTGCTAAGGACCAAGGACGAAGTCAAGATCCTTCTACCAGAGCTGATTCTTAAAGAACAAAATAACAAAGAGGTCACGGTGAAGAGGATCAGATAAGACAATGGAACTGAATTTTGCAATGGAATCTTGATGGATTTTTGCGCAGAAGCCGGTATCAATCATGAGAAGTCCGCTGCTAGGACTCCCCAGCAGAATGAGTTTGCAGAGCGAAGGAATAGGACTTTTGAAAGAAGTCATGCGGACCATGCTTGCTGACTTTGGTTTAAGTAGAAAGTATTGGGGAGAAGCAGTGATGCCCGCATGTTACACTCAGAATAAGAGCGCTATAAATGGCAAATTCAACAAAACTCCTTATGAAGTGTACAATGGCCGTAAGCCTTCAATCACTCATCTTTGTGCTTTCGGTTCGACATTTTATATCCATAATAATGGAAGTCGAAACTTAATACTTTTTCGCCAACATCTGATGAAGGTGTTTTCCTGGGATATGGACACCCTTCTCACAAAGGATATCGAGTGTTAAATAAGCAACTCAACTTGTGGAAATAACATGCAATGTTATTTTTTATGAGTCTACTTTAGTGCACAGGGTTATCAAAGATAAAAGGGATAACAATCATGAGACCAATGATGTCCATGGTCAATCAATCATGAATTCTTTCGAAAATATGAGTATTGATCCGACTAGGTCTATGAATGATTTTAATCCAACAACGACACACTCAGCAGGTGACCAGACTGCTGATCAGGGCAATGATGCTAATGATCATGCTGAGGCCACTTCACCAATTTATCTAAATGACAACTTGGATATATCGGGAATTCTTGATGATGAAGACGATGTGGGCACTGCTGAAGATCTTGGTAGAGGAGCTGTTGAGATTCCAATTCCTGAGGTGCCGGCTGCTGAGATTCCAGCTGCTGAAGTACCTGCCGAAGAAGCCCCTGTTCATGAAGATCCTGTAGCAGAAGTTCTGGTTGCTGAAGAAGTCCCAGATAATGGTGAACGAGATGCTAACATTCCAGATGCTGAGCACCAGGCGAATAACGAAGGAAATATCCTAGCAGACAACAATCAAGAAGGAAGAACAGATGCTGAAGTTCCAGCACGTATCAGACCTGCGTGGCTACGTGCTCATCCTCTAGAAGATGTTCTTAGATATGTCAATGATCCCATTCTGATGAGACAAGGGAATGCAATGCTAGCCTGCTACATATCTAGCGAAGAACCCAAGAAGGTTTAAGAAGCTCTACTAGATCCAGATTGGGTGAATGCTACGCAAGAGGAGCTTGCTGAGTTCACACGTAACAATGTGTGGGAACTAGTAGACAGCCAGAGCATCAAAGTGTTATAGGCACTAAGTGGGTGTTCAAAAACAAGAAGGACGAGACAGGCTTAGTGGTAAGAAATAAGGCACGTCTCGTAGCCAAAGGATACAGGCAATGTGAAGGAATAGACTATGATGAGACGTTTGCTCCAGTAGCAAGGCTGGAGGCAATTAGATAAATCCTCACGTATGCTGCATACCATGAGTTTGCTGTAATGAAAATGGATGTGAAAAGTGCCTTCCTAAATGGTGAGCTCAAGGAGGAAGTTTATGTGGAACAACCACCAGGTTTCGACTAGGGTAATTTAGTCTATAGGCTCAGGAAAGCCTTGTACGGCCTGAAGCAGGCACCAAGAGCATGGTATGGAACTCTATCTAAGTTCCTGCTAGCAAATGCATTTAAGAAAGGGAGGATTGATCAAACTCTCTTTCGTATCGAAGATGGAGGAAGTATTTTGCTAGTCCAAATATATGTCGATGACATAATTTTCGGATAAAAAATCAAGGTCTATGTGATAAGTTTTCTAAGCTTATGACTAGCAATTTTCAAATGAGCATGATGGGAAAGATGTCATACTTTCTCGGACTGCAAGTGCATCAGTCAAGCGAATGAATGTTTATCCATCAGAAGAAATATACTCGCGATATAATTGCGAAGTATTGTCCAGAGAAGACTAAGAGCTTAAGAATTCTAATCAGCACCACGTGCATTGCTGCTCTCGAGAAGGAAGGAGAAGAGGTGAATCCCACTCTCTACAGAGGTATAATTGGTTCGTTGCTATACCTCACGACAAGCAGACCAGACATATCATATGCCGTTGTTTTATGTGCGAGATATCAAGCTAGTCCTAAGAAGACTCACCTGGACACTGCTAAGCGAATTGTGCGTTATTTAAAATGCACAAAAGGTCTGGGAATTTGGTATCAAAGATCCGATAGTCTTGGACTTAGTGGATATTCGGATTCAGACTTTGGAGGGTGTAAGATCGATAGAAAGAGCACCAGTGACACATGTCAATTTCTTGGACACAAGCTAATCAGCTGGTTTAGCAAGAAACAACACTCTGTTGCTACATCTACTACGGAAGCAGAGTACGTAGCAGCTGCTAGTTGTTGCTCGCAAATTTTATGGATAAGGCAACAATTACAGGACTATGGGATTTCTCCAGAATGCGTGCCAATCTATTGCGACAGCAACAGTGCAATGTGCATCACGAAGAACCCAGTCCATCATTCAAGGACTAAGCACTTTAATATTCATCATCACTTCATCAGAGATCATCAAGAAAGGAAGGACATTGACGTTCGACACATATGCACTGAAGATCAGATTGCTGACATCTTTACCAAGCCTCTAGCCGAGACAAGATTCAAAGAATTATGTATAAAATTAGGACTCATGGAGTTAGACGATGCCATGGATGAATGAGATGCTACTCTCATTCTTTCTAAACGTCTTGGATTTCTTCTAGCATGAGTCTATTGAGTGTTGAATCCTTTTGCTGAGAAAAGGTTTGCTATGATAATTACAACCATGAAAAGCTGCTAGTAAATGTATGAAATAAAGCTCAGATGCACGAATACTGAAGAGGAAGTTCATTTCATTCCTTACAAAAAACCATTCACTAAAAAAAAACATCAACAAGTAGGGGGAGGGGAATAGCAAAAACAACTACTAGTTTGATTTTTTTAGTAGAGGGAACGAGGCTTGCACGGGAAGAAGTCAGCTCCCAGAAGGTTGGACCGGCCTTCAGCTATCTCACGAAAGCTCTGCTCCAGCAGCCAGCTGAGCTGCATCCCGTTCAGCAGAGGCACCGAAGGATAGAGCTGAACACAGTCTCGGATGCCTTCAAAAATGAAGCCTGCCCAGTCAGCCTCGACCTCATCATCCATGGCCATCATGGCCTGCCATACCTCCCTTGAGAAGGAGAGGTCGTCCAGACTTTCCCCGAGCAGCATGTTGTGGGCGATGCGGAACATCACCCAGTATGGTGACTGCAGACCGGAAGCTGAAGCATAAGGGGAAAACTCGAACCAGGCAGAGTGTCGCCATTTTTGCCACAATGTCCATTCAGGGGCTGCCTCTGCCGTTCGATAGTTAACCGAGATTGAACCCCTAGGAAGACCAAAATCTTGAGAGGAGTCGGGAGACCAATGGACGAGTTTGCCACGGAAGCACCCGTATATGGCACCCTCCTCAACAATGCAGTCCTTGAGGAAGTCCCGAAGGAGATCCCCATGATAGTGGCGAGCGGTGGCACTGACGAACTGCGTCAACCCGCACCTATTCATCATCGTCATGACCTTCTCAGCCACGGCGTAGTCATCTTCGTAATATGCTTACAAACCAGACTCATGAAGAATCTGGTTGCGGCGCACTTCGAGAGCCTGTCCGGGAGAATCCATTTTTTTAGAAAGGTTTTGGGAAGGAAGTTTTAGAGATGTATGAAGATCAGGAAATTTGTGGTGTTCAGGCTCATCGCAAGGAGGTTATTTATAGAGAGGACATTTATTTCTTGGCAATTATAAACAGTTGGAAAATCTTTTGAAAGGTCATGATGATTCATTTCTCGGAATTCAAAGCGTTGCAAAGAGAGAGATCGTCATATATGCATGGGAAGTCCAATCAGTTCAGCAATGATGATTGATGGTCAGTTCAGCGATCAACTCGAGGTGTTCATTATTACTTTCAGACTGCTAGGACTCAAGCAGAGGTTCAAACTCTGCTAAGATATCTTTATAAGTCTACTCAGCAGTGAGCCGAGACAATCATTTGGAATTATGCTCCAACATAACACCATCAGAAATTATGATCAAAATTATGATCAAAATTATGGCATGTTGAGACTTCGAGTCATTTGAAATTAAAATTCTTAACATTTCATATATACACATACGGTTAGGGGTGTTCACGGTTCGGTTCGACCGGTTTTGGGGAAAAATCTCGGCCAAAACCAATAAGTACGGTTTGAGATTTTTCCAAACCAAACCGGCCGAATAATATAGCTAAACCAAACCGGCCAAACCATATTAAAAATGATTCGGTCCGGCCGGTTTTACGGTTTGGAATGAAACTTGTTCTAAATTTCAACAATGCACTATAATCTATATCTATATCTATATATATATTAAAACAAAACCGGAGGGTATGTATGAAAAATATTATTATGTTAAAAAATAGTTTGATATACTAAATGTTTTTTGTATAAAAATAGAGTTGATGTAACAAGTATTGATTTATTGTAAGACTGTATAAGATGTTTACTTTAAATTTATGAGATAATATATTTGCGAATCGTAAATAATATTTTTTCAACTATAAATATTATTTTTTTAAGATATATAACTTTGAAAATATATAAATAAATAAATAATTCACAATAAAGTAATTAGAAAATTATCTATATGAATATTAATAATAATAATAATAAGTACACATAAAAATAAGTATATCATACTTATATATTATATTAAATTTGTAAACATTCATATTATCTTATGGAGTAAATGTTTTAAATGAAAAAAATAAAAATGGGTAGAAAGAGTATGGAAGAGAGATCGAACCTAGGCCAACGCACAGAAACAAACCACAATATCCAACTAATCTATACACAATACACGTAAAATATCTAAACAAATATATATAAATATGTATACGGCCGGTTTGGGCCACCAAACTGCAACCGAACCGGTTTCGACCGGTTTCAAAATTTCCAAACTGTCAGTTTGAAAATCGAAATTATAACCGGCTAAACCGGCCAAATAAATACGGTTTGGCCGGTTTGAACGGTTTCGACCAAACCGTGAACACCCCTACATACGGTTACAAAAACAAAAGGAGGTAAAATTACGAGGGATGAAAAGGAAATATGCATTTAATACGGCGGATGGGGCCGGAAGGGGTAGAAGTCAGTCCCCCTGAGGTTCGAAGGGCTAGTGGCAAGGTCCGGAAACCTCTGCTCGAGCAGCCAACTAAGCTGCATCTTATAAGGAAGAGGCTGATCTGGATAGCCCCGCACACACCTCCGTACACCTTGGAAGACGAAGGCCGCCCAATCTACCTCCGCCTTATCGTCGAAGGCCATCATTGCCTTCCATATCTCCCGATTAAAGGTCATATCATGAGGATCGTCACCGACGATCATGCCGCTGACGATGTGAAAAATGACCCTGTACTTGGTCTGAAGCCCATATGCAGAAGGAGTAGGAGAAAATTCGAACAGAGGAGAGTCCCTCCACTTCTCTCATGCCGTCCATTCTGGCGCCGTCTCCTTCGCAAGATAATCCATTACAGATAATGGACCCCGGGGAAGGTCGAAGTCAGAAGCGAATGACTCAGGAGTCCAATTAATCAATTGATTTCGGAAGGAGCCATATATAACATCCCCCGCAGAATCGCTTGATTGGAGAAAATCCCTCAAGTGCGCCCTCTGGAAGCAGTGAGGAGTGATACAGACGAATTTTTCTAGACCATTATGGTGAATGCTGGACATTACTGTCTCAACCACCCTATAGTCCGCCTCATACTCTGAATACATGCCAAACTCACAAGGATCTGATTCCTTGGTACGTAAATAGTGGAAGCAAGATCAATATTTTTTGAAGAAGGAACGGGGTTCTTCAGAGCAAAGAAAAGAAGACGAAGTAGAGAAACGCAAGGAGCTATATCAAGATTGTTCAATGCTGTGCTACTTATAAGCACATTTGAATCCTGTTCATTATTTAATGGACGAGACGTATTCTTTTGGAGGATAAGGTCGGATCATCATGTTTCTCGAGACTCAAGCAGTAGCACAGAGAAGGAAATTGTCACATAAAGTGCATGTCTAATCGGAAGCAGAATCACTCAAGTATAAACAGAAGACGAGGAGTCGTGAATATTTTATTTGAAGAGAGTGACTATGAAAATTATCTACTGAGTGGGATGTCTCAACAGTCCGTAATCATCACTCGATACTAGGGTCTCTCGCTATTAAGCCTAAATATCTGACTGCTGACCTCCACCACTCAGACGCGGGATAATTTTGAATTTTAAAGAGAGGTGCATTTATTGCGCGCAGACGGCGGCGACAAATCAGGACATTTCACGTCATCTGTACTCGAGTTCGTGGGAACGTGCATATCCATACGACACTCCACTTTTAATCCAGCCATCGATTATATTTAAAGACAAGTGACCCCCAACCATCGGATTCAAATGGATTTACCTCACTTCACGGAAAATCCAAATCCTTAGCCCTCTGAATTTCTCACACATTCTCACCAATTTTTCTCAAAATCCTCATCTGAAAATTCATAATCCACTTCGATGGCTTCCAATCCTGAATCACCTTCCACCGAAAACCCAGAACCCAGTTCATCTACATCTTTACTTCAACCACCCACCTTTATATTCCCACCCATTACGGGTTCACCATTGCATGAGCGACATGCACCAGGCTTCACCGGGATTGTAAAGAAGGAGGACATAGATACTTCCATTCCTTATAGTCAGCTAGTTATTTTGGCGTGAAAGAAAGAGCAGACGGGTCATACGAAGGAGCAGGACGTCTCGCTCAAATCATGAAGGATAGAATTCTATATCTACCTCTCGCCAAGAAACACATCCCAGAATGGATCATGCATATCCTCGACTCCGAACTGTTGGTAAAGTATCTTTCTGCTGAACCTGAACACTTTCACCCCTATATGGTATCTGAATTCTATGCCAGGGCCGTAATGGACGAATCCAAGAAATCTTTCAAAACCTCCGTTTATGGCAACATCATTGAAGTCAGTGCCGAGATTCTTGCAAAAATGTTCGGCCTTCGAAATTATGGGGAAAGGATTTCTCAATACAAGATGAACGATATCGCGGAGATGGAGAAAATATGGAACTTATGGAAGAAACCTGGAGAGTTAAAGGATAGGAAAGGGCAAGTGATAACCTTCAAGGTTGCTACTCCTATCAACACCTTAAAGGAAGATTTCAAGATTTTGGCCGAATTGGTGATTAAAATGTTCCAGTGCGATGCTGGATCATATTCCGAATTATCAGCCAAAAAGTATGCCGTGATGATGGCCTTGACAGATAATGTCAAAGAAAATTGGGCAGAATTCTTCTTCGAGCGATGGGCAGAGCATGCTCGGAAGAATGATCACATGTCCATTGATGGGACATTTTCTTCAAATGTCAATTTCGGTTTGAAGATAAGCAAGTATTTGGAGATGTTGTTCACCAATAAGAGAGTTGATCAGGGCGTGAAGTTGCTTCCTACTGACTTCATTCCTGTCACAAAGAAAGAAGCCAACCCCCTAGATTTCAAGAAACCGAAGAAGCTGATTGGAAAGAAAAATGTGGATACTGACAAGCCCACTTCTGATGAAGAGGTGGATGAACGCTCTTTAGGTGAGCAAGTGTTGCAGCAAGCCATTCCCCTGACCGTTGATGAAGTGGTTGTACTGACCAAGAACGCTGAAACAGAGCAGTGTTTCCAGCATCTTGATAAGATAGTGGAGCTTGGTGATTTGCCAAATGATAAAATAAATGAAATCATGTCCAATGAAGCTCCTCAACCATCGACTCTCATTCTGGGTCAGGTTGCTCAACCGATTCCAATAGCACAGAACACAGATGTTGCAACCACTGGGAGGAGGAGGACGCGCAAACGTCTGTTCAGGACTACTGACTCACAAGAACAGGAAAAGCAACATGCAGGAATCAACAAAGCTAGGAAGAAAGCTTCTGTTGAACAAGCTGCTGAGAAGGAGAAGGAGGACAACAATCCTCTGTCCTCTAAGAGTCTTGACGAACGTCTCAAAGCAGTTCGACAAACAAAGAGAAAGAGAAATGAAGAACTAAAGAGGCTCGAAAAGTAACAATTTCAGAAAACCATGGTGCAGATAAACTTTGATGCTAGAGACATGAACTTCGAACAGGTTAAGCAAACCTATGTTGAGAGACAAGCTAAGCAAGCAGCTGAGCAGTCAGCACCAGCGGTCTCTGCTTCGCAATCAGCAGAGATGACACACGCAACTGCTGCTATCTCTAAAGGAAAAGAAAAGGAAGGTGTGCTAATTCTTGTTGAAGTTGATCAGACTGAACCGATTGTACCCGAGTAAGAAGCTCTATCTGATGCTGAGTTCACTGAGATGCTTCACTCTGGGGCATTCAATGCTCAGGAGCATTCCAGAGGGACAAAAGTACAAATTTGCGAACCAACTGGAGGATCTGTAAACAGTAGTAGCTCAGAAGCAGACATGCTGCGGAGAGTGGACGATATCATACCTCCTTGAGATAAGAATGCTGAATCATCAGGTGCTGGACAGCAGACTGAAGAACCCGCTGTCTCTGCTAAGAATTCTTTCGCCGAAAAGGAAACTAAAACATCTGCTGTGAGATCTTCTACTGTAGAAGTAACCGCGAGTCATGCTGAAGAATCGGTTGCTGAACAAAGTATGATGGTGGAATCTGCTGAAGGAACCTCTGTTGCTCAGGAGACACTCGTCGCGGGTGCTGACAACACTCAAGCAGAAGAGCAGATAGAGGAAGACATGTCTTCTGCTGGAGCTTTGGATGATTCCACATGCTCTTCAGAATCTGATTCCGAAAATGAATCAAGTGAAGTATTTGATGCAAAGTTTCTCCGACAGTTTCCCACCACCAAAAACGAGGTTTTGAGGATTCTGTTTCATGGATTTCCTGCAAAACTCTTTCGCTCCAGGAGAGTTGCTCAATGGTGCCTAGCTGTCTCCCATGATGACAAATTAAATGCTGATCTTCATGATTAGGGTGTTGAGATCATGGGATTTGTCAATGAAGAAGTTAAGAGGGACATTGCCGAGGTGTTTTATGTTGAAATAGATGAAACAACCGATGAAGGCAGGCTACTAGGAAATGAGCTTTTGCGATGGAAAGTTTATGACTATACAATGCATGAGTTATGCTTTGAGGAACGGATAATAATCATCGCCCTGAAAGGTTTGAACTTTTGGCGTTCAGAAGAAGCTTGGGCGAATGATTGGATGGATCAACCTCCATGTACGAAACAATTCTCAGATAAACCGGTGTTGGAGAGATTAAAGGTCATTCGTGCTCACAGACATTTTTCCGCATCTGTGTCGTTGATCCCTTCAAAGTTCGCTCCAGATGAGCGCTCTGCAGCACACATGCAGTTAACAAAGCGTCAGAGGCGTGCTATTGTTGTTTATGAACAACGAAAAGCCGCATACGAGGAGAAGATGTGAGTACGCAGCATGGAGCTAGCTGCCATTGAGCAGGCCAAGGTAGAAGTAGCCAAACAACTACGCTTCACTGAAATAGTTATATTTCAGAAAGTTTTTAATCAAGCTGCTGCCTTAATTCAAGCCCCAGGAACTTTTGACTTTGCTCTGGATTCATATAAGACTGTGGTGAGTAATTAGATGGCAATTGTGATCGAAGAAGCTGCAACGGATCCTGTTGACTCAGCAATGGAGGAAGCAAACGTTCAAGGTCAGGAAGTCTTGGTCTTAAAATCAGCTGAGATGATAGTAGATGGTGTAGGTGGTGCGTGTACTACCGTACAAACAGGGACTGAACTGGTCATTCCTGATACCCCCATTGCTGCTGAGCCTGTACAAGTTGATCTCAAGTCTTTTGTGGCATCTCTGATCAACACAGCGTTCCATCAACGTGACATTCAGCAAGCCAAAAGAGATGAAGAAGTTCGAAAGGAGATTGCTGACATCCGAGGAACGGTCTCTGAAGTTCACACCTCTATCATCGAAGTTCAGCACACGTTTGGCCAGGTGAAAGAGAGGATCACGCATGTGGAAGAAGCCGTCTCAACGGTACAAACAAATGTGGTTACTCTACAAGTTGATCTTGATAAGAATAAGTCCTTCTCCGCTTCTGTTTTGGATGCTCTCAAAGAGTGGGAAGAACAAAGGATTGCTGAGGAGGCCAGAGTAAAGGCAGAGGAAGCACAACTGTTGCGGAAAGAAAAGTAATTCGAGCATACTATGCTGGAACAAAGGATGAAGCTAGAAGCAAAACAGAAAGCAGAACAACAAGCGCGTATGGAGCATTTGGAGAAACTCATGGCCGTGACTATGAAAAAGGTTGAAACACTTGAGAAGCCGAAACCTCCACCGGACGCTCAGAACTAAGGTCATCCGATCTGTTGTTCTTACTTTGTCCTATTTTAATTTTATTTTTGCCGACTCTGAGTGATTTCACTGTATCTGTACTTTCAAAATCATATATGAAATCATCAGATTCGTGACAAAATCTCATTGTCCACTTCTGATTTTCCGTGTGCGTACAATAGTTGATATACACTCTCAGTGTATTCAACGAATCAGAATGTGGATGACAAGCTCAAAATGTTTGCTAGATTGATTGATAAATGTTTGCTATTCTTAAAGATGCTAGGATTTCTAGCACATCATGCTTGCAGCATTTATGGATTGTTAAACAATTTTCCCTGCACATTTTGAGAGGGAACTCTATTTAAAACCAATCACTCTGCTAGAGACTTTAAATGGATAAATTTTGAGATAGTTTGTCTAGCAAAAATATTGTTATCCTCAGGTCTTTATCCACTGAGTCTCAGCAATCGATAGTAGGCTTTGATCGCACCAAAAAGGGGGAAATTGTTGGGAATTAACTTGTAATTCTCCACTTAGGATCAAATTTTGTAATAGGTTTTGTTGAATCAAAGCCTTAGCATTTGGTAGATCATTGCCGAACTCTAGCAAAGACGAGCAACTCCTGTAATGTCCTGTATAGGGTGAATATTGAGTTGTAATAGAATAGGTTACTAGAAGCACATCCAGCAGATATCAAAGAATGCTAAAGAGAATGTTTGCTAAGGCGTTAGCAATCATATGCTAAAAGAAGAGACTGCTAAGAAGTATCCTCTTAGCAGACGGAAGAAGATTAGCAGAATGTCTAAAGTACGAGAATCTGCTATCGGACAAGTTGTAGCAGAATGCTGAAGAAGTCAGCATCTGCTAGAACATTTCAAAGGAATCAAGTACTAAATCTTGCTGATGCGTCAACAGTCAGATTCCAGCAAAAGCAGATCGCCAGAAAAGGCTTAGCAATCAAAAGGCCAGCAGATGGCTCTAAGGTTACTTAGCAAGGCAAAATAGCTATCAACAAAAGCTATACTCCCGTTCTGACAAGAAGTACACACAAAGGACAAAGCTTTTCTGAAGTAGTTCGGAAAGTACTGAATGACGCCAAAAGCAACTGGAAAAGTGAAACCATTCTTGGACGAAGGAACCGTTGTGTCTAACGGGTATGGAGATTCAAATGTTGAATCTCTAAGTATAAAAGACAAGTCCAAAAGTGAAAAATCACTACTGCTTCAATCACTACAGACATTCGCAAACATCCTAAGTGAGAGATTCCTTTGACAAAGCGAACAAGTGAAAAGTAGTTAGTTGAGAGCATGAGAAAAAAGAGCATTCAAATTTCTCAACAACCGGGAGTGTCTTCCATTGAATATCTGACACTTCTTTTTTTAGAGATTCCTTAACTTCGGTTGAGAATCTTCAATCATTGGGATACCTTCCATCCTAGGAAGATCCAACAGTCATTTCTGAAAAGGTTGACTCTGACGGGCTGTAGCTGCAAACCTGAAAAGTTTAGAAGCAAACTATAAAAGTTTCTCGACAGCGAAGGACAAGTTACACGAAGGTTTAGCCCTTGACTTGGCCGTAGCTGTGGTCTGAGAAAAACAAAGTAACGGAGGATAGCCTTGCCATGGCCGGATTTGAAAGTTCACTGCCTACCGCAAGTGTTCGGCGATTCCTTGTATTTTGTATACTTTCTTAGTGACATTCTTAGCATTTCTGCTAAGGAGTGGACGTAGATCTGTTTGGATCGAACCACTATAAATACTGTGTTCATTTACTGTTTTATTACGCAAGTGATTTTAACCCTAGTAATCATATTGCTAGTAAATAACTGTGAAGAAACCTTAATCATTCCTTGAGCTTAAATAATCTTTAAAAACATAAGTGTAAGAGACGTTTAACTATTCTGCTGCATTTCGTGTTCCTGTCTGAACACGACAACTCTGATAAATCAGGACCAACAGGCCAAACCGAAGTTTTTATCAGAACTGACTGCTCCTTTACCTAGCAACTTAACTTCAAAACTGGAATTCTTTTTAAAATGATGATCAGAGACCTTTCTAGTTTAAGAAGTTGATGCATGATAGCTAGAAACAGTTTCAAAAAAACCTAGTCCTGACTTGTCAGATGTTGCTAGTGCTAGAAAACAATGAACAAATAATTTTTTGATCACTAACAATTTTCAGTTTTAAGGAATCACAATCTTCTGAAGGTTTTGAAAATTTTTAAGATGAGTAGAGTGTTCTTCCTTAAGCTTAGTCAGTTCTTTACTAAGTTACCTCGATCCAACGATCTGCTATATCAGTTTTGAAACTTGAAGTTCAAGTGAAGCATTTTCACCAACTAAAACATTTTTTAATTTATGAAACTTTGAAAACTCTTTGGCAAGAGACTCTATAGAGACATCATCTGAATCTAAGCAAGTGGATTCAAAGTCCTCTTCCATGCATGCATGAGAACTAGAAACTGAGTTTGAAGTAATTATCAAGTTTTGTGTATCAGTATCTAGTTCCCGTACCGTTATTCATCATTCAATGCATCCTCCCCAAGCTTGGCCATTAGTACCAAGAGTGCTTCCTACTCGGCCTCATCATCAGAGGTGTAGTAGCCATCATCATTGTCAAATATGCCTAGAACTTCAGTTCTGGACAACATGACCTTTGCAACCGCTGTGGACGCCTTCTTTTCGAAAATCCTCTCGAGGTTCTCCCTTTCCTCCTTAGAAACCAGTAGACATTCATACTTTAGATGGTTGGGAGAGTTGCACTCGAAGCATGCTTTGGGAGGTCTCTCGCTGAACTTTTGTTCACTCCCTTGTGAACCTTCAGACTTAGCTATAGCTTTTTTCAGAAGCTTTGTCAGCTTCCGCATCTGTTCTTCAAGCACAGCAACTGAGCTCTCTTCCTCTTTCCTCTGGGGGTAGGAAGGTTTGGGGGCCGAATTCAATGCAAATGATTGCCCATATGATTTCTCAACTTGATATGGCTTCTAGGGTCTCCTCTTGAAATCTTTCTTTACGAAGAAGACAACATCTTCTTTGGGCTGTGTGCTGACACTTCTACGGCTTCATTCTTGTTTTCCATTTTTATATCCCACTCATGGGCTTTTGTCATTGGACAAACACGTCCTTTGTCGACATTTTTGACAGGTCTTTCTCCTTCAAGCTCGTGGTTTTGACAAACCAATCTTCCTTTGGCATCTTGGAGAGAGTTTTTCGCATTTATATCTGCAACAGTATACTCTCTCCCCAAGTTTTTAAGTTCGCAAACAATGGCATTAAACCTTGCTGCCATAGACTTAATATTTTCACTGGAAGGCATTTTGAAAGACTCATACTTATCTATTCAGTTTTGAAGCTTGTTTCACTTCATTTGATATGTCTCTTGGCAAAGAGTGCCAAAGAAATCCCAAACCTGTTTGGCATTGTTGTACTCAAGAGCTTCGACAACCAAGGCTTCTGGTAGAGATTGAAGTAACAACTCCATGGCCACTTCATCAAGATGGAAACGTTCTTTATCATCGGTGGTCCACTTAGCATATAGTTTATCAATGATTTCTGGGCCATCTCCACTTTGAAGTTGAGTGTTGATCTTTGTGATCTTGATTGGTCCATTGTTTATAACATCCGTCATTTCTGGATAGATATTCCTTAGCATGATCAAGTACCTCTTCCTCCAGATGTTGTAAGTCTCCGGGGTGTACTTTGGAGGCTTAGCAACATGAGCCATTTGTATAACCTGAGCTTAAGAAATAAACATAAAAACGAGTGCAAGGAAAAGAGATCTGGTACGAAGTGACTCAACACAACCAGTTAGTCTATGAAGATAACCTGTCTCTGATACCACTTGTTGGTCCCAAAATCAGATAATAATATTTGTAGGGGAAAACTGACTAGACTCAGTTCTCAGTTTGATAAAACTCAATTTAAGCTCAGTGAGTGTGAAGTAAGTTACAAGTTATACACTTCAATACTTAGCCAAGCATTGAAGGTTTCAAAGTAAGAATGAAAACTTAGATTGCAGAGATTTTAATAAAGCGAGTAAATAAGACAGAATATTTATAGTTGTTCAGAATCAAAGTCTTACGTCCACTTGTTGGTCCCGGTTTATCAGGGTATAAATTGGCAGCGAAAAATGTGTTAGTTCGTTTCTTGCACTCTGCTGGTTACTCAGCTGAC